>CM047592.1:6971363-7016777 GCA_026184515.1 Peronosclerospora sorghi | reverse complement strand
CTGGGTTAATACGACCTCTTTCTCAATTACTTAAGAAAGATGTCGAATGGCATTGGGATACCCAATGCCAAGATGCTTTTGATGCAGTCAAGCAATGCTTGACTGAAGCGCCTGTCTTGGCTATAGCCGATAACGAGCGTCCGTTTCACGTCGTTTGCGACGCGAGCGATTTCGCTATCGGCTGTGCTTTGATGCAGCGTGATAACGATGATCGTGATCGCGTAATCTGCTATCAATCGCGTCAGTTGCGCCCAGCCGAGCGCAACTATCCAGTGCATGACAAGGAACTCCTTGCCATGAAGTATTCACTGGCTAAGTTTCGTATCTATCTATTGGGAGATAGACCGTTTGTGGCTTACACGGACCATGCGTCGCTACGCACGGCCGTTAATTCACCACACATTTCTCAAAGAATGGCTCGATGGCTGTCATTATTTGCTGAGTACAATTTTACGGTTGAATCCAAACCCGGAAAGTTGAACGTGATAGCAGATGCGCTATCACGAAGGACCGATTACGATACGAAACCGTCCGTAACCGAAGGTGACAGTGTAAACGCGATCCGTTGCACTGCTTTGTCGTCGTCAATTATACGACAAGTACGCGAGGCGTACAAAACAGACGAGGAGACACGTCTGTTGATTGATTACTTAAGTAATCAATCAAGTGAGAAACGCGACGAACTCCCAGAGTTCCTCCGCGCTTGCGTGCATCGATATCGACTGCAGATGGTCTGCTGCTTTACAGCACAGACCAAAAAGATGAAAGTCGCATCGTCGTTCCAAACGACGATGATATCAAACATCAAATTATGCTTGAGTATCATGATGCACCGATTTCGGGGCATCAAGGTCGAGAGAAGACATACGCTTCTCTCGCACGTGACTTTTACTGGCGAAACCAGTACAAGTGGGTACACAAATACGTACGCGCTTGCGAGATTTGCCTGCGCGTTAAGCCTGCGCAGTCTGCACAGGCTCCGCTGCAATCTCTGCCGGCTCCGACAGAGTGTTGGAAGTCCATTTCAATGGACTTCGTATTCGGTCTTCCACCCGACAATAGTCGGAAGACTGGAATAGTGGTCTTTGTAGACCGTTTCAGTAAGATGGTACATCTTACTGCAGTATCAGCGAATGTAACCGCCGCTCAAACAGCGCGGATATTCGTTGGTACGGTATTCCGTTTGCACGGAATGCCGGAAGACATTGTCTCGGATAGAGATCCGAGATTTACAGGACGTTTCTGGCAAAAAAACGTTCTCATTGTTGGGAACCCACTTGAAGATGTCAACTGCGGACCATCCGGAAACGGATGGGCAGACGGAACGGGTTAACCGCGTTCTCGGAGACATGTTGCGATCATATGCACATGCCTTTGAACAGTGGAGTGACTACCTGTCACTCACTGAATTTGCGATTAACAATTCGGTGCAGGCTTCAACTAAGCATACACCGTTCTACGTGAATGCCTTAAGGCATCCACGAACCCCAGCTTTACTTGGCGGTACGCCAAATCTAAGTGGGGGAGGGACCCGCTCAAATTTTGAGCGAGTCAATGCGCAAGTTGCGACTGCAACTTGTGAACAAAAAAGATGGCCCTTCTACTGAAAATACAGTAGAAGCGGAAGCAGCTTCAATTAAAACTGAAGCTGCATACAATGAATATGTGTCTGCAGCAATGGCTGCATACAACGAGGACAATGCACCTACTGCCGATAAAGCAGTAGATGAATTCGTATTACAGCGCCAAGCTGTAATACGCTATGTAAAAGATGCACTTTTTCTCTGCTTTTGATAAGCAGAAGCAAAATGCAGATAAAAAAGGAAGGAAGAACAAGAACTCATTTCTTAAAGGTGAATTAGTATTACTAAGTACTACTAATTTGCCTACACATGCAATAAGCAACTTCCCTACACGGAAGTTGCTTCCTAAGTACATTGGACCCTTCAAGGTCCAAGAGATTCGGGGGAATGCCTATACCTTAGACATTCCCACAGCAATGCGGCTACACCCAACATTCTATGTTGGGCGGCTCAAGCCGTATCACTCGTCTTCGTCTTACGACGAGACGCAGAACCACGGAAGATGCCGTGCTTCTCCAAGTCTCCCAGAGAGACTTGTAATCGGCCTCCAGCCGTTGGTGAGCAGAGCGGAGAGTAGTTACCTCCGCCTTCGACTGCTCGAGATCAGCCGTGCGCCGATCGAGCTCTCTCTTATAGCGAGAAAGCTCATTGTACAGAAGATCATTCTTCTGCCGGAGTGCAGTGTGCGCCCCGAGGATGTCGCGGACATCCTCGCGAAGAGACCAATATGTCTTCACACAGTGAGACATATCGCTGCTCAAGGAGGAATAACCCTCCTCGAGCTAGCGGAGCAAAGAACCATGCTCCGCAACAACAACGGCGAGGGAATTCTCAACCTCCGCCGCCCCTGATTGATAATCAGGGTAATAAGCGATATATCCTCTAGCGCTTGATCTCGAAGCGCTCGTTGCCTTTGAAGAAGGGGCAGCGTACCGAGTACTTGGTACGCTGGATGGGATATCCCCAAGAGTTCGACTCTTGGGAAACGATTGAGGTTCTGAGGGCCGACGCCCCAGACCTTTTGACTGAGTTTGAGAAGAAGTCTAAAACTCATAATGCGAAGTAGCATCAACAGTAGGTGTTGATGCATTCAGGGTATCAATTAAACCCTAAATTTCGGCGGGTACGGAAAAGCCACCGTACCCCCGCAACTCCTCCTCTGACAAACGAGGAGCGCCCTGCGTACACCGCGGGCAAACGAGGTGAGAAGGGACACCACACTTTAATCCTTCTTTGATGCAAGCAAAATGGATGTATTTCATTTTGCCTGTTCGTGAGTGCTTCAAAAAGCGCTCGCGCATTACGTGAACTTTATTCACGTAATCATCTGGGCTTTTGTTGTAGTTGTCAACAAAAACATTCCAACTCTGATTCAGGGAGTCTTTATCGTCCCTGTTCTTCCTTGACCTTTTCCGGCTCGAATAATATCGAACCTGGAAAAAGAGGTCAATAAAGTACAGACGTCTATCGTCTGTACTTCGATCGAATCGACGTGACTGGATGTATTCGCAGTCATCCAGCACGTTGATATCGAACAACGCATACTGGCAGTCCCGTTTACGGTGACCGCCACTGTTGGGGGCAATAGACCAGCCAGGGGTCCAAAAACCCACTCTGTACGGAACATGTGGTTCCGTACGATGATACGCTTTAGAAGCGGCAGCCGCCGCTTCTGTTCGAGCCCTTTTAGCAGGCGGAGCACCGAATGCTTCAGCACCACGCGCCGGGGTTAAATCACCCCGATGTGGAGAAGTACTTGGTCCAGGTGGGGCTCTGCGTTCCCGCAACCACCTGTGATAATCATTGACGCTGTCATAGCTGACAGCGACACCAGAGTCGCCATCGCTGTTAGGCGATGAGCACCTAGCGAGTTTCGACTCGCTAGATCCTTTAGTGGGGACATCTGTATCCCCATCACTTTGTTCGGAGTCAGAACTCCCGAACATGGCCCTCTTGGCAACACGCCATTCGGAAGTTGCCATCATGCGAGATGTTGCATTCGCAACATCTCCCTGTTTCTTGTCAGATGCCCCCTTAGCATCATATGTGGTCGAAGACGGTACGTCTTCCTACCTTTGCGTAGTTGACGCTGCTAATGCAGCGTCACCGTTGTCACTCAACACCTCAGCAACTAGTGCTGAGGCGGAGGAAGAAGCTCCTTCATTGTTTTCAGCAGCGCTCTTTAGAGCGCCGCCGTGTGTCTTGACCATCGAGTCGATGGTCAATCAGTTGGTGAATGAGAAATTCTGACCAACAAGTGCCACCCATGATTGGCCAAAATAAGAGTTATTATTGGCCAACCACCTTAAGTGGGGGTGATGTAATGGGGTGCCATTATATAGTTGTATTCAAGTTAGAATATCACAGTTTAATTTCAGACGCGTTGTCTGAAATTTAAATAAGAGATTATAAGTTATTATAATCTACGAAGGTAAAGTCGATTCGGTATAAATACCGAATCTTGCAGGTTAACTAATAGTACAGTTAGTTAAAGACTTAATATTATTATATTAATTAGTTAGTTACTATACTATTAGCCTCTAAACCACCCATTAAATAAACACTCTTAGTTTTGCGTTCTAGATAGCAAGTATTTATATCCACTTTTAGTATAGGATTAGTTGTTATCAACTAATCCTGCCCTATTGTATTGCGCGCTTCCTCGAAAATACAGTGTAAGCCTGTAACAGGATCAGTCCTGTTACACCTATAGTCCCCAATATGTACCAAACATGAAAATATGTAGTACACGCAATCTCATGTGACCTACCCGAATTTGTGTCCTGGACACCCCTTGCACAAGACTGACCCTAAAACCTCTTGACTTTCCACCAATCCGATCGCCGACAGGCCGATCGTTCCATTGTTGACCGGAACCGACCAAAATTCTTGGGTCCGCTTCACGACAGAATCTCTCCTTACTAGTATTAAATGAAATAAATTGTAGAAATCGTCCCGGACAATGTTGGCAGATGCGGGATCTTCGGTCTATTTTCGTTTGCGCTGAGTGTTTCGTTTAAGCAGGTTTTTCATCGCAACTTGTTGTACCAAAAGGTCTTGAAGATGTTGCTTCTTCTGTTCCACGTTTTTCATGCGTCCATTCCTTTCACCCTATCGAGGCAGCCACTTTAAGTTAGTATGTTGCTCAGCTGAAAACTTGAAGACTACATGTATCCTGTAAACGTAGACAAACCATAAGCATTTCCATGTCATGTTGTTCGTTTGAAGGCAACCCTTTCCATCGGATTTCCTTGCGCTCTTTTGAAATAATCTCCATAGCCATCAGTACATTCGGTGCGTCGTATACACGACGGCGAATATTTTTTTCATCGTAATCCTTTACAAAACACGCGAAAAGATCTAGCGCTGGATATACCCACAGGTTTTTCGTACGCAATCATTTGGTCGCATCTCGACGAACTTGCGCACCAGTTCATCAGCGACCTCATTGTAAGACGTAATGTACTTTTCCTCCACTTTTTGACATACTTTCATACTAAAATGACGTAGACCTTTGTTGATTTTCAAATATTTCCTCTTTTTCGTTGGTGACCTGGATAAGAGAATCAGGTTTAAGTCTCTTTTAGCTAGTGGCTTCAAACAATAAATGCAGAAACGCACGGGCTTGTGAAAGACGGACTGCGAACAATGACGCAGCTGAGATTGTGTTCTTTTCGATAGTCGGTTCCACAGGTGTTAACGGTGGTGCCGAAGAGGACGCAGACGGCGGCGCATCAACAAGAACACCATTATTCAAAATTCCTACCTCTGTAGCCATCTTTCGAGACCTTGAGACTTCATCACGTTCACAAAATCGTCTTGAAGACTCGTGGGTGTGATCAACGCGCTTGCTGCATCCACTTGAAACGGTGTATTTTCCGCTGTCATTCCGTTTGTCGCACAAATTGAGACAATGTTTTAGTGGTTAATTGACTACTGCTATTTCGCGGTGAAAACTGAGAGTACGTTTTCCCAACCTAAGGTTTTGGTGGTCAACCGACTTATTAATATTTATTTTTGTGGCGACAAATCCGATTTGTCAGGGGCGGACAAAACAATTTGTTTTCCCCGTTTATCCGGGTTTTGGAAGTCATCCAGTAAATACACTAAAACAAAGCCAACTTTTTGCTGTAAAAACCAAAGCAAACAAACTAACAAAAAAGCACTGTCATGCCAAACAGATTTTGACGCGCCGCAGACAGCCCTCACCAGGTCAGTAAGTGATTTCTTTGCTTGAGAAAGAACATAAGGAAGCTTATCAGGCTGTTCTGGGACTGTGATCTGGGGCTAAATATGTGAGGTTTGCCCAAACAGAAAGTAAAAATGCAGTCACGCCTCACCAATGCTCAGCTACTTGAGATCTGGCAGTACAAGGTCACCAGTAAGATTGGCCAGGCCGCATTGGGTGTGTGGGCGCAGGAGAAATTTGGGCTGGCGAAGCCACTTTCACAGGCTTCAATCAGCAAGATACTTGGCAAGCGGGCAGAGTTTGAGACGATGAATGAAGCCGACCTTGAAGCGAAGCGTCCACGTGTGGCTCAGCATCCAGAGCTTGAGGAGGCACTTTTTACTTGGGTTCTTCATCTACAGGCACGAAACACTGCCGTTAACGGAAACCTCATCAAGGCCAAGGCAGCTGACTTTATGAACCAGTTGAAAATTCCCAAAGGCTCAATTAAATTCTCCAACGGCTGGCTCACTCGTTTCCAACAGCGAAACAAACTGCTATGCTTCAAGATAAATGGTGAGAGCGCTCGGCTGACCATCACGCATTGAAGATGCTCTGTCCCGCTTGCGCAACCTCATCTTTGCAGTATGACCGTTGGGATGTGTATAACATGGACGAAACAGGTTTGTGCTTGCTGTGTTTTGAAGAAGTAAGCCTTGTAATGTTGCTGACAATAGTTATCACAAAAGGCCTATTTTATTTTATTTACCGGGGTCCCTTTTGGTAGTATGGAAACCTGAACTTTGGTGGGTATCGAACCCGTGAACTATCGCTTGTAGATCGGTGCTCAAACGAGTGCACCAGGCCAACGACCGATTGAAGGATTGAAGAAGGAGAAGGTGGGATTTATATGCTGATGTGTTCATGGGTGTGCTGTCAGCAAAAATCATGAACACTTCCATTTGCAGACAAGAATTACTCTGGCATTCACTGCGAAAGCGGATGGCTCACACAAGATCAAGCCTTTGATTATTGGTCATGCAAAGCAGCCGAGCTGCTTTTTGAGAAAAACTGCAGAGCAACACGGATTCTTTTACCGCTTCAACAAAAAAGCCTGGATGACAGGTGCGCTCTTCCAGGAATGGCTCAAACAATTTGAGAACAACATCAAGGTGGTTTTCGTGCTCTTTAATTTTATCTTCTTGCACCTTTTGAGCCATTACTTGAGTGCTCGCGTAAGTTTTTATATTTACGTAGTATATGTTCACCGTAATTTGCATCATTTTACAGAATGCCCAGCGCCAAGTTCTCCTTCTGCTCGACAATGCCACTTCTCACGTGACTGCAGATCTTCAGCTTGAAAATGTTCGAATTGAGTTTTACCACCAAACTGCACTTCGAAAATACATCCAATGGACGCTGGAATAATTGCAGCATTTAAGCGCCATTACCGACGCTACCACTACCAGCATGCACTGAACAGGGGTGAGAAAGGAGAGCAAAACATATACAAGGTGGATCAACTGACTGCGATGCGCTGGTGCCAGCGGCGTGAGAATAGATATCGCCCCAGACCATCAGCAACTGCAACAACCATACCGGGTTATTTGTGGAGGGTCCTGTTCCAGAGCAGAGACAGATTGTTCCAGACCAGGAGGAGCAGCAGGTTGAGCAAGAGTTAGAGGACGTCTTGCACCGCTTTCCTTTGCGAAATCCAATTACAATTGAGAATTTGCTGAATCCTGCTAGAGAGGACGAATCAGCACACGTGTAGCTGACTGAAAAGGAGATTATTGAGATGGTTAGGCATTCAGATACATATGAAGAAGTGGAGGATGCGGTTGAAGTGGTGATTCCCGAAAGTGGAGAAGCTTCATAGTCTTGGCATAGTTGTCTCCCTTATAGATGTAACTACCACATAAGGGAGGGCATTACATAGACACCTTCGTAATCTCCAGCATTCCATTCGTACTGCTGCTACTATGCAGCGCACGCTTGAATCCTGGCTTCAGTCTTTGTTCTGATGAGTAAAAATTCAAGCTTTGTACACATTTTTCCTCCTCGGATAAGTTATTTTTGGCCTCTTGGGCATAACTTATAAATTATAACTTATCCATCATAGTACAAGGCTGGTGGATGAAAAATCATATAACTTACGTGAGGATATAACTTATGAGGGGATAACTTATCTGAGGAAAGACTTTTGTAATAGCGGTTACAGGATTAAGTTGCATTAGTACTGGATAGCTACTTAAGTAACCATACATAATATACTTTATTTTCCCTTTTGCATTTGTATTAAGAGTGGTTACAGGATTAAGTTGCATTAGTACTGAATAGCTACTTTAGTAACCATACATAATATACTTTACTTTCCCTTTTGCATTTGTATTAAGAGTACACCTACTGAACTCTCTGTGTCCACTACGCGACGCACGCCTCTTTACACCTTCCGCTGATCCTGTGGTGGAGTCAAGTTCAAAATAGAACACCGTAGTGTCGAGAACCTGACCACCATCGTGCCCAGCCTTCCAACTGACGGGGGGGGGTACCCCGCGAACCTTCGCCTACGATACGATCTGATCGTCCGCTGCTAGCAGACGATAGATCATCAGCATCACGCGTTTCCAACTCACCTTGTGTACCCGATGGAATGGGCTGGTTACACACTTGGTGGACCGTTGCTTGGTGTAGACTTTAGAGAAGATCGATATGGATGTGCCATCTCTGGGGTACTGATCCAAAATTCCAACGAAAGATAAAGCGATACAGCCGATCGGCAAACGAAGCGGAAATCTTCACTCCGAATGCGGTTAAATCTGGCACGGGACTGCACGCAGCAGTGAGTGATCCATCCAATATAGTTTCTGGCACTTGACTGCAAAAGCAGTGAGTAATCCAGCCAATAGTTTCTTCGTACTTGACTGCAGCTCGCAGTGAGTAATCCAACCAATTCCTGGGACTTGACTGCAGATCGCAGTGAGTAACCCAGACAGTAAAAACACGTTGCAAACGTGGCGGGAGTAGGACATGAGTGGTGAGTGAACGTAGCGGGTTTTACCTGTCGTGGGGATTCCAGTGGAGCTCTGGCCTGGCCGGGTATAATGAGCTAGAGGGGATTACTCGACCCTCCGCTCCCAAACACTCTGCGGCGTGCAGAGGCGACTTACGCAACCCAATGTACTACGAACACTATATTATTTAGCCAATAAAAATCCAATATATAAAATATATGTAAACCGTGTGTCTTACCTTAAATCCGCTTACATAACACTCCAAGCACACGATTGGTCCAAAATATTCCGTCCTTTCAGCCAACCAGATCGATCTGCATTTAAAAATGGTACACTGGTACAAACTGGTCAACAATTTTCACTTGCACTTCACCACAATCCTCCCGCTCTGAAACTTCGTCAGCAGGTGAGTCTTGATCGCGTGAAGTGCACTCAGCTTTTTTTGCTGAGTTTTAACAGGTTATGAGCCCAAGTTGCGTCAAGTAATCTCGTGGAGTTTTCTTGGTGAATGGAGTGTGCTCTCTTGGATATTTTCTCGTTGTTACGTTTCGTGGAGCTAGTGAAAAGTCCCCCATCGAAGGGGTAGTGATCGACGAACGTGACTGAAGGTTTTGTATTAAGTTTATGATGTTTGATTCTGATGGAGACGATGTGCCCTCTGTGGATGAATTTCGGGAGCTGGTGCGCAGTTTGCGGGAAGTTACGACAACTACGAACAACCCAGATGCAGGGCAATCTAGGCCAGCATCCCCGAAGAGATCCCCCAAGCCTAAGAGGGAGGCACCGGTGCGCATACGGCAGTCCGAGCTCCGGGAGAGTCTCCAGAATTACCGTCCGTTCGGCCAGCAGATGTCGTTGAAAGACCTGGATGAGGACGAAGGGGTAGAAGATGGCGCACGGACACGCCCACATGTACATTAAGCACCCCGCAGGGCGCCCGCTGCTGCGCAAGGTGCAGGCGGTACCGGAGTTCCCGCCGCGCAGGGAAATGTACCGGTGCAATACACCGGGCACAAAATACCTAAACTAAGTATTGAAAAGTTTTCAGGGCGCGAGCTGTATCCCGGTCTGGGTGCAGGATACCGCCAATGGGCCTACCTGTTTATGGAGGCGATCGAGATTGCAGAAATGACTTCTGGTTTCCAATGGAGCGAACGGTTAAAAGTAAACAAATTTGGCGAGCATTTGGAAGGCACCGCCGCGGAGTACTACCGGAAAAATGTTGCATGGTGGTGGCGGGTGCGACCGACGCTAATCTACGTGATGGACCAGATGTGGTTGGGATTCAGAACGACTATATCCTACCACCAAGCTGCTACCAGGTTCTCAATGAAAAAGGATGCGCGGCGCAGCTCGACGAAGCATTATTTGTACCTAGTAGCTATGGCTCGCGAAAGCGGGTCGAGTGAAAAGTTAATTGTCGAAAACATCGTCACGCTGCGCCGCGGCTGAAAATAATGCTGATGGCAAGGTATGACCCAAGGAGGGGGGATTATCTCATCCATGCGCAAGAGTTGATTGCCTGGGCGCAGGAACTGGAGGACGATGCAGAGAAGTCTAAGCCTTTTTGCCCTTAAGTTGCACTCGCATGCAGCAACATTTGGTAAGGGGCGGCGCGTGTGCTACGCCTGCGGTGGAGAGGGTAACATACAAAGGTATTGTCCTGAGAAGCAACGGAAGAGTGGAAGTGATCGCAGTCAATGGCCGAGCCGTAGCGGCAGTGAAAGGTCGTCAAAGCGTTTCGTTCTTTCGACCATGAATACCACTATAGGTGCATATGTAAATGCATGTGGTAATGGAAGCAACATTGAAAATATTTGGATTATCGATAGTGGTGCTAGTAGACACTTGGTGTCTAACGCGAATCTATTGGAAGATGCAAAGGACAGTGGTCCTGATGATACTTTCGCCTTGCCGGATGGTAGCACCCTACAGGCAACCAAGGTCAGACGGCTTACGTTGCGGACGTGCGACAAAAGTGAAACGGTCGTTATCTTGACCGAAGTATACTTCTCACCGCAACTAGCCAGAAATCCGATTTCACTTGGTCGACTTCGTGAAAAGGGTTGCGCCATAGTTGACGATAGCCGCAAGCTGCGAGTCATGATTAAAGACGAAAACTTATTTGATGTGATAACGCATGGATCCGTTTTCATTGACAAGTTGAAAGCCTAGAGGGCGCACAATTTTTCGAAGGATTTCGGTGACATGGTTGCCAATATTGTGTTGGAAGACGCCGGTCCAGACGTCCACACTGGCAGCCTGCACCACTTCCATATGCGCCTGGGTCACCTGGCCTATGATACCATTGAAAGGTTGACCAGGGACCCCAGATCTGGTACTGCTTTGACGACACGAATAGGCCAAATTGCCTTACGTGTACCAAGGGGAAGGAAGCCAGGAAGGTGCAATCGAAGGTGAATTCGGGCAGCAACGCCCCGATAGACCGCATCGGAGGAGAGATCTGCAGTGACCTCAAGGGTCCGATCACTCACCGCGACAGACGAGATAATCGGTATTTGGTTGTTTTTTTCGATCACCACTCACATTATGTAAGGGTTTTCGCGGCGCGAACCAAGGACATGGCGGCAAGAATGTTCGGACATTTTATCGCCTGGTTCGAGAACGAGTTTTCGTGCAGAGTGCACGTGTTGCGCACTGATGGCGGCGGAGAGTATCGGAACGTCGATCTGTTTTGAAAACAGACCGGTATCCGTCGCCAAGTGACGGAACCGGGAAATATTGCCTCAAATGGTAAGGCAGAGCGAATGAACCGGACCATTTTCAACATGGTCCGGTGCATGATATTTGGGTCCGGTGTACCCCCAACGTATTGGTCGGAGGCGGCTGAGTATGCTGCGTACATGCTCAACCGTGCTCCGACAAGATCGAATATCGGGCGAATTTCGCCGCTGGAAGTGCTGACCGGCAAGCGGCCGGCAGTAAATGACATTGTGGTTTTCGGGTCCCCGCGCATGGTTTGGCGGGACCCAAAGAAGAAAACGCTGGCGAAGCACGCCGAAAGGGCCCTAATTCTAGGGAAGAGCGATGAAACGAAAGGTTTCAAGGTGTTATTGATGAAAGACAGGGTAGTCGTGGTGACGAGACACGTCACCGCGATTGAAACGCTCAGCGCTGAGACAAGCGACAAAGTGACCAGGCTGTTAGAAGGTGAACGCAGCCAAGAACTGGAGGAAATGGACGAATCGCGTTCGAGATACACTAGTCTTAATACGCCAAGTCCAGGGCGCGAAATGACGGAACACCGGAGGCTGAAACCGAGTCAAGACACGTTGAAAAAGCTGTGAAAGGCACCAAGAAGGCGCGCAGTAAGTCGAAGAAGACGGCTAAAGGTCAAGAATATGAAGCGTCGAGGGCCAAAAGGGCCGCTTAAAGTGATGAAACGCCGGAAAAATTGACGAAAATGACGAAAATGTGGAAAGCGCTTTATGTGTGTATGCGGTGTGTGAGTCTGGTTGCGAGCCACCAAGTGGTTCAACGATGCAACCAGACCCAATAAATTATCGTGAGGCGCACGGCGGCCCGCAGACGAAGATGTGGAAACAGGCAAAAATGGAGGAGCTCAATGCCCTCCAAGATCTCGAACCGTGGGACGTCGTTCTCCGCCCTGAGGGCAAGGTACCTCTTCTGACCTAGTGGGTGTACAAGATTAAAGTCAGTGCAAACGGGTCGGTTGAGAGGTACAAGGCGAGGCTGGTCGCCAGAGGCGACAAACAAGTCTGGAGCCGATTATTTTTTCACTTTTTCAACCGTTATGGAGTTGAGTAACGTCAAGTTAATTCTTGTGTTCGCGCAAGTTTGGGGGTAGCGTCACGCCACGGCGATGTGCCAAGTGCCTACCCCAAGGCCAAATCTGAAGACGATGTGGAAATCTACTTGCAGGTGCCGCAAGGCATGGATATCACGATGGATACATTGCGTGATTTCGGTGTAAAATCACCAAAGGAGCTCGCGCTGAAATTTAAGCGCAACCTGTATCGATTGAAGCAGGCTGGGCGCCTGTGGCACCAATTCCTGTGTGAAACGTTAATGAAGTTTGGATTCATGCAGTGTGTCACGGACACGTGTATTTTCGTCAAGCATCAAGGAGCCTAAACGGTGGTAGTTGGAGCATATGTTGACGACCTCCTGGTTACTGGAACCAGTAAGAGGATCGTGCTGGAATTTTTTGCGAACATGCAAGTTTTGGAATTGAAATACTTGGGTAGTGTTACCAAGTTTCAGGGCATCCGTACTCAAGGTGATCCGAGGAGCGGTTACGTGCTGGATCAAGAAGGCACAATCAAGGAAATACTGAAGATGAACAGACTGGAGAAGATGAACCCAGCTCGGACTCCGGTGCTGGCACTGAATGACGTTAAGGAATACCAAGAACTTCTGTTGGTGGAGCCGAAGTATAATTTACCAAGCATCAAGAAATTTAAATCGCTTGTGGGCAGTCTGTTATGGGTCGCCCGGTGCACGCGTCCTGACATTTCGTTCGCCGTGCACCAAGCCACGCGTAAGGCCCATGCACCCACGCTGGGCGATTACAAGGTTGCCAAGAGGATCCTCAAGTACCTTAGGGAACGAGGGATCTCAAGTTGGTTTTAAAACATGATGATGATCTGCCTATGCCGCTCCAGATTATGGTTTACAGCGATGCGTATTTCGCCGCTGACAAGGTGGACCGAAAAAGTGTTTCGGCGATGGTAGTGCTCGTGAATGGAGTTCTCGTAAGCTAGGCCTGTAAGAAGCAGACGGTGGTTGCGCTATCAACCGCAGAAGCGGAATTTTTTGCGGTAGCCATGGCCGGCAAGGAGGCATTAGGGCTGCGAGAGCTGGTCGCTGAAATTGGCATGTATGCCAAGACGCCGCTCATGTTTAAAATGGATAATCAAGCTGCAATTCTACAATTCGAAGATGAGGAGAGTGCGGCGAACTCGAAGAACGTGGAAATCAAGCTAAAATTTATGAAGGACTATACCAAGAAGGGCATTGTTTTGGCAAGCCACGTGCCGAGCGAAGAGATGTTAGCAGAGCTACTGACCAAGTACTTGGTAGCGCAGCGGATTCAAGTGTTGCGTGCGGCGCTAGGCCTGCAGTGATGGTGTCACAGCCTCCGGTCTTCCAGAAGGAGTGTTAAAAGAGTGTGTATCCATTTTGGACTTTGCAATCTTCCGTATAGTGGAATCCCATTGGCTGTTCAGGTAAGCCATACATTTCATGCATATATAGCGGTTACAGGATTAAGTTGCATTAGTACTGGATATATACTTAAGTAACCATACATAATATACTTTACTTTCCTTTTTGCATTTGTTTTAAGAGTATACCTACTTAACTCTCTGTGGCCACTACGCGACGCACGCCTCTTTACACCTTCCGCTGATCTTCCCGCGCTGAAACTTCGTCAGCAGGTGAGTCTTGATCGCGTGAAGTGCACTCAGCTATTTTTGTTGAGTTTTAACGATGCGTGCGCCAAAGCTTCTCACGATTAATCAGCATTAAGACTGTGACTCCCAGATCCACACATGTTATAGTCATCACCTGCATCAGCATCTTATGGAGAAAGCGGAAAAAACTGTAGTGAAAATGTGGAGTTGTGTATTTCGTGGTAGGTTGCGACTAACCGCATAACGGGTTCATGCGATGACGCTAGGGGGACAGGGATCGTTTCCGAGTAAATTTCGTCAGGTTTCCGAGTAATGGTCATGATGTTTTGTTAAAATAGTCTTTCTATCTTTGGTTTTTATTAAAACTGAGTAGGACTATTGTTAGGTACAAATTTGCATTTCGTTCTTATTTAGTAGCATCATTAGTGTATTAGTACTCAGTTCTGAGTACACACATTTTTTTCTACGCATAAGAAATGGATTCGACCCAACAGAAGGAAGGTTACCATAACATCAACATATGGTACATTTTATTAGAAAGCGGTGGAAGTGATGACAACGTGGTAGAATAGGAACTGAATATATATTAGAGCCAACTCTCTCTCTCTCTCTCTCTCTCTCTCTCTTTATAATGGGGTGCCATTACACAATTGATATTCAAGTTAGAATATCACAGTTAAATTTCAGACGCGTTGTCTGAAATTCAAATAAGAGATTATAAGTTATTAGAATCTACGAAGGAAAAGTCGATTCGGTATAAATACCGAATCTTGCAGGTTAACTAATAGTACAGTTAGTTGAATACTTGGTATTATTATATTAGTTAGGTAATTACTATAATATTAGCCGATAACCACCCATTAATAAACACTCTTAATTTTGCGTTCTAACCAACAAGTAAATATTTATATTTACTTTTAGTATAGGATTAGTTGTCATCAACTAATCCTACCCCTCTTGTATTGCGCGCTTCCTCGCACAACATAGTGTAAGCCCGTAACAGGATCAGTCATGTTACACCTGGTAGCACTTGTTGGTCCGTCTTAACTACCACAGTTCCGTTCAGCTAGTCAACTAGCGGAGCGAAGATTAAGAGCCGCTCGGCATCATGTCGCAAGACATGACGCCTGCCGAGCGAGAGAGAACGCTGGAAGTGGTGACGAAACACTTCCCCCACTTCTCGTCGCGTAGTAAAGACGCGACGGTAGAAATGGTTCGGTCCATGGGTACCGACATCATTACCTTCCTCCTGGGTAAGTCCCCGGAGGAAGTGATAGAGGTGGTGAATCGCTTTAGACGAAACCACCTAGAGAAGCCAGCACGGACCGCGCAAGAGGCAGCGCGGACCGCAACCTGCACCTGCAACGCATATCGTTGCTATGGTAAAGGCGCGAGTACCGCCCTTTACCGGCTAAGGGGGCGAGCCCCTTCGTAGATGGTTCGCAGAGGTGGAAGATGCCATTTCTGCGCAAAATATTGTTGACGAACGTCAACAGGCGTACTTCGCCACAACATGTCTGGGCGGAAGAGCCAGGGAATGGGCGATGAGCCGCAGAGCCACTGATGACTCTGCTTTCCTTACTTATAAGGAATTAAAAGCTGAGCTAAAGCTCAACTTTGAAGCTCCAGAAATGGAGCTAAGTAGTCGGCAGGAGTTCATGGAACTACGGCAAGGTAAGCTTGACCTTCAAGCTTACGCTCAGAAGACGCAATATTTGCTGTCAAATATTGTGTATGAGCCGGTGCCCCCTGCTATGCAGGTCACTGGATTCATGAAGGGACTCAATGATGGCCCGTCAAACAGAGTCTTTACCGGCACCCGCCAAAACTCTAAGGGATGCCATTGATATGAGCATCCGTGAAGAGTTCAGCATGCGATCAGCTTCATCGCATGCTGGGTACAGCCGAAGGGCTCAACAGCCCTTCGCTTTTGACATGCCGCAACAGCATGTCAACAATCAGCAGTCGGGCAGACGAAGTTCACACTTCGTCTCAAGAAACAGCCACCCGCGCCAGAGCATGGGCGGTGGAGGTCCAGAGCCGATGGACCTATTGGTTGCGGTTGCTTCGTGTTCGAAGCAACCGAAATTTAAGAATTATATTCGCTGCAATAGATGCGCGAAAATGGGGCATTTTTCCCATGGGTGTATCGCACCGCGTCCGGTGCCACGCAGTCAGCGGACGGAACCGTCCGCTGCACGGCGACACCAACAGGGACCTCACCCTGTTGGTGCAAAAAAACGTAGAACACCAGTAGGGGCGGGGCGCCCTACTTGGAATGTCATCCCACATGCCGACATAGGGCATGTGAGGGTAATAGCCCCAGACGGGACTATCTCCTGTCAAAAGGTGCAGGGTGATGGTAAGCTTCTTATCACCCTGGAGGTTAAGCCGCACGGGAGCGATGTCCATATGCGAGCTTTGTTTGACATAGGAGCGTCAAACAATTTCGTTGGAACTCAGAGTCTAACGCTGTTGAGCTTCGTGGAGGTAGAAGCCCCAGGAAGTATGTTGTCAGTACGGCTAGCAACAGGTGCAACCGTGACTATTCCAAAGCGTGTGATTAAAACACGCTTCGAGTTGAATGAACTGTCATTCGAGGATGAATTCATCGTCCTCGATTTAGATGACAAGTTCGATGTGATACTTGGAATCCCATGGATGTCTAAGTTTAAACCTTCGATCGACTGGGTTAAACTATCGATCGACTGCGGCGGACCCACAGGATCTGATCACCCTGTGTGTAATCCCGCTGTATCAGAAGATACAACCGCAGCGTCGGACAGTCTGGTGGATAGCGATGGCACCACCAGGTCTGTTCCGACACGATAAGCGGAAGGTACTTCCGCTGGTGAGAGTCCAGAGGGACTACCAAACGCAACAGAATAGTCGTTGCGTGTTGGAGAGGAACATTCCACGGGTGATAGTGATAAAGACCACCGTGAGAATGGAGTGATATCCACGGTGGGAAACACCTACCGTGAGAATGAAGTGATATCCACGGTGGGAAACACCCACCGTGAGAATGAAATAGTATCCACAGAGGGAAACACCCACTGTGCGACCGAAGGTACCAACAAGATGAAATAATTCCGTGTTGATGAGAGTGACTCACGATAAAGTGCAATCGTGAGCACAACTCCGTGGTGACCAGTGCCCACCACGTTGCATTACCCATGCACACGGGTGATAAAGACCACCGTGTCGCAGAACAGGCGGCCGATCAGAAGAGCACATCTGATCGCCACAACAAAACTCCATGGTAGGCAGTGGCCACCATGAGGATGAGTATTCGCACACGGTGAATCGTAATCACCGTGTAGCAGTCAATCAGACGAGTGCGTCCGATTGCATGGGCACTTTCGTCGAGACGATAAACGTCTTGACGCAAACGGAGACCGGATTAGCTACCCAGTCTCTGTTGATGGAGCACCCTCCGAAAGAAGGTTCGGAGGTGATGGCTCTTCCAGCGCTAAGCTGGAAGAAGTTTATGAGAAACTTGCACGATGATCAGATCGAACAGATCTGTATTATCGTAGCAACAGATGATGTAGTGGATATTCGTGAACGAATATCCACATTACAAGTGGAAAACATTGGGAAAGATGTTCCCAATGATCAAACAAAAGTTCAGCGCTTTGAAGCGCAGAGCTGGGAGTCGCTTAAAGTGAACTCCCCATTTTATGAGGTACTTCGGGAATACGCTGACGTATTTCCAGAAGAAGTACCTAGCGAGCTCCCTAAGGATAAGGGAACTCGTCATGGGATTGACCTCGTGCCAGGCACGAAGTATTGTGTTACGTGGCAATGGCCGTTGTCGCGTGATCAGGTAAAAGTGATCGACGAGTTCTTCGAAGCTCGTCGTAGATCAGGCCAAGTGCGGGAGTCTACCTCACCGCACTCAACCCCACCTTTTGTGTGAAGAAGTCCACAGGTGGGTGGAGAATCGTTCACGCTTACAATAAGCTGAACGCAGCGACGGTACCGGCACAGACGCCGATACCGCGAAAAGATGTCATCATAGATGGCATGTGCGGGAGCACCATCTTTAGTGCTCTCGATCTAAGAGATGGATTTTATCAAATCCTAATGCGTGAGAAGGATATCCCTCTCACGGCGGTAAGCACCCCAAGCCAGAGGCATGCTTTGGGAGTGTCTTGTTATGCCGCAGGGGCTTTGAAATGCCCCTGCTACGTTTAACAGATGCGTAACGCATCTGTTACGCCCGGTGCGAGAATTCGCACCGAGTTATTTCGATGACGTGTTCATCCATAGTAAGGGTGAACACGATAAAAGCGATGTAGATGTCCATAGGGAACATCTACGTCGAGTGTTAGAGCTTATGCGTAAGCATAAGCTCTATGCAAATCTAAAGAAGTGCACCTTTGGCGCACCTGAGATACCCGTTCTTGGATGCTTTGTGGGCAAGAACGGGGAGCGTCCTGATCCAGAAAAGATCAGGGTGATCGTTGAATGGCCTACGACAAACAACGTTAAGGAACTTCGAAAGTTCCTTGGGTTGGCAACATTTGCACAAGTATTCGTGCAACTATGCTGGGTTGATACGACCTCTTTCTCAATTAATTAAGAAAGATGTCGAATGGCATTGGGATACCCAATGCCAAGATGCTTTTGATGCAGTCAAGCAAAGATTGACTGAAGCGCCTGTCTTGGCTATAGCCGATAACGAGCGTCCGCTCCACGTCGTTTGCGACGCGAGCGATTTCGCTATCGGCTGTGCTTTGATGCAGCGTGATCACGATGATCGTGATCGCGTAATATGCTATCAATCGCGTCAGTTGCACCCGGCCGAGCGCAACTATCCAGTGCATGACAAGGAACTCCTTGCCATGAAGTATGCACTGGCCAAGTTTCGGATCTATCTATTGGGAGATAGACCGTTTGTGGTTTACACGGACCATGCGTCGCTACGCACGGCCGTGCATTCACCACAAATTTCTCAAAGAATGGCTCGATGGCTGTCATTCTTTGCTGAATACAACTTTACGGTTGAATCCAAACCCGGAAAGTTGAACGTGATAGCGGATGCGCTATCACGAAGGCCCGATTACGAGACGAAACCGTCCGTAACCGAAGGTGCCAGTGCAAACGCGATCCGTTGCACTGCTTTGTCGTCGTCAATCATACGACAAGTACGCGAGGCGTACAAAACAGACGAGGAGACACGTCTGTTGATTGATTACTGAAGTAATCAATCAAGTGAGAAGTCCGACAAACTCCCAGAGTTCCTCCGCGCTTGCGTGCATCAATATCGACTGCAAGATGGTCTGCTGCTTTACAGCACAGACCAAAAAGATGAAAGTAGCATCGTCGTTCCAAACGACGATGATATCAAACATCAAATTATGCTTGAGTATCATGATGCACCGATTTCGGGGCATCAAGGTCGAGAGAAGACATACGATTCTCTCGCACGTGACTTTTATTGGCGAAACCAGTACAAGTGGGTACACAAATACGTACGCGCTTGCGAGATTTGCCAGCGCGTTAAGCCTGCGCAGTCTGCACAGGCTCCGCTGCAATCTGTGCCGGTTCCGACAGAGTGTTGGAAGTCCATTTCAATGGACTTCGTATTCGGTCTTCCACCCGACAATAGTCGGAAGACCGGAATAGTGGTCTTTGTAGACCGTTTCATTAAGATGGTACATCTTACTGCAGTATCAGCGAATGTAACCGCCGCTCAAACAGCGCGGATATTCGTTGATACGGTATTCCGTTTGCACGGAATGCCGGAAGACATTGTCTCGGATCGAGATCCGAGATTTACAGGACGTTTCTGGCAAGAAAACGTTCTCATTGTTGGGAACCCACTTGAAGATGTCAACTGCGGACCATCCGGAAACGGATGGGCAGACGGAACGGGTTACCCGCTTTCTCGGAGACATGTTGCGATCATACGCACATGCCTTTCAACAGTGGAGTGACTACCTGCCACTCACTGAATTCGCAATTAACAATTCGGTGCATGCTTCAACTAAGCATACACCGTTCTACGTGAATGCCTTAAGGCATCCACGAACCCCAGCTTTACTTGGCGGTACGCCAAATCTAAGTGGGGAAGGGACCCGCTCAAATTTTGAGCGAGTCAATGCGCAAGTTGCAACTGCAACTTGTGAACAAAACGATGGCCCTTCTACTGAAAATAAAGTAGAAGCAAAAGCAGCTTCAAATGAAACTGAAGCTGCATATGATGAATATGTGTCTGCAACAATGGCCGCAGACAATGAGGGCAACGCACCTACTGCTGATAAAGCAGTAGATGAATTCGTATTACAGCGCCAAGCTGTAATACGCTATATAAAAGATGCACTTGCTTCTGCTTTTGATAAGCAGAAGCAAAATGCAGACAAACAAGGAAGGAAGAACAAAAACTCCTTTCTGAAAGGTGAATTGGTATTATTAAGTACTACCAATTTGCCTATACATGCAATAAGCAACTTCCCTACACGGAAGTTGCTTCCTAAGCACATTGGAACTTTCAAGGTGCAAGAGATTCGTGGGAATACCTATACCTTAGACATTCCCACAGCAATGCGGCACCACCCAACATTCTATGTTGGGCGGCTCAAGCCGTATCGCTCGTCTTCGTCTTTCGACGAGACGCAGAACCACGGAAGATACCGTGCTTCTCCAAGTCTCCCAAGAGAGACTTGTAATCGGCTTCCAGCCTTTGATGAGCAGAGCGGAGAGTCGTTACCTCCGCCTTCGACTGCTCAAGGTCAGCCGTGCGCCGATCGAGCTCTCCCTTATAGAGGGAAAGCTCAATGTACAGAAGATCATTCTTCTGCTGGAGTGCAGTGTGCGCCCCGAGGATGTCGCGAACATAATCGCGAAGAGACCGATATGTCTTCACACAGTGAGACATATCGCTGCTCAAGGAGGAATAACCCTCCTCGAGCTAGCGGAGCAAAGAACCATGCTCCGCAACAACAACGGCAGGGAATTCTCAACCTCCGCCGCCCCTGATTGATAATCAGGGTAATAAGCGATATATCCTCGAGCGCTTGATCTCGAAGCGCTCGGTGCCTTCGAAGAAGGGGCAGCGTACCGAGTACTTAGTACGCTGGCTGGGATATCCCCAAGCGTTCGACTCTTGGGAGCCGATTGAGGTTCTGAGGGCCGACGCCCCAGACCTTTGGACTGAGTTTGAGAAGAAGTCTCAAACTCATTATGTGAAGTAGCATCAACAGTAGGTGTTGATGCATTCAGGGTATCAATTAAACCCTAAATTTCGGCGGGTACGGAAAAGCCACCGTACCCCCGCAACTCCTCCTCTGACAAACGAGGAGCGACCTGCGTACACCGCGGGCAAACGAGGTGAGAAGGGACACCACACTTTAATCCTTCTTTGATGCAAGCAAAATGGATGTATTTCATTTTGCCTGTTCGTGAGTGCTTCAAAAAGCGCTCGCGCATTACGTGAACTTTATTCACGTAATCATCTGGGATTTTGTTGTAGTTGTCAACAAAGCGTTCCAACTCTGATTCAGGGCGTCTTTATCGTCCCTGTTCCTCCTTGACCCTTTCCGGCTCGAATAATATCGAACCTGGAAAAGGAGGTCAATAAATTACAGACGTCTATCGTCTGTACTTCGATCGAATTGACGTGACTGGATGTCTTCGCAGTCATCCAGCACGTTGATATCGAACAACGCATACTGGCAGTCCCGTTTACGGTGACCGCCACTGTTGGGGGCAATAGCCCAGCCAGGGGTCCAAAACCCCACTCTGTACGGAACATGTGGTTCCGTACGATGATACGCTTTGGAAGCGGCATGCGCCGCTTCTGTTCGAGCTCTTTTAGCAGGCGGAACATCGCCTGCTTCAACACCACGCGCCGGGGTTAAATCACCCCGACGTGGAGAAGTACTTGGTCCAGGTGGGGATCTGCGTTCCCGCAACCACCTGTGATAATCATTGTCGTTGTCATATCAGACAGCGACACCAGAGTCGTCATCGCTCTTAGGCGATGAGCGCCTAGCGAGTTTCGACTCGCTAGATCCTTTAGTGGGGACAGCTGTGCCCCGATCACTTTGTTCGGAGTCAGAACTGTCTCCGAACATGGAATAACCCTTCCTGGCAACACACCATTCGGGGGTTGACATCGTGCGAGATGTTGCATTAGCAACATCTCCCTGTTTCTTGATAGATGCCGACTTAGCAGCATCTGTGGTCGAAGACGGTACGTCTTCCTACCTTTTCATAGTTGACGCTGCTAATACAGCGTCACTGTTGTCACTCGACACCTCAGCACCTAGTACTGAGGCGGAGGAAGAAGCTCCTTCGATGTTTTCAGCAGCGCTCTTTAGAGCGCTGCCGCGTGCTTTGACCATCAAGTCGATGGTCAATCAGTTGGTAAATGAGAACGACCAACAAGTGCCACCTATGCTTGGCCAAAATTAGAATTATTATTGGCCAACCACCTTAAGTGGGGGGGGGGTGATGTAATGGGGTGCCATTACATAATTGATATTCAAGTTAGAATATCACAGTTAAATTTCAGACGCGTTGTATGAAATTCAAATAAGAGATTATAAGTTATTAGAATCTACGAAGGAAAAGTCGATTCGGTATAAATACCGAATCTTGCAGGTTAACTAATAGTACAGTTAGTTGAATACTTGGTATTATTATATTAGTTAGGTAATTACTATACTATTAGCCGCTAACCACCCATTAAATAAACACTCTTAATTTTGCGTTCTAACCAACAAGTAAATATTTATATTTACTTTTAGTATAGGATTAGTTGTCATCAACTAATCCTACCCCTCTTGTATTGCGCGCTTCCTCGCACAACATAGTGTAAGACCGTAACAGGATCAGTCCTGTTACACTCTTGCTCTCTTGTGCCCCCTTGGGAGTTACGAAAGCCTCCCGATGGCACTTCAACATGCATGGCGATGAAACGGATACTAAATATCCGGAATCCAACACGCCTCCTTCGAAGCCTCAGCTTCGAAATTTCTCAATCCTTTTTCGATACACCATCAACTTGTATAATGCTTCGATATTTGCCTTGTCCAAAGGCTTGGTGAATGCATCGGCAGTATTAACTTCTCCCTTGACCTTCACAAGCTTGATCAATCCTCGCTGGACTTGATCACGAACATAACGCCATCGGAGCTCGATGTGTCGAGTTCGTTTTGAATACATTGGATTGGTGGCCATCACCAAAGCTGCACTGTTGTCAATATGAATGATTGGAGAGATACTTGAACCTGGGAGAATTTCGGACAAGATGTTAGCTTGGTCCATCGCTTCCATGATAGCATCACATGCTGCAACATACTCGGCTTCCGCTGTTGACTGAGCAACGATTGGTTGACGCTTAGACATCCATGATAATGTGCCTCTGCGATCGTAAACACATAGCCACTGGTGCTTTTCCGAGTTTCAAAGTCACCACCCCAATCGCTGTCACAATACCCCTTTAGTTGAAACCACGATCCTTGTCATCATTATCAGCATTCTTGTACCAAATTCCATGTGCACTCGTCCCAGCCAAATATCTAAGTACTTTCTTTAATGCACCAGCGTTATTTGACGTACTATGAGCAACAAATCGACTGTGTTGACCAAGCGCATAAGCAAGGTCAGGCCGTGTGATTGTAGCTAAGTACATTAGCTTACCCAAAGCACCTCGATAGTCGGAACTTAAATCAACTCCTTCGTCCTTGTTTGCCGGAACCAACCGAGCGTTTGTCTCCATTGTATTTCCACACTTGTTTGCTTTATCAAACCCATACTTGTACAGAATCTCTCGTGTGTACTTTTGCTGGAAAATGTATACTACATCATCTGTTTGATGCACCTCCACACCAAGATATTCAAACAAACGTCCATGATCTTTCAGACCGTATTCATGATCCAAAGCTGCAAAGAGGTCACGCTTGAACTTTTCGTTGTTTGTCGCGCACACAACATCATCTACGTAGACGAGCAAATAGACCACCGTCTCACCATTAATGAAGTATTATAGGCATGGTTCTGTCGCACATCTGATGAATCCATGAGCTAGAAGCCAATCGTTTATCTCAGAGTTCCATTCCCTTCCAGACTGGCGAAGGCCATAGTGATTTCTTCACGACGTATACATGTCCTGGTTCGCTGAATGGTAATCCTTCAATGAACTGGACGTACTTTAATCTTCAAAGTTGCATTCAGATAGGCCGTATGGATGTCGCCACCGTAGAGACGCAACCCACGATCGGCTGCAATTGCGACAAGATATCTAAACGATGACATCCTTGCCACGGGTGAAAATGTCTCGGTGAAATCGATACCTGGGCGTTGCCAATTTCCTAATGCCACAAGTCGCGCCTTCAATCTAATGATAAAACCTTGCGCGTCCGTCTTGAGTGCATAGACCCACATAGTTTTCACTGTTTGTGATACATTTGGCATGTAGGTCGCTGGGATATCTTTCAATACACATTTTTCTTTTAGTGCTTGCATTTCAATCTTCTCGGCTTGTCTCCAGAAGTCGGCATGATTCGATCTCATTGATGCACGACGATTCTTTGGGACTTTAATATTGTTGACATTTATTGCCCTGCCATTCTTGCCGATAATCCAATTAGTCATGTTTGCAAGTAGCACATAATCATCAAATCTGGATGGTGCACGAATCTTCGACCATTCTTGAAGTCCCGTTCATCTTACCTTTGTGTCCAAACCAACTTTGTTTCGCTCATGTTCCGACGACGTGTCATCTCGTGTGATGCGCTTTCCAAGACCATTTGGTGCTAAAAACATCTTGTGGTTCCGACACAGAGCCCTCGTCACTTCGCACTGTCTTGGCTATTTCGGTCTCGTCGAATACCGCTCCTTAATCTTCTGGAGTATCTTCAATGGGTTTCTCTGACCCATCCATTTGCATCTCGCCCTCCTCGGTCGAGGCATCGGTCGAATATTCTTGTGAGCCATCGTAGTCCAAATCCACATCTGATCCATGACTCTAGACACTGACACTGCTTCACCTTCATCACTTTCGAACTGATTATTACTGTAGCCGGTGCGTAAACGCACGGTGCGGCTAGCGCACAGAGGAAGACTTTCCTAAAGCGGCGATACGCCGATACTTAGCCGATACGCCCTAATAAAAGGGATTAGCGTGAGATTACTCTCTCGCTCGGGGCCAAGATTTCCCCAGTTTTCTTTAGCGTACGCTAAAGCTTTGGCCTTAGGCTTCCCTTAGTATGGAGTAGCTAGGGGAGGTACTCCCCCGCTACGACACTCACAGCACGTTCGATTTTTCCCGGTCGGACGCCTAGCTGGATTTAGTGTAATTTGGAAACTGATTTATTTAATATATAATTAGCCTAAATTAATAAACTAATGTAAACCCTATGTAACACTAAGTAGAACTTATTTAATTCGTACCTATCCGAAAATGTAATGTACACCACCTGTGTACCAACACGTGTCAGGCTGCCACGTCTTCAACAAGGGATCCCGCCCTGATTGGCTAAAACAGCCAATAGGTCCGAAACTTTCGGACCGGCCAATACTTGACCTTAACCGTTGGTGTATTTACATACACCAACGTAACTAAATGTAACCCCGTTACAATTACCATCAATGCCATGATCTTCACGCTGAGCTTCAGGCTCTTCAAAGTGATCATAATTGTCTTCGGATGTATGACCATCGTCATCGGACTCAAAACCTCGTCCTCATGATTGTGTCGGGAGTTGTCTAGAATGACTCTGTTGACCTCCAATGTGACAGAGGCATTGACACCATTGCTCTCATCCGCATCATGCGCTGTAAGCATGTCATTGTCCATGTTTGGGTCTGTGATACTGACCACCGATGCAACTTCGCCGTCATCTTCTGGTGGTTCCATCGACAGTTCAAGCCATTCACCAATGTCGTTTTCAGCTGGGTCGACATTGTGACGTTCACCGTACGCGATCTCTTCAGCACCCGTACCTCAGCCACAAACTTTACCTTGTTTTCACTGGGAATGTAAACCAAGCAACCGACAGTGTCTTCTCTGTAGCCCAAGAGGAATGCAATCACGGCATTTGCATCATGCTTTTGCTTCTCTGGTGTGATATGCACATGAACGAACACCAGACAGCCAAATGGACGAATGTGGTGGATGCCCGCCTTCACACCGAACATGCGATGGTAAGGGATACCGTCAATTGGCTTGCAATAGAGACGATTTTCGATGTACGCCGCGTTCAAAAATGCCTTCATCATCGCAAATAACGTTTGATAAGTTCTCTCACATGGGTTAAAATGAGAGCTTTGGGGTCCCACCTTAATGTGCTCAATACCTCGTGCCGAGTACCATGCTGCCATGGTTTTGTTCATAAACGCTGCTCCCTTGTCCGTCAAGATCTGTTGCACTGGGAATAGTTAACTTCCAGCAATCTTGAACTCACGCTGTACAATCTTCTTGATCTCACGACCTGCTTGTCGTTCAGCCCACAGAACATAATCTTGAATGTGTTTGTTCAATGTTTCCGCATATTTATCCTTCAGCAATCGAAGTATCACAAACCGACTCCATGCATCCATAATCACGAGAATCACTGTGTAATTCGTTCCATTGTTCTTAGGTGGGAATAGTAGGTCTGCATAGACGAGTTGATTCGGTACCGTCACTCCACGGTCTAGTTTCTTTCGTCGTCGCTATTTCTTCTGTTTGCCAATGTGGCATGCGTCACAATTTTTATGCTTTCGACCACTGAGCATCATACCCTTGGTCAATGCCCTATCCACCATCACCTTCAAATACTGATGGTTTGAACACATGAGATGCTTGTGCCAATCATCAATCGTTCCAACTCCATCCGTCACAGTGAAATTGGCATGATTCTGCCACCATGGCCTAGCGGAGTGGAATGATCCGTGCCTTCGGCCTTAAAACCCAGACCCTTCCTCTACTAACGCATGAATGACATCTTGACCTTGCAAACAAGCAATGAACATGCACGATTGTTGGTCAGTGTCGATGTCAAATCCTTGATCCATGGCCAATTTCATAGAGAAGAGACCGTGGTCGCGTTCTCAATGTAGAGTACGTCGTCCCCAAACAATTCCACCTCTTGATCACCCACTTGAGTGACGATTCGAACTGTACCAATGCCTGACACTTTCTTCAGTAAATCACGTGAAACACCAGACACGCTTGCACCAATACTATCTGGATCAATAGTATCCATGTGGACAAACAGACTTTTGCCCCCAACAATTTGACTGTTTGAACCTGTATCAAAACACCACCAAGATGAACCTTCCGTGATCCCCACAGCTTGTCTTTGATCTGCTGCCACCATGCCCGTCGCTAGCGGCAATGACGCGACTGCCGTTCCTGCTGTAACCCCTGGTTCAGCTGCAATGACTGCAGGAATTTCCATTTTCATGTCTTGTGACCCACGCTGTTTCCCTTCATTGCGAGTAAAGTTTGCACGATGCTGACGCTTCTCATCAGCTTTATTTGGGCAATTCGCACGGAGGTGACCAGTTAAACCGCATTTGAAACATCTCCTTCCAGTTTGTTCCTGACCATCACTCTTTTTCCTTTGTGCATGGCTGCTTTGACCTCGGCCACTGCCACCATTATGATATCGACGTCCACGACCACGACTACCAGAACCATTATCAGTGTGACCACCCGTTTTTGGTCGTCGGCATGACTGCCTGCCCAATTAGGACACGTAGCCCTTCGAGAGATAGTGTACCCCCGTTTCTACCGTACTTGATCGCACCGTGAAGTTGTTCATATTCATAGAGGTCGGGAAGACTCTTAAGCATCATCTCCTTTATGTAGATATCATTGATCTCGTATCTGTAACTTGCAAGCTCCGTGCGTAGACAGAACATCTGTGCCAAATGAATATCAATGTCATCGTTTTGACTGCATTTCATGGAGCGCAACTTATTGGTCTTCTTCAGAATTTGACTCTCTCGAATCGTCGGGTCCGATGCTTTTCGTAAATTTCACATATCATTTCCCACATCTCGCTTCCAGTTTCGAGATGATCGACTTGTTGTAACTTTGCCGTCGGCAAAGTGGTACCAATCAATCGCAAGATAGTGTACTCCCGCCTATCAAAGGCCTTTTTCCCCTCCTCAGAAGTGAGTTCCTCACGTTTGAGCTTCCGAAGCGCAATATCATCCAGACCATGCTCTCGCATTATCGTAAGCAATGTCCACTTGTATTTGCGGAGGTCCATGCCATCCCAGTTTGTTAGGGGACCATCAACTTTGATTTTCTTTGACTCCTTCAACTCTCGGATCAAGCGAGCTTCTCTCGCACTTATCTGGGTACTACCGTCGCGACTTGATGAAGACGACATCCCGCACGACAATTTTGTTCGGCTCATAACCCTATTATAAACCGCGGAAGGGATGACAACGTGGTAGAATAGGAACTGAATACATATTAGAGCCAACTTTCTCTCTCTCTCTCTTGCGCTCTTGCGCCCCCTTGGGAGTTACGAAACTTTCTTGGGAGTTACGAAACCCTCCCGATGGCACTTCAACATGCATGACAATGAAACGGATACTAAATATATTCGGAATCCAACACATTTTTCATGTTAGGCTAGCTAAACACTTCTCAATATACATTCTGTTGGAATATTAAGATGTGCCAAAATGTTATGTTATTCCAAGGATGGTGCATCAGCGCACAAGTGTCGAAAATAGGTGTACACAAATTTTATAATTTGGGACGGACTATAATTTAGTCTAGTCAAAATATATCACTTTTACATTTTCTTTCTTTTATTGACTGACGTTAATTTCGCGCACGTTCCTTTTGCGCGCATTATTACTTTGACCTGTGCAGTTGTTGTGTGACAAGACAGTGGATATCACGTTGTGTACCAAGTATTAGTGAAGTGGATATAAGTGTAGTTTTCGATTGTTTGATTTAAGCATTAAGTAATTGATTACGCATATTCACGTGGAGACTATACGTTAAGGGCAAGTGAATTTTACATAGCTGTATTACGACTACATTATGGCGAAACGTAATAATACGCAACACATCCCGTTGATTTAATCCCTGGTTGGATATTTTCTTCATACGAACTGTCTTCTGGTATATTTTCGCTCTTAACGTGTGATTGACTGTGGAGATATCAATTTAAGGGGTTATTCGTTATATTGGTGATTTTATCAAGCATCTAAGACTCAACTTTTCGACTGCAAGCGCAAGTATGTATTCGAACAGCTTCCAACAGGTTATGATCCCAAAGGGTCATAGTGTTTCAAGCGATGATGGATCCCTGAAAGAAACCCGGTAGGTTTTAGAACCGAAGGAATTAAGATTTTAGAAATTTTCCAAAAAGTTTTGCGTCCGACTTATAAGTTGGAAAATTCGCGGATTTTCCATGACGACAACAACTTCGGTTTAAACAACTCAATCCGATTGGGTACCTAGATGCGGTTGGAGTCGCTTGATAGAACGCCCGAGCGAAAACCGCGATATCAACCTGGTTTTAATAACCAAAATGTCAATATGGATACACCGATGTAAAGTTGCCTTCCTGTCTTCAAAACCACATCGCTCAACGAATTCAAGCTATCAATCCAGATTTTCGATGGTATCAAAGTGTTTCGTGGCCTCGGGGCCGGTTTTAAAGAATGGGCGAACCGTTTATACTGCAACTTTCTATAGCCGAATCGGCTTGTGGATTTTTCTGAGTGAAGACATTAAAGTCGACCTCCTAGGGCACTACCTTAGTGGAGCTGCTGCGCGTTACAATAATCGTCAGGTTGACTCGTGGTGGAACAAGTCACCGACGTTGGTGCATGTTATGAACAAGATATTCAGTGCATTTCATACATCCATCACCTCTGCACAGGCTATGAAATTGTTCACAAGCCGTAAAAGCCCAAAACGCTCATGAAATGAGCATTAACTGTATTTGTTGCTAAATCTAAGGCTGTAGGCGGCCGTGAAACACTTGTTTTGGATAACGTGGTTTACTATGCCTCGCCAGATTAAAGGTTATTCTTATGGATAAATTCGATCATACTCGGTCAGATGTTTTACGCCAGCCCGAAGAGCTGTGCCAATTTTCTCAAGCGTTTAAAGACGAATCAAGAAGTGCAAAGGCGTTTGGAGCTGATGCAGTAAACTTCGTAAAATAAAAGAAAAAAGTGGTGAAATGCCACGCTTGTGGGAAAATTGGTCATATTCGACCTAAATGGCCTAACAAGCCCGAGCGAAAAAGTGGATTTCTCGTTGACTATTAGCAATTTTGCGCCAAACTGGATTCAGCACTTGGATTCTTGATTTCGGTGCCAATATACATCTGGTTAACAACCAGAAATACCCGCGTGATGGTCAGGAGGTTGACAGCCACTGTTTTTAGGCCGACGGCCGGAAGTTGAAAGTTTCTTTAAAAGGCTGGACTTTGATCCAAGTCTTTGCGATTGTTAAGACGAACACCATTCGGGTGGATAACGTTTATTACGTGGAAAATTTGGCCAAGAACATCTTGCCTTATGGTCTTTTGGAGTAGAAGGAGTGTGAAATTGCGTATGTCGACGCAGTGAAATTGCGTACGTCGATGGTAACCGTACAATGTTCCACACTTCCATCCGTTCTCCTATTTTCGACATCCAAAAAACCAACAAGGTTCTTACGATTGATGTTCAAGTGGTTTTAGATGATGACACAAATTTTCCGGTCATTATGTCAATAATCGAGGATACTTATACTGAATCGGTCCGAAAGTTAGATATTCCAAAAAGGGTCTTTAATGCATTTTCATGCTAGACTTGGACATCTTAACTACGATGCCATCGAACGCTTGGAAAAGATGCCTCAAGCAATATCAAATTGATGGATCAAAAAATGTTAAACTGTCTGACCTGTGCCCAGGGCATCAAGCCGAAAACCCGAGATCTGGGCAAAAATTCGCCAATCCACCGAATTAGTGGAATTATATGCTCTGATCTAAAAGGACCGATCACTCCAAAAGAGCGATCACCCCGAAGGAACGCCTTGGTAATTGATATATGATCAACTTTGTTGATCGTAAATCTAACTATGTGCGAGTTTTTCCAGCTAAAAAACAAAAGATGTTGCGGCGAAAAATTTGAACGTTTTATGCCGTTCTTCGAGCGGCCATTTAACTGCAAAGTTCACATACTGCGTACCGATGGAGGGTACGAGCATAAAAATCTGGATGTTTTTTGCGCGAAAACTGGTGTTGAGCGGCAAATAAGTGAAGCCAACAGCCAGTCTAGCAATGGAAAGGCTGAGCGTAATGAACCGTACGGTAATGAACACGGCGAGTGCATGCTGTTTGCTAGTGGATTGCCATTATCTTTTTGGGGCGATGCGGTTCAATATTCCACATACATATTGAATCACAGTCCAAGTAATTCAAGTTCTCGTCGGCAATCGCCATTAGATTTTTTTAACAAGAAAAATGCCAAATCTTTGCGAAATTGTTGTTTTTGGTTCCGTCTGTACTGTTTACAGGAACTATGGAAAGGATTTACTCGCACATCGTGCTCAAGTTGCAGTCATCATTGGAAACAGTGAAGGGGTCAAGGAATCAAGATTTATCGAAAGGGTGAACGCAAAGTTGTTGTTACACAACACGTGGAAAATATTGAAACCTTTGACCTGGAGCAAAAAAGCAAATTCAACAAAGTATGACAGAAGATCGGGGTGATACTACTCCTCAAGAAACAAAGAAGACGACACCGAAGGAAAAGAAGAACTGGAAACGCGAGCGGTGCGTAACACAAAGTGTGGCGAAGAAGAAAATATTGACAAAGATTCGGGCGAAAGTTAAAGTCACGTTGAAGATGTGGATTCCATTAATTTCATAACGGTAAGGAACCCCAATTTTTTTCTCAAGCAATGAAGTCCTCGAACACGGACAGGTGGATTGTGGTGATTCAAGAGGATTTTAATGCCCTCGAAGGAATTGGAGTCTGGAGCATTGTGGAAAAGCCTCAGGATTGTCGCCCTCTTCATACCAACTGGGACTTCAAGACCAAGCTTGACCAAGACGGTAAATCAAGAGATTTAAGGCAAGACTCGGTGCATGTGGCAACGAGCAGCGCTTTGGTATCGATTATACCTTAACATTTGCAGCCGTGATTTATATGAACACCATCAAGCTGGTCCTATTTCTGGAGGTCAAGTGGAATGTGCCTGCACGGCACGGGGATATTATAAATGCCTGTGTTAAGACGGAGGAAAATGAACACGATATTTTTTGTTCATCCACCAAGGAATGCAATTAAAAACAGTTGAAGGCACTGAAGATTGTCAATTTGATAAGGTACTTGAGTTGAGCAAGACGCTTTACAGCCTGAAACAGGCAGGACGACTATGGAATCGTTTGATGCATAGAAAACTTTCGGATTTGAATTTTTCCCAGTGCATCACGGATATGTGTTTGTACATGAAGCGAATTAATGGTCAAACAATCATCGTAGGCATTTAAGTTGATGATTTATTGGTGACTAAGACTCAGGAGGAGCTCATAGAACAATGTTTGAAGATTTTAAGTGAATCGACATCAAAAATATCGGAAAACTTTCTAAGTTTCTCGGTATGCGAGTTACTTTTGTAGACGGTTACAGACTGGACCAAGAAGAACGATCGATGGTATAATTAGAGATTTCAAGATGGAAGAATCTAATCCAGTTCGCACCTCGATCGGGAAAGACCATGACGATTTAGCGTTGAAACAAAGCGAATCACTCAAAAGGACTGGGTTAGTAACGATTAAGGATTTTCAATCCTTGGTCGAAAGTCTGTTTTGGGTAAGGCGGTGCACGAGGCCGTACATTGTCTACACAGTCCACAAGGCCACTCGACGCACACATACCCCCAAGATTTCAGACCGGAAATTGGCCAAGACGATACTGCGATATCTCAAGGAACCAAGTATCTAAAGTATTGTATGGGGTTCTCTCGAGTTACAAGCGAATTTTGAGCATCAAGGACTACAGCGACGCAGATTACGCCGGAGACACTACAGAGGCTGAAATGTAGAAGCCTCACAAGATAAGAAACAAGAAACGAAAATGTCAGGACATTCAATAAAATAACAAGAGAAAAATAAGAAAGAACAAATAAGACAAGACCCCTGAAGATGTAGTACATCCCTATCACGTACCCATGTTGGCTGTGATAAGTAGAATGCAGACCCGAGTTGGTTGCTTTGGTGGCGTAACAAAAGGAAAACAAAATACAAACAAAGATCCATGTTTAAATGAGAACTGGAATTTGTTTGAACATGCGGAGTAAACAAGTTGCAAGCTAACGTTTATTGGCGCAACATGTTTAACGTTGACGAATGGTAATTAAAATTGAGCCTATGAGTGCTCTATGAATTAATAATAAGATGTGGAATCCGTGTAAGATGGAGATCGTGCGAATAGAAACCTATTAAGGTCCTAAAGGTGTGAAACCTGTACGGCAACCACAAGATGATACAAAGAGAAGTCTACTAAGGTATTAAAAGGTGTGAATCGTGTACATCTATTGTCAATCAAATATGGAGAAATGCACAACAAGAACAAGATCGTACGAAGAGAAACCCGTCAGGGTACTAAAGGTGTGAAACCTGTACGACAACAACAAGATGATGCGAAGAGAAACCTACCAAGGTATTAAGGGTATGGAACCTGTACATCTAGTGTAAACCAAACACGAAAAAATATATAAAAAGAGTGAGATCGTACGAAGGGAAACCTATCAGGGTATTAAAGGTGTGAACCCTGTACGGAAACAACCAAAATCGTACGAAGAGAAACCTGTTAGGGTACGAAAGGTGTGAAACCTGTGCGGCAACAGCAAGGATCGTACGAAGAGAAACCTGTACGTGCATTGTAAAATAAAACGAAGAAAACCTGAGCATCGAGGGCGCCTGTACGAGAGATATCCAAAAGGGTCCAGCGGGTACAAAATCTGTACAGAGAGTCACGAGATATTACTAAGAAAAAAAATAAGCCATTGGGCGACAAACCTGAGTGTCGTTGGTAACCTTATGAAGGGGTATCAATCTGGGTGCTTGAGGTGCAGCACCTGTATGGCGGTCAGAAGGATGCAGAAGAGAACGGGATGTAATTCTACTAGTTGGGATTTGATACAATGAGAGCAAGACAGAACGTACGATGTGAAGGGTAGACCTGGAGAGTATAAGCTTGTCCACAAGTGTGATGAATCCGGAGAGTGAGCTATCTGTTGCATTGGAAAAGACAATACATATGGAGGAAGGAAGAGACAGAAGTTGTCTTACTTGGGCTGAAGGATTCCTAAGGCATGGGGTCATATACGGTGATTAGTCTGGAGGCCAGAAGTTCGCGTATGAGTCATGAGAGCGCGCCCATAACCTGTCAAGAGTGAATACGGCAAGTTAGGAATTGGTGTGTGATATTGAAGTTTTAAGAATTTTTTTTTGGCCAATCAGAAGCGACCCGCGACGGCCATCTCGCGACGGCCATCTCGCGATCGATCGGATTATGAAGGGTTTGAGTGGAATTGGTGTGTGATATTGTATTGTTTTAAGTGAGAATTTTTGACCAATCAGATGAAAGTGCGACGGCTATCTCGCGACGGCCATCTCGCGATCGATCGGATTATGAAGGGTTTAAGTGGAATTGGTGTGTGATATTGTATTGTTTTAAGTGAGAATTTTTGACCAATCAGATGAAAGTGCGACGGCCATCTCGCGACAGCCATCTCGCGATCGATCGGATTATGGAGGGTTTGAGTGAAGTTGGTGTGTGACATTGGAGTTTTAGAGTTTTCCACCAGCTAAAGCCTATTGGATGCTATTTCCAACTGATTGCCCGAGTTACCTGTTAAGCTAGAGTCGGTCGACGCAATCCCAACCCACAAACAGTCAAAAAAAGGAATTGGCTAGTGAAACTCCCACCAGAAGCACACATTACATCTGAGCTGAGTTAACGTAGAAGTATTCATTGAAAAAAGAAGACAACATTGATCGATTACGACTTCAACGGGAACGTAAGAGGAACAATACGGATATGGTAGAGACCCTCTTAAGTCTGAGCGCGATAGGACGAGAAGATGATAAAGCAGGGAGCGACATGTAAGATGTTTGCACCAGTGAGAATACAACCTCAAACCCGAACGACTCAATAACTACAACAGCACCAGCATCTATGCCTATACCATCATGGACCAAGGAGGAGGCGAAAGAGTTACTGAAGATACAACGTACAAGCAGAATTATGAACACCTCAGTGCAGGATATATATATATGACTTGTATAATCAGAAATGTCACGCCAAAGGATGGACCATAAGGACTAAGAAAGGGGTCATATCCAAGTAAGGGCGAATGGGAGTTAAGCGCAAAAGGGGTGATGAACGGGAAGAGAACGAAATAAAATGGTTAACAGGCATGATAGAACAGGAAGCTACTGTCGCAGAAGTGGTTGAGCAATATCCAGTAAAATTCCCGCAATCTAAGAAGATACGCACTATAGCGGCTGGGAAAAAGAGGATGCAGATGGTGTTTCGGTCCGGGAAAGAAAAACCCATACACCACCGAGTCGAAAAGAAACCCAACGCACATCTAAAGGGAACTACAGAAGATGGATGAAACGAGAAGATGACATCTTGGTAGAAGTGATAAAACGTGGAAATGGGGATACGAAAGTTATTTCTAAAAAGTTGCATGACGTCACAAGCATGACTGGAAATAAGAAAATTCCAAGAACAGAGAGTGGAATTAGGCATAGGCTCCCTCCTTCGATTAAAGAAGAAGTTGTGTAGCACCAAACACTCGTTCATACAGCCAATATCCACATCGGATCGAGAAAGTACTGCGGACAATGATGAAGACCAAAGTTATACTAACCAAACAATGTCTGAAAGCCAGAGGTTTGGATCCGAGGAAGAATACAAGTCAAGCCATTTAGACGTCGCGGAAACGGAGCATCACGACGTGGTGATACAAGAATTTGATTTTATGGGTAGACAGACGATAGGAGATCCATTAGATGATGAGAAATCTAGACACGCTGTAGAGTGTGAGGAAGAGGAAAAGCCAGCTCCTCCACTAGTGGTTGACCTAATAGTATCACTAGTGGTTGACCAAATAGTAGCTGAGAGGCAGAGATTGGGATTAGAAGTAGAAGACAAGTCGATACAGTTAGTCGAATTTATCCTGCATCAAGCAGAGCGATCGCTAATGGCTAATGAGGATGTGAATGTAGACGTTGCAGATATGGAGAATCACGCTATGGTTGTAACAGGGTTACATTTGGTTACATTGGTGTACGTAAGTACACAACGGTTAACGTCAAGTATTGACCAGTCCGAAAGGTTCGTACTTATTGGTTATTTTAACCAATCAGGGAAGGAGCCCTTGGTAAAGGCGTGGCAAGCCTGCCACGTGTTAGTACACAGGTGGTGTACATTACATTTCGGCTAAGTACGAATTGAGTAAGTTCTACTTAGTATTACATATAGTTTACATTAGTTTAATTAATTTAGGCTAATTACATATTAAATATAAATCAGTTTACAAAATACACTAAACACTGCTAGGCGCACGACCTCGACCGGTCGCGCGCGCAGTGAGTGTTGTAGAGAAAGGGAATACCTTCCCTTAACTACCCCCTTTCTAACGGAAGCCTTGTATTAAGGCGTTAGTATATACTAACTCGTAAACCAAGGGAATCTTGGCCCCGAGTAAGAGAGCGATCTCTTACTAAGCCCTTTTATAAGAGCGTATCGGATAAGTAGCGGCGTATCGCCGCTTTAGGAAAGTCTTCCTCTCTGCGCTAGCCGCACCGTGCGTGTACGCACCTGCTACATCTGGTAGCACTTGTAGTCAATCCAAAACTTTTCTTGGTAAACGACAACATCCTCTGCAAAGGATGAACCAAGAGGATTGGGGTAAGATAACCCCCTTCCAACAAGAAGCCTTTAACAGGCTGTTGTCCATCTTGGGGGACGATGGAATGCAGCCCCTAGTGGAGCAGGGATTTGAGGCCGTACGTGAGAGGGTTAACGCTCTCATCGCCCATGAGGCGAATTTCTGTGGGAGTCGTTCCACGTCCACGGGGGTGCGCCCTCCGTTGTCCTTTAAGATAAAGGAATTCACCGGTGAAAAAGGTGATGACCTTTATGTGTGGCTTTGCGAGGTCGATACGGCCTTCGCCACAGCGAATGTGACCGCTGATCACTTGCAAGTGGGACTTGCACTGACCCATCTCACGGGTAAAGCCCGCGCATGGGGTTTACGTGTCCGGAGTCGGTTACGAACGTGTTCCCGACTTGGAAAGTCCTTAAGCAAAAGCTTATGGACATGTACGCCACGCCTGATCTGGTTTTCCAGAATCAGCTGGCGTTTTTGTGGTGCCGTCAGGGCACTAGGGACTTGGAGATATACATCCAAGAACTTATGACCCTGTTGGCAGGGATGTACGCGAAAGCGTATTCGGAAGATGTGTCCATTCCCGTGTTCATGGTAGGCCTGAAAGAAGGGCCAGCACGTTCGGAGCTGTTCCGATGCCGACCCCAATACCTGGGGGAGGCGTTTAAGATGGCTTTTAACGCCTAGAGAAACTTTCGTTCCTCTAAGGTGGGTCCCGAACCCATGGACCTGAGTCAGGTCGAAGCGGAAGATAAACTTCCCGCCAGGGGGTCACTCTGACTCCTTCCCGCAGGTTTTCAAAGCGGAGCTCCTTGCAATGCTGCAGCGATATGGGACGCTAAAATGCTTCCTGTGTGGAAGCACGGATCATCTGCGGAACAGATGTCCGAAAAATCCCCAGCGAGACACTCGATATAAGGGGCCGAGGGCGGTAAAAAGGCCCTCGCCCAAGCCTTCGGGAAACGACGGCTCCCAGTAGGTGCAGGGCGCACTACTGGGGGATCCCTCAGTGCTGTTAAATCCCAGGGTAGGGGAAGACAGCACAAAGCCCCGAGGGAAAAGGTGCTTTCTAGCACCGAGTTGGTGTATCAGCCAGGTTTGCTGGTAGTCCTTGCGGACGTGAAAGGCTTTGATAAGCCTTGGAGAGTCTTGATAGACTCTGGAGCGTCTGACAATTATGTCAGACGGACTTCTGTTGAGAAGAGTCGGCTGTATGCCGAGGCCCAAGAGGCACGTTCTCGTGACGTTGTCACGGTCCGTCTAGCGACGGGCGTGCATGTTTCTGTACCCAAGGTCTCGATTGACCTTAAGCTGAAGTTTGCAGACTTTGACAGCTTAGAACGTTGCCTAGTCCTGGATTTGGACTCGGCGTATGACCTCATTATGGGCATGAAGTGGCTGGAACTCCACGAGCAATGGATAGACTGGAAGTCTAAGTCCATTGGCTCAACGCACCCGCGATCGGGTGAAGCATTGGCGAGTCATGAACCCACCTTTGCTCGATCGCAAAAGCGATTCTGGCGTGATATGCCAGAGATTGGGATGTCTGAAACGATCATTCCCAATGGCGTTAAGGAAGAGTTCCTTAACGAGGTGGATTTGGCGGTTAATCCCCGCGCCGATGTAGGCGAGACTGGTGAGTCGCCAGTGGTAGAGGTGGATTCCTCTGGATTAAGCGCGATGCGCTTCCTAGAGAAAATACCCAAGGTTTGTCTCTTCTAAAGGTCGGGGTTCCCAACCACGCCGTGTTCGGCGAAAAAGTTGCGACTCTAGTGGTAGGGGTAGATACCCCTGTGGTTAAGCGCGAGGCGCTTCCAAGCGGAGAGACCCGTAGTTCGTCACTTCCGCAGGTTGTAATTGATTCCGACCACGCCGTATTAGGTGAGACCGGCGAGTCACCGGTGGTAGAGGTAGATACCTCTGTGGATAGGCGCGATGCGCTTCCAATAGATGGGGCAATTGACTACCCCTATCTGGGTCCCGGGATGAGTTCCGAGGCCAGTAGTCAGCAGTCCTATCGGATGCTGAACAGTACGACAGGTGCTGTCACAGAAAGCGTAAGCCTAGAACGGATGCCTGGGGTAGGCGAACTGTTGTCGTTGGAGGAGAGGTCCTTCAACGAGTTTTGGACTGCTGTAAAAGCAGGTGAACTCAACGAGATTGTCCTGTTGCGTCCGGAAGAGGAGTTGAACTCCTTATCCACGATGGACGAGTCCGTTTTGGTGCAAACCAAACCGGAATTGAATGCCCGAAGCGGCCACAAGATCCTTGCGGATCCTTAGGAACCTTACCATTCCTTATTGAATGAATTCGGAGATGTCATTAGTGACAACCCACCGATGGGGTTACCCCACCGTATCGGGGAGTCCGACATGAGATTGACTTGGTTCCGGGGTTACCCCACCGGATCGGGGAGTCCGACATGAGATTGACTTGCTTCAGGGAACCAAAACCCGCGTCACTAGGCAGTGGCCTCTCCCCAAGGAGCAATGCTACGCCATCGACGCATTCTTCAAGGGGAAATAAGAGGCAGGGATGGTACGGGAGAGCAAGTCTCCCCATTCATCTCCCACTTTTGTGTTCGTAAACCGAACGGAAAGTGGCGCATCGTGCATGCGTACAACAGGCTGAACTCAGCTACTGTACCCATGAAAACTCCGATTCCTCGTAAGGATGTCCTCCAACAATATGGCAGGCTGTACTGTGTACAGTGCCTTAGATATGGTGGACGGGTATTATCAGGTGCTCATGCGAGCATCCGATATTCCGCTTACAGCGGTCAGCACGTTAAATACTGTAGGAATGGCCTGTTATGCCACAGGGGCTTTCGAATGCACCAGCGAATTTTAATCGCTTGGTGACACAACTCTTCCGCCCTCATAGAAAGTACGCTCAGACGTACGTCGACGATATATTCGTTCATAGTCGTGCGGAATGCGACTCTTCTGATGTTCAGACGCACCTAGTACACCTTCGAGCGGTTCTCGAATGTATGCGGGAGCATAAGCTATATGCAAACTTATCCAAATGTATTTTTGGTACTGAGGAAATTCCTTTCCTCGGATGCTTCATCGGTAAGGATGGAGTGCGGGCGGATCCCGCGAAGGTGAAAGCCATTGTGGAGTCGCCTTCGCCTGTAAATCTTAGAGATTTACGGAAGTGGCTTGGATTAGCCAACTATCTCCACAAGTACAGCGAGAACTACGCTGAAATGGCGAAGCCATTAACCGACCTTCTTAAGAAGGATGTTGATTGGTGTTGGGAAACCAAACACCAAAACGCTTTTGAAGCGGTTAAGGGGAGCTTCTTAAAATCTCCCGCTCTTTCTCTCCCAGATGCTGGGAAACCATTTAGTGTCGTCTGCGACGCCTCCGATTTCGCAATCGGATGTGCTTTGTTACAAGCAGACGATGCAGGAAGGGAACGCGTAATTGCGTTTGAGTAGAGGCAGCTTAAAGCTGCAGAACGGAATTATCCCGTTCATGACAAGGAGCTACTTGAAATGAAGTATGCTCTTGTCAATTTTAGGGTTCACCTACTCGGCTCAAAGCCGTTCGTGGTTTATACTGACCACGCGTCCTTACGGACAGCGACAAAGTCGCCTCATCTCTCGCAACGGATGACCCGTTGGCTCTCCTTCTTTGCGGGGTACAACTTTGAGGTTAAGTATAAACCTGGCAAGCAAAACGTGCTTGCAGACGCGTTTTCGCGTCGTCCCGATTACGAGCTCTCTCACGCGACATTCGTCACCACGTCTGTGGTGGATCTCATACGCCTGGCGTATGAGAAAGACCCACAATGTACGGCGCTTATCAGCGCGTTGGGTGACAAGGGTCTTGGATCGTCTGAGCCTCCCCTGTCAATACGAGCTAGATCTCGGTTACACCGTTACAGTTACTGTGACGGTTTGCTATAATATAGCACGAGCGCGGAAGACTCTCCGCGGGTGGTTGTTCCTCAAGATGAGGACTGAAGTATAGAGTCCTCTTTGAGGCACATGACGCCCCTACCGGGGGACATTTAGGTCGGGATAAGACCTACAGCACTTTAAGCGCTTTGTATTGGTGGCCCAAAATGTATAAATGGGTCGGTGCGAATATTCGCACCTGTGAAACGTGTCAGAGGGCCAAACCCTCTGCAGATTCAGCGGCACCTTTGGCGAGCTTATCCTTTCGTATGGAGTGTTGGAAATCCATTAGTATGGATTTTATCTTCCGTTTTCCGAAGGATAAGGCCGGTAATACCGGCATATTGGTCTTTGTAGACCGTTTGAGCAAGATGGCTCACCTGGCGGCGGTGCCAGAGTCCATTGATGGACAAGGAACAGCAAAATTGCTCCTAGACCGTGTCTTTCGACAGCATGGTCTACCCGACTCCGTTGTATCGGATCGGGATCCCCGTTTTACGGGACATTTTTGGGGGACGTTGTTTAAGGTGCTAGACACCAAGCTCCTCATGCCCACTTCGGATCATCCGCAGACTGACGGACAAACAGAACGCGTTAATCGCGTCGTAGAGGACATTCTACGGAGCTTATGTCCGGATTCTGCAAATATTTGGAATGAGATGCTTCATATGGCCGAATTTGCCATAAACAATTCGGTTCATGCATCTACGGGGTTTACCCCATTCGTAAACGGCTTAATGAATTCGAGGGTTCGGTAGATGCCACGTGTGCGTGGCACAGGGCTTGAGGGGGGAGGATTACCCGATGTCAGCCCTGTATCTGTGCGAAAGCACATCGATAAGTGTTTAACGACGCGCCTTAGTGTCTTACGACACGTTTGCGACGCCATGGAGGAAATCCAAGACACGCAAAAGGAACAGGCCGACCGCAAGGGTCGGCGTAACAGAAAGGCGTATAAAGTAGGAGAAAGTGTTTTATTAAACGCTAAAAACCTTCCTACACATGCAGTTTCTAACGTGTTACGGAACAAACTGCGCCCCAAGTTTGTGAGGCCCTTCAAAGTGCTAGCCCGAAAGGGCCTGGCGTATACCTTGGATATCCCGAAGGCGATGCGTACAAATCCAACCTTCTATGTGGGTATGCTTAAGCCATACCAGAACCCGGAGGCGGGTCCCCTCCTGGAGGAGGTTGGGAAGGAGGAAAGCCGAAAGGCACAACAGGTCGGAATATCGCCGACAGGGTCCAAATACGACCATAAAATTCCGCAACGACAGACTCGAGAGAGTCAAGCCGCCTCTCGATGCGGTCAATCGCACTCCACCCGTCGCGGAGTCCCTCCTGGACGTCCTGAATGCGACGGCTGTGTCGATCACAGCGCTCGTGAAACTCACGTCGCAATTGCGCGACCTCCTCCTCCAGTTCTCGATTCGAAGGGTACTACACATTACCATGTGGAGCGTCTGATGACGCGACGCCATCATCGGGGTAAAACCCAGTATCTGGTGAAGTGGAAGGGTTATCCACATTCACAGAGTTCGCGGGAGTCTTATACTCCCCTGCGGCAGGATTGCCGAGACGTCGTTGACGTTTTCGAGCGGGAGAATCCCGCTGTGAGCCGGCGACCAAAGGGGCGGGGGCAGCCCCTTCACTCCCAGTAGCTGGGAGTTCGCAGGAGGCAGATGCGGAACTGGCACTGCACTCCAGCACTACATTGAGGGCACAGGCGCTATCATAGAGCGTGCGATAAGGGGCAGGTAATTACCCCAGCGCTTTGGCTCTGGCAAACGCAAAGCGCAATGCCCTCTCTATCCGAACGTCACGTTCGGAATAGCTGTTTTACAGCTCGTTAAAGTCAGAAAGACGCTTCTCCCATTCCGCCCAAGAGCGGACTTCTGCTCTTCCTCTTCGGCATCTTCTCCTTGTAGGAGAACGAACGGAACCTCGCGGAATTTCTCAACAACGGCACCCCGTGCCTGTTTTCCGAGGCGCGCTCGGTACGAGGTGGCATTGAACTGCTTTTGCGTAAGCATTTTTGCCCGGAGTTGTCTCCGGCGCGCGATTTCACGCGGCTGTACAGCCGCAGGGTCAGAAATATGGAAGGCTAAACTCCTCTTTACCTCGTTTTAGCCCTCTTTTGAGGGTCACGAGGACCCTTCCGTGCCTGTACGGCATGTAGGGCTTCCTGAGCCGTGTCTAGCTCATTGATAATGGTCGCCTTCAGAGACCCGGATGCATCATCTGAAGTTGATAGGGGTGGCGCACGAGTTAGGGCATTTTCCCCACGTGTGGGAAACGGATTAGACTGCCGACATCGCCGTTCGGCGTTGTCGGAGATGTCAGCCCTTTGGGGAGATATCCACAAGGGCATCCTCCCCCGAGTTATCGTAATAGTCTACATCCTCTTCTCGAGGAGAATCCTCAGTACCACTAAAGGTGCTCATGGTAAGCCAGAGTTCTGGAAGATGGGGCTCTCCAACTAAAAGTGATTCTTGCGTGGCAATAGTCTTGGTGGGGGAGGATGTAACAGGGTTACATTTGCTTACATTGGTGTACGTAAGTACACAACGGTTAAGGTCAAGTATTGACCAGTCCAAAGGTTCGGACTTATTGGTTATTTTAACCAATCAGGGCAGGAGCCCTTGGTTAAGGCGTGGAAAGCCTGCCACGTGTTAGTACACAGGTGGTGTACATTACATTTCGGCTAAGTACGAATTGAGTAAGTTATACTTAGTATTACATATAGTTTACATTAGTTTAATTAATTTAGGCTAATTACATATTAAATATAAATCAGTTTACAAAATACACTAAACACTGCAAGGCGCACGACCTCGACCGGTCGCGCGCGCAGTGAGTGTTGTAGTGAAAAGTAATACCTTCCCTTACTACCCCCTTTCTAAGGGAAGCCTTGTATCAAGGCGTTAGTCTATACTAACTCGTAAACAAAGGGAATCTTGGCCCCGAGTAAGAGAGCGATCTCTTACTAAGCCTTTTTATAAGGGCGTATCGGCTAAGTAGCGGCGTATCGCCGCTTTAGGAAAGTCTTCCTCTGTGCGCTACCGCACCGTGCGTGAACGCACCTGCTACAATGGTGACCCAAGGAACTGATTCTATGAATGGACAGACAATAGAAGCTTTACTAAATGATGAGAAATCTGGGCACACTATAGAATGTGAGGAATAAGAAAAAGCAGCTCCTCCACTATTGATTGATTTGGTCGAGTCGACAGAGAATTCAAAGTCCAGTGAAAGTAATAAAGAGGAAGAGGAGTTGGTAATGAAAGAAGACGCGCTGACGTGCAATACAGGCTGTGGAATATTGGAAGAGGAGGATAAAAATACCACAGAGGGTGTTGACTTATCTACAGCTGGCAAGAATAAATATGAAGAGCCATGTGGTGAAGTTTTGAGTCACTCCACCCCAAGGGTTAATGTTGATGTGGAGGTAGCGCAACCGGTGACTCAGAAGGCATCTAATATAATTGCAGAGAGGGAAAATGAAGAGTCAGGTGGAGAAGTTTTGAGTTACCCTACCCCAATGGCTGATGTTGATGCATAAGTAACTCAAACAATGGAACAGAGATTAGACGAGTATAGGCCGTACACATTCACTGGGGGTATTGTTCCAGTAGACAGACCACATTTACTGTGGTGAAGTAGGTGTCAACCAGGGTCAACTGCAATGCGAGTGTTAACACGTGGGTCAGACGTTGAAATAGAGTGGTGTCAAGAGGTCGATAAGATCATTGTTAACCCAGGAATTGTTATTAATGACGCCAAGTCTTTGGATTTTCATAGAGAACTTGGTGGACGACAACAATTCAAATCAATCATTCCAGAAGATGCAAGAAACGTATTATTCGTACTTACACTCCTACTAAGAGATTCAGAATCTCTTGTGGTTTTCCTTTGGGAGTGCTGGGGCGGAGGTTATGGATCATGTAGAGATGAATTATGCTGTCTCAGTATGATTTTACTGTAACACAATTTAGCTATCAAGGAAAATGCGGGCATTGGTTGTATTTTAAATCTCGGGAGCTGTATATGGAAAAGTTCACGTCAGTGAATGATTATGTGGCGGAGAGGATGATCAAAGTTTTTGAGGCTTGATCAGGCGGTACCACGGCGCCCGGACTGACGACTGACGAAGGGGGTCCTCCGGTTGTCGTTGACTGCTTGTGTTTCTGCTCACCTTGTGTACCCGACGGCTTAGGCATGGGTCGCTCTCCAGGTGTCGGGGATGGCACACTACAATTCCTTGTGGCAAGACTGTGTTGACTTGTGATGAGTCGACTGATGCGATCAGGCGATAATCAGGCGCAATTAGGCTTGAATCAAGTGCGATCAGCTTTGATCAACAGTGATCAGGCTTGGGCAGGCACTAAAAGTCGTCGATCAGCGGCAATCAGACTTGATCAGGCTTGAACAGGTACTAAAAGTCGCTGATCAGCTGGTTGGCGCGAGTTG
>CM047592.1:6960436-6970963 GCA_026184515.1 Peronosclerospora sorghi | reverse complement strand
CTTGAACAGGTACTAAAAGTCGCTGATCAGCTGGTTGGCGCGAGTTGCGAGCAGCTGAGCGCGGATCGCGAGATGAAGAGTGTCGATCAGGGCGGTGATCGGTGGAGGGGTACTTGATCAGGCAGCGGAAATCTTCACCACCCGATCTCCGAGCCTCTTAAGCTTGGTAAGATAATAGAACACCCAATATACTATGTATTCTAAGCTTAAGACTAAGAGGAGGGTCGATCAGCGACTGTGTAACGGGGTTACATTTGAGTTACATTTAGTGTTGGTGTACATGAGTACACTACGGTTGAGGTCAGTATTGACCGGTTTGAAAGGTTTTGAACCATTGGTTATTTTAACCAATCAGGGCAGGGGTCCTTGGTGTGGTGGTGTGTCAGCCATCCACGTGTCGGTACACAGGTGTGTACACTACATTTTAGCTAGGTACGAATTTGGAATATTCTACTTAGTATTACATATAGTTTATATTAGTTTAAATTAATTTAGGCTAATTACATATTAAATATATTCAGTTTACATTTCACTCTAAAGTGCAGACGCGCGACCTCGACCGGTCGCGCGTGCAGTGAGTGTCGTAGGTAAGAGGGAGCCCTCCCTTTACTTACACCCCGTAAAGGGAACGCAGCCGTTAAGGCTAATTAGTAAACCAACCCGGGAATCTTGGCCCCGAGTAGGAGATCTCTCCTACTAAGCCCTTTATAAGGGCGTATCGGATAAGTAGCGGTAGATACCGCTTTAAGGAAGATTCTTCCTCTGTGCGCTAGCCGCACCGTGCGTATACGCACCGGCTACAGACTGGATGATCAACGGTTTCCACTAAAATCCACCTATAGTTCCCATGGGGCGCTTAGAGCAGCCGAACTCTAGGGGCCAAAAAACGTGGAGCAATGGAGGAAGAGGTGAGAACACCTTCCCCCAAAAAAACTTTGTCAAATACTACCGCTGACACAGCGGGTGGAGCTGAGGGTGAGTTATGAACACCCTTACGTCTGCCGGTGGGCCAAAAAGTGCACTACGTGCTTCCGCCCGGGACGTAAGGGGTGCGTATGCAAAAGAGAGGGAGGCGCGAGGAGATCACGCCTCCCCCTCGGTGATCTAATCGATCGGACGCAAAAGGAGAACTTTATTATTACTTATATCCCTAAAACTACCAATTACCTAAAATCAACCAATCCGAACTGTCCATCCCTACGTACTCCGTCGACCAGTCGACCTGATTTATCCGTCGTCCGTCGCTAACCGTTAGGTACCCGTTAGGTAACTGTATCAGTTGTCGCGTCGTCCCAGATGTCCCGTCCATTCCCCGTCCATGTTCGCCGCAGCTGTGCCAACTGTTGTACTGACTGTTGTGTCAACAGTCGTACCGGCTATTTTACCAACTATGGTACCAACTATCGTACCGACTAATATATCGACTATTGTACCGACTATGGTACTGACTATTGTACCAACTATGGTACCGCAAAAAAGTTGTAGTATGCTTTACCACAGCCGCCCCTGATCCGCGTCCCAGCCGTACAGCGGTTGTTGAGGGGGTCGATCATGCCGTTGTCTGCCCTCGATCATCTCTTCTTTTTGTCGGGTCATCATCTATAATGTCGTTGGTACCGTTGGCACCCATCGATCATGTCATCATCAATCTGGATGTCTTGATCATCCACTTCCAAAGTCGGCGAGTGCAAAATGATCCCTTGCCGCATCGCGCGACCGTGTCGAGACGGCGTCAACATCGGTCGAGATAATGATCTCGGTGTCTCTTTGAAAGTACTCGTTGAGAATAATCTCGGAGCTTTAGGAGCGCTGTGACGCAATCCACTTGCCGGTCAGGGTGAGACCTTTTACCATCAACAACTGCAATGGAATGAGTTTGTCGCGCGGCAGCGACGACGCGTGGACATATGTGGACAACTCGGAGCAGACTTTCTTGCCCGTCCAGATTGCACTCCGACACTCTTGCTGTTGCCAGAGAAATTTCCCTTGATGGAGCTGCCACTCCGTTCGATCATGAACACTCACCAATCCACGATGATCGAGCTGTTCGAGCTTGAGCAGCGACCGGTACGCCACGGCTGTGCGCCCTGCTTTTCGGCTAAGTGACGCAAGGTCAAGGTCCAAGTTGATGAGCACTTGGGTGAGGTCAGACGTCTTGGAAATGAGGAAAAGCACCTCTTCCAGTGACAAGAGACTTTCCGCTTTGTCAAATTCGTTTTCAACCTGAGCGATCCGGTCTTTCCACTTTGTAAACAACGGGTGGGCCTCCCTCGCTTCGACACTTTTGTCGTCCTCGACTCTTGACGTTGTTCGGCCACGCTGATCGTTTTCAATTTGGGTCGCCAGCTCTTCGATTTCTCGAATCGCTTGGAAGTGGATCAGGGCCGAGTGCAAGTCTCTTGAACTCTCAAAGGAATGCAAATTCAACTGAATCGCGCGCAAAAGCTGCGTCTTTTCATGTGCCACCACGTCATGGAAACGTGAATACTCTTCATGCGCGATCGCTCGTAAGCTTTCAAAAATCGTTCGCTGTTTATGTAGGACCAGTCCATTCTCACCAGACGTCTTGTTCCTCCATGCTTCTTCCGTACAAGGGGTGGAGAGACAGGGGAGAACGGCTTCCCATTGCATACTCTTCCACGCAAGTTCGTACTTGTGTTGCAGCGTTTGCGAGAAGCCTTGCGACGTCATATCGTTGGTCCATGGCATTGATTCCAAGTAGCCTTGTAATAAATTATTGTATCACAACGATTGGAGGGACGTGATCATACCCTCTACAACTCGAACGGAATTCCCATCGTGCATCCTATGTCCAATGGCTTGCAAATTCGAGGTAACAAACCGTAACGAGACGTCATAGAGCGAAATTGCCTTGGCGTACTCGTGCTCGAAATTAAACTTTACGAGCTGCGACTGGACGGTCCGGCCATCAATCACGCCGTAGATATCATCGCCATCGGCGCTATCGAAAAGACAGGCATCCACGAGGATACTCCGGAGCGTCTTCACCACTTCGTCATTCTTTAGCGACGATAACGTCACAAACTTTCCACCATTTTCTTTCTCGAGCCACATTTCCACATACTGCATGGCCAAGTACGGAATTTTCACAAATCGCTACCTTAGCAAGTACAATAAGATCTACCTTGAGCATGCATCCATACGCAAGCCCAGGGCATTCCTGAGATCTTGGACCATACATTTGTCTCAATGATTTTTTTCGGCCATTTGTTTCGACAAAACGAGCTCGGTCTCACGGAGAAAATTGATGCTATGAATGATGATCTGGCTGACCTGTGGTGGGTGGTGACGAGATGGATCTGCCGTCGTGTCGTACTCTCTATCGGTCAACACGAGGTTTATCCCTTGGGTAATAGCTTCATTTATCTGCGACGTATCCACAGTGCATTCATCCGTTACAGTTCTTTGTTGCTGCTCAGGTTTGAGAGCATTCCTAAAGATGCTCTCCAGTGCATATGGAAAGAAAAATACAGCAAAGTCGACACGCAAAGATTCCAACATCGAGCATGCCTTCAGTACCTCGTCTGGTGCTATTCGAGTCAAAGATGACACCAAGGAGAAAACCCACGTTTCAATTTTCACTTGGTTCGCACATTTCCAGAGTTCAATCCAACGGCGGCGCGTCATGGTTGGTCCCGACACGCTGCTACTGCGTCTTAGCATCTTGCTAATGCATTCCCACCCTCGTCAAGATTTAAAATCTGCTTCAACGTCTTGTTTATTTGCTCCAGAATCGCCGGGGCAGTAGCTCTTACCTCAGAAATACTAGAGCTCAAATATCGAAGTACAATTTGGTCCCTTGTAAGAGCAAACGCCGTATTGGTTTCTCCAAGTGTCCCACGATGGAAATGCAAGCGATACAACCGACTGAATTTTTTCATTTTCCTGGTTCTGACTTAGATTATACTCGCTTGCATCAAGTGCTCCGATCTCACCCAACACATTCGCTAGACTAGCCAAGTTTCGGTCTTGATTGCACTCAGTGATACAAAAAGTACACGAAGAGCTTTGATACAATAAAGTGCGCGTGAGTCTGTAGATCATTTTTCTCAGTGCTATAACCACCTCCATTTGTACGACACTCCACGATTCGGACGACCAAGATGTGACCATACAAGCCAAAGCATGTTGGCCATAAGCATTGGAACCTTTTTCACCGACCTGGCACTCGTTTGTCTTGGCCACTGCAAGCTCGCGACCACGCTGTCGTGTCTTCCCCTGCCCGTTTCCTTCTTCGGCTCCATGCTGTACGTCAAATGACCTTCCCGCGTCGCATCATGGTAGCTCCCTCGTCCATCTTCCATCTGGGAATCATCTTCAACCAATCGTCATCCGTGTCAAAGTACTCGGCATTAAACTTGGAGCGACGACCAAAGTCAAGCACGTCCATGGTCGAATACCATGGTCTCACCGACGCACGGACCCCGTGGCCTCCGCCATAGTCACTTTTTGCTTCAATCGATTCATCATCTGTATCGATCTGTCGAGCGCCCCGTACATTGAACAGACCATAAAAGCTATTGCGCGCACTGCGCGTATTGCTGCGAGGTCGCATGCTATTTCCAGTCCCAGCAACATAAATCACCTTGTTGTAGTCGTCGCCAAAGAGAGTGGAAGCGTCCATGTTCTTCGCCCTCACTAGCAATACTGAAGGAGCTACCACGACGATCTGGACGAGGTGGCAATAAGCCTTTCTTCACCCACCTTCACCGTATTACTTGAGCTTCAACCGATCGTCTACGAGGTGTTGCAGCTTTTCGCGTTTCTTGTAGTCTGTCTTCATTGTTCGAACTTACTGGAAGACTGAGAAATTACGCGAATAGCACCAGCCATCGTGATCCATGGAGAATAATTCTTCTTATGATCCCTGTAATTATCCATTTCAAAGTCCCTCAGATCGATACGATCGGCAGCAATTGACACACCATTCACATCTTCCAAGGCGCATAGTCTCCTTCTTTCAAATTATTCGCATCCCACAAATGCGAACGGCCAGGGACTTTGAGCACATTCATCAGCTGATTCTCAAAGATCTGCGTCACTTCAATGCTCTGGAAGTTCACAAACGCACGCATACGGTTCGACGGCGCAAAATAAACACAGCCTCAAAGGTTTTCGTATTGTTCGACGCCGTGGATTTGATGGAGTGCCACGCGTGATCGGACGTTGGATCCGCAGTCGAGGTATCATCATCTGAACGACCTAGATGTTCACGGGGCAGTTGTAATAGCAGTTTGCTCGCGGTAATACCTCGTCGATACGGCTTTTCGTTCATCATTCCATCTTCATAATGCATATCTTCAAGCACAAGCGCAATCTCCGAGTCACGGTCGCCATTTATACTCCGATCATTAATATTTGCACTACCAATGATCGCACAGCGATCATCGACAATCATGAGCTTGCTATGAATGTAGATTTGCTCGGTGGAAGCGCATCCATTGGGCATGATTCCATATTTTCGTAATCCAAAGAACGCTACGTAGTTTTCCGAATGATCCGTCACACCTTTGAGTGCTTTGAAGAGACTATAGCGACCACCCCGACAGATAGTCGCAAACTGCCAGTGCATCACTGCGTGAAAATTCGTGAGCTCGGGGCTACGAATGTTGCTTCAAAGACAGGGAGAAGTGATATGACCACATAGACGCGAAACCTCTCATCCCGCTGCACGGCACGTTCAATGCTATCGACCAAGGCTTGTAGAATTCGATTGCGTACAACACCACTGCCATCCATTCCAGAAACGAAAAACTGGTTTTTAATGGATGTAAAATGTTTCGACTTGGCAACCAGATCCATATAAGCAGCTTGGATACTCGCTTCCGTGGGCACACCGGCGGACCACATGGACACGGAACGACAAAATTAGACATTGCAAATAGTCGCCTTTGGATAAAAACTTTTAGAATCTATTCGCCACGCTGAGCACGTAGTACTGTAATTCTTTCTCAAAAACATTGTCTTCTTCGCGTGACGATAGATCCCAGTCCACCGTCAATCTCTGGATCTTGTCCACGTCGTTGCAACTGCTCGCATCCACTGTATCGTCCGACTCGACAATGGCTCGACTGCGTTTACTCCGTCGTCGAACAGCTGGCGTCACCTCGTCGTCCTCTTCCGCGTCTTCCGAGGTACTGGATGTCGTGAACCCTTCAACTTCCGCAACGGTTTCATGCGCTTTCGCTTCGTTGCGAGGCCTTTTCTCTATATTTCTCGAAGCAAAGAACGAGGATACAAGTCGCCTATCGTCAGGGGGCGTGGTCTTGGCCTTCTTCCGCCAATTCGATGCCGCGGAGCTCATTCGGATACTGGGAACGCGCGTTGGCACCACGTTTAACGCCATCTTGGGCGGCGCGGCGTCGGTATCCACGACTTCATACTTAGTAAGCGTACCGTTGGTGTAAAATGTGTCCCGTAACCCTAAGAGCACCTACACTCGTCGCGACCGTCGCCAACACAATCGCCTCTTTGACCTTGCGATTCGCGTTCGCATCACTTAGACGAGCTTTCAAGAGCCGCACCACGTCCTACACTGGACGCGTAAAGGCAATGGCGCAGCCTGCACGTCCACAAGTGGCTTGGATCGTGTCCAGGGCTGCGCTGCGCTGTTTCCACGCCCCTTTGTCGCTCTCGTTCTTTAACGTGTCTATGTGCTCTTTGGTCACGTGAATACTCACATCCACGCGACCAAAGAGCGCTTCCACATCGTCGCGAGACGGCGCGGTGTCATCCGGGTCTTTAGGCCAGGATGTCACGTGACCGCACGTGCTGGAAGTCATAATCGAGTGCGTACAAATGCAACGCATCGTCTCGAACGACGACACGGTCGCCGCTTGCCCGCACATCGCAGCGTTCGCGTCGGACTTTGGCACTCGATGGCGTCCAGTCGATGCGTCCGCCTCCAAATATCGCGGCAGGTTTCCGCACTTTCTCGGCTCCCACCTGCTTTTCCATCCACTTGGTCTGTGTCCAACCCTGATCGAGTGCACGCACGGCATCAACTGAATAGTCCGCGGCAAATGGCGGCGTTTCAAAGCGTCGCATGCGCAATTCCCGCTTGGTCTGTTCTTCTCGACTTGTGATGTCCAAGCCGGTGGAAAAACCAGGTGCGATGGCGCCCTATCACTTGACGCAATGCGTGTCGACGCAAGGGCCAAGACGTCCAAACCTTGCTCTCCATGTGGCTTGTGCTCGAGCAGTGTTGTCAATGCATAGAGCGCTTGTTCATTACCACGGGCTGGTTGCATACAACGCTCGCGCGTGGCACACGCGCAGCGAGATCCAGCTCTTCCATGTCCACGCAGTCGACAGTAGACAGACACGAGGACGCTAATGGCACCCGTTTACATCGAACAAAGGCGGTCATCAAGGCGCAGAAGGTTTCTTCTTTTTCATCGAGGCGGTTTTTGGTCTTGTAACGAAACTCGTCTAAGGTTTTGAATGTCGAACGTCGACGCGCCAACTGCCTGCTTACGCCGTAAAACGTTTGACTGGACATCGTGCACAGTACGAATTGCCTGGTGAACGTTCAACAATTCTAACGTAGAAAGGTTGGAGAGCTGCTTGCGAATTCTTGAAAATACACCGTAGTAGATATCCCACGCCTGATTGAGATCGTCTAACCTTTTCGTGCGCTCGTACACATTCGTCCATTCTTTCGCATACTTGAGATCTCGAGCAAACGTCTGGTAAAACACAACCCCACGTAAAGTTGGTGTTTCCTCGGTGCTAATTTGATCCATATGTTCGTACAGGGGAACAGCTCAGCAATCATGGCAGCCACTTCACGATTATTAAAGAAATGCTTCGACGCTTCTTCGCGTTTACCGTGCCATAATTCATTCCAGAGGATGACCACACTGATAAGCTCTCGCGACACCATATCAGCTTCATATACAAGCTTGGAGCTGTGTCGACTCACAGCAGACCCTGCACGGGAGCTGAAAAGGACCAGGCCAGCTCGTGCCCCCAGATGAGATCGAGTATATACTCGAAACGTGAGAGGAGCGGCCGATCCTGTGCGCTCCCAAGCGGAAAACAGTGCTCCAATGTCTTCATTTAATAGAACCGGAGCTCCACAACCTTGGGGTCGTGTGGAGGAGCGACGGATCTCGAAACGGTCGCAGAGGATGGCGCGCGTCGTTTCCGACTGGAACAAGCACGCGTGCCACCAGCTGTTTTGCTGGAGTGCGAACTTGGATGTTTTCTTTTGGGCGTTCCTGGACGTCCACTCTGGGACGGCTCCACTTCGGCAGCTATCGGGGCCTAAACTCGCTTGAATCGATTGCTCCACTTGCTCCTTCGTCAACGACGCAATCGCAGCGACTTCGCGGCGTGCTTTTCGATACATCAACGTCGTCAATGACCGTTCTCTCTGTGCTTCGAGTATTTTCCGAATCATCTTAGTCGCCAAGGCAACGACTCCAGGGGATAAAGTGCTGATAAACAGTGGCAGCTCGGATCGAGTCGTGCCATTGGCTGCACTCGTAGAGTTGTCGCATCGAATCGCACTCTTTTGGGCTTGTCTCGCGCTCATTCTCGAGATGGTCCTATGCTTGCGCTTACTTGATCGTTTCACACGTCCATACGAGATAGCCTCGTCCAAGGAATAGAGACGCATGGCCACGGACGCTATGGTCGCTGTGGTAATGAAATTCTTTGCAGATGGGAGGGGAGACGCCTTCCAGCACGGATTGAGCCACTCGGGATCGACAGTCGCTTCCAAGAACACGACAACTTCCATGAGGATTGCGGCCGTCACGCATACACCATCTTGGCCCATGCCGCACGAATTGAGCGTCCCCATCGACCCGAACGAAACGCGTCGCGTGGATTTCCACTTACATTGTTAGCGCAACCGACTGCTCGTACACCACTTGCTGCGTAAAGTGCACCAGCTTGTCAGTGGCTTTCGCTTTCTCCACTAAAGCGGCCTCATCCAAATGCAGTGGCAGCGCAGCAGCCATCGACTGGGCTTCCTGGGCATACGTTTGAATGGAACTCACCACTTCGCCACCTGCCGCGATCATTCCATCCAGTCCATCGTCCGAATTTGCAAGGTCGATTTAAGCGCGGCGATAAATAAGTTGCGCCAAATTCAACACTGACAGCAGCTGACCCAGCCATTTGTCCACTACCGGCACCAATTCGGTTCGCCCCGCCGTCGTTGTTCATCATCCGCCATCTCGGAGTTTGCCACGAGGCTTTTGGTTGTGTGAAGGAATCTCACCATCGAGGAGATGGAAACGACAGTTTGGCGACATTCTTTCTCGTGCGTAGCTTCACCACGGCACAGCGAGCACCAAAGCTCTCCGACACGAGGGCCGAAGCCACCTGCGTGACTCGACCGAGGTGCCATTTCTCCAAAGTTTGGACGAGACGATCGTACAAGGACGCAACGTCGCCGTCGCGGCGAGCATGACCGAGAAAGACACCCTCCAAGACAGCGGAGAGCGTAACGTCCAGCACATTCTCCAGTGCTACGACTTCTTCTTGTTTTCCATGTGGCGCAACAGCAGCTGATTTAAGAGCAAATACATCTGCACCATTCGTTCATCTGGTTGATCGATTGGTCCATTCAGCTTTCCGCTGATCGTGAACTTGAATAAGCTCATGATCAAATCGATCCATAAGAAATTCTTCAGTTTCTTCGTATAAAACGTCCTTGCCAGATCAGATTCTGATGGCGCCTTACTTGATCGACTTTCGTCGCTCTCCAAACCAGGCGCCTTCATCAATGCCTTCGGTTGGTCCGGGTCGTAGTATTTCACCACTGGCTTCTAATCCGGATCATTATACACACATGTAAAAGGCGGATCACATCTTGCGTTGTGATCCGCAGGGTCTCCCGAAGGAGCCTTGGGAGGTGATTGAGGCTTTTCCTCCTTTATCTAATCAAGATACCTCCCCAGGTCCTGATGAACAGCATTTCCTTTCTTCTTCAGACATGACGACGGCGAACTGCCTTTCATCGTCATAACCACCTCCTCCTTTTCCATTTTGATCTTTAATTTTGCTTCCGCTTCCGTTATCACGTCCGCATCAGTGCCATCTTGCAAAGAACCGCGGTGATATCCCGCGTCGCCCAAAGATTCGGACACGCGTACCATTGTGGTGGAGCGGCTGATCAAAGTTTTTGAGGCTTGATCAGGCGGTACCACGGCGCCCGGAATGCCGACTGATGAAGGGGGTCCTACGGTTGTCCTTGACTGCTTGTGTTTCTGCTCACCTTGTGTACCCGACGGATTAGGCGTGGGTCGCTCTCTAGGTGGCGGGGATGGCACACTACAATTCCTTGTGGCAAGACTGTGTTGACTTGTGATGAGTCGACTGATGCGATCAGGCGATAATCAATCGCGATCAGGCCTGAATCACGTGCGATCAGGTTTGATCAACAGTGATCAGGCTTGGGCAGGCACTAAAAGTCGTCGATCAGCGGCGATCAGACTTGATCAGTCTTGAACAGGTACTAAAAGTCGCTGATCAGCTGGTTGGCGCGAGTTG
>CM047592.1:6924924-6945436 GCA_026184515.1 Peronosclerospora sorghi | reverse complement strand
ACAGACTCTACGGACGCTACATCAGTCACGTATAATGAGGGCGAAGACCGCTGGTGGATCAGGTCGTTATTGTTCCAATACCCAGACTGATCCGGTCAAGAGACCTTGGACCAGACCGACCCGAGCGGTCAAGGCAATTGTAGCTTATGACAGCACGGGGTCAGAAGGGGAAAGTGGAAGTCCATCCAGCCAGGAGTCATCGGATGAAGACCAGTATCGTTACGTCTATGTTGCGGGACCTTCCCCGAAGACCAAGTCGAAGCCCGACCAGGTGGAACGGAAGGGAAGGAACATAAGCAATTCCGATCCAACCGGCCTCGTCAGAAGTGCTCCCACTGTGGGTCGAGCAAACATGATGGTCCAAACTGCTGGAAGAAGATGGTGTTCAAGAAGTGTGAGAGACGCGGCCACCCGACGGACCACTGCCTCTTCGTATGAAAATCATGTGGAGACATCCACGAGGCTGGCCACTGCAAGATTGAAGAATTTTTTAACATGATGTTCAAGTGGTACGTGCCGGACAAGCACGCGGGGATGCTGCCGCCGGACGCGGAAAAGATGTTAAACTAGAACGCTCGCCAGGTTGGAATCTGGATCGAGCCGAGCATTCTACGGTTCACATCTATGCAAATGTCCGCAAGGAGGATAAGACCGACAATACACGTTCTATTCCAAATTGCGTCGACCGAGACCATCCGGTCTACAGTCTGAAGACCGATGAGTACTCCCGGACTAAGGTGGTTATGCAGTTGGACTTGCTGCCTGGAGAATCCCGCGGACACTGGAAGTATCACGCGCCTGATAAATGGTTCAAGCAGGCGAAAGCCTGTGGCAAGATTAATAACCAGAAGGCGACGATGTTGTTCGACTCTGGAGCTGAAGTATCGATAATCGACTCCGCCTTTGCTCGTAAGGTCGGATGTCGTATAGACGATACCCAGAGACAAGAATGCGTCGGGATCGGCGAAAACTCTTATATGACCGAAGGAGGAACGCGTGTGAAAATTACTTTGTCGGGATCGCTGGTCTACTTTTTCAGCGCTTGGGTTGGCAAGTTGGCTGGTCAAGACGCTTTACTAGGAATGGATTTCATGGTCCCAGCTGGTATTCGCCTAGACCTTTCACATGGAGTGCTTACGCTCCCGGATGAGGTACAGGTCCAGTTGGCTGGTCGAAGACCTCTGTATGGTTCGTATACCGATCTGGTCCGGTGGGACCAAGAACTCACTATCCCAGTTGGTCGGTCTGCCGATACCCCGGTTGAGAAAGGTTTTCGTTCGAGGAAGTTGTGGTTGACCTGGGGCAATCGGTGGGTCTCGACCTTCGTAAAGAGTGATGGTCGACATGATTTTGTCCGTGTTACCAATATCGGCGACAAGCCGCTGACACTGGACAATAACACTATTGTCGGCATGTGGTTAGCAGAAGGGAAGGTACCAAGGAATATGGGGTTCGTCTCGATTGGGTCGAGGCGGTATGTCGAGTGGCAAAACCTGGCGTACCAATCGACCACCGATCTTATCAGCGATGATGGGTCGGTGGAAGAGGATACCTCACCTTTAGTGGAAAGACCAAGTTATGTCACCCCAAAAAAGATGTTGGTCCGAAGAAAGGCGCCGCAGTCACCAGGAACGGTGGACCATCAAGTAGACGAGCCGAGGCTAGTCAACGTGGTGTCAGCACAAGACCAGGCGACAGCGGAGCAAGAAACGGAAGAAGGGGAACATGAAGTTGCTAGGTCGGACCATGACGGTATTCCTAATCAGACCGATATCAGTGAAGGACAGCCCGTCGATCAAGACCAGGGGCGTTCAGCCGGTCCAGATGGTCTAGGTGATATCACCCCAGAAGATGAACAAGTCTGTATACATGAAGGCGGGGAACAGTACATTCAGGAGCTGGAAAGCCAAATGGCAGTCCTCCCTGAAGTGTCTGCCGACTCTCCCGAAGTTACAATGGATGATTTACAAGTGGGTGATCAAGACCTTAACAGTCCAGACCAGATCGAGCAGTTGAAGAATATCATATGGAAGAAAAGACATCTGCTGATCGGAAAGGGCAACGCCTTACCACCTGCAGCCCGTGGTGCGATTTGCGATATTGACGTTGGAGATGCCAAGCCGATTGCCCAGCGATGTCGACGCGTGGCGCCACAGTACCGGTAAAAGCTTTCTGATCTTATCAAAGGACTGTTGGCTACCAAGATTATTAGACCGTCGACCTCGCCATGGTCCTCGCCAATCGTAATTGTTATCAAGAAGAACGGCGTCGACATTAGGTTGTGCATAGACTATCGGCTGGTAAATCAGTTAACTAAACTTATGGTGTACCCGATGTCGCTGATAAATGATTTGTTGGAAGACCTGGACAAGACCTTGTGGTATTGTTCGCTGGACATGGCAAGTGGATTTTGGGTGGTCTCGATGACTGATCGAGCCCGTGAGATTTCCGCATTTGTGACACCGTTTGGTCTTTTCGAGTGGAACCGTATGCCGTTTGGTCTGAAGAACGCGCCCCAAATCTATCAAAGGCTGATAGACAACGCATTGTACGGACACTTCAAGATCAAGACCGATCGGGACCCTGTTGAAAATTATGATGTGTTTAGAGAGGGTGAACCCGATCGGGAAAGAGGACCGTCCGTTCTAGGGAGGCGGTCGTACATCGACGACATTCTGATACCTGCCTCGTCATGGAACGATCTGTGCGAAAAGGTTGAACGATTGTTGGAGACATGCGACCGCTGGAACCAATCTATAAGCGCCATAAAAAGTTTTTGGGGTATGTCCAAGGTCTCCTATTTAGGTCATATGGTTTCGAACAATGGTCTAGAGGCTAATACTAAGGACCTGGATTCGTTAAGCAACCTCCCATTTCCCAAGTCTCTGAAGGCAATGCAGTCCATCCTAGGAAGTTCAAACTAGTACAGACGCTTCATCGAAGATTTTGCTATCTACGCGGCTGTGTTTTATGAGCTCCGGGTAGTGGACTACCATATGTTGCGCGAATAAGACCGGGCAACTTTACATGGGGGCGCCAACTCTGGTCTTGCTGCAGATTGTCCGCAAGTGGAGGCCGAAGACCATATGAAGCGTGCAAAGTTTGCTTTTGGTATGTTGAAGGCTAAGATGGTGACGGCACCGATTTTAAAGCATTTCGATCCCGAAAAGGTCCCGACCATTATTTTATATGTTAGTCAGTGGGCCATTTCGGCCACTCTAGTACAAGATCATGATGGTGTGTACCATCCGGTCACGTTCACGAGCAGAACGCTGAAGCCAAATGAAGTGAACTATGGAATTGTCGAGAAAGAAGTTCTGGCGTTGCTACGAATTCTGGATGTGTGTTACAACCTGCTGGTTGGCCGAACTATAAAGGTCCTGTCGAGACGGTCTACTTTGGCCTGGCTATTATCAGCCAATGGGATGGACGGACGTCTAGGCATATGGTCGGCGGTCTTGTCGCAGTGGACCCTCGAGGTCGTTAAGTGCACCAGGGGCGAGGAAGAGATATTGGGCACATTAGCTGCCAGTATCACCCCTCGGTATGAAGTGGACGAGGCATTGATAGCGATTGCCCCGAGGAAGAAACCTCGGCAGTCAGTTTCGAGACCGCCACCGACCGTCGACCATGATGAAGAGCTCTTGGTCTTAAGTTTTGACGGATAAGCAAGCGTGAAGAAGAAGGTCGGCGCCTATAGTGCCAAATTGTAGAAGTTGCCACACTGGTCTATAGTTGCAGCCGCTGCCGATTTCACGCCGGATATTACTGTTAACGAGGCGGAGTACTGAGGTCTACTTCTATGCCTGGACCTGCTGTCGTCGCAAGATAAGGGGCGAGTCATCATATGTGGTGACTCCAACCTAGTGATCAGGCAGATCACCGGAGAGATCGACTGCAAGGCTCCACGGCTGAGGTCGTTAAATGATCGGGTAATGAAGGCATTGAAAGACCATCCCAACCACGAGCTGTTGCACATGAAACGGGACTGGAACAGAAGCGCCGACTACCTCGCGACCAAGGCCATGCGAGACCAGACCGGGGCGACGATCACCGGGGAGGCCGTTCTTGATGAATTGATGAATATAAACAGGCTCCCCGAGGTGATCGGACCCAAGAACGCTCCGGACCAGGTGCATGTGATGGTCGCGACTAGACCGAAAACTCGGAAGTCCCGCCGATCGTTCCCCAAGGAAAGGCTGAATGAGTACGTTGTACAACAGCTGAGGGCGGAACGGATCCTCAAGGCGCAGGACGAAGAAGAATGGATTGTGAATTTGAAGACCTACCTGCGCGGTGAATTGTCTAAGTTGACGAATGGTCAAGCGACAGAATGTGCCAAGAATGCAGACAGTTACGAAGTGGATGAGGATGGTTTACTATATTACTGCCGCGATGCCAACCAAGACAGTGTAGACTGGGACCGATTGGCGAAATTGGTGATACCTGAGTTGCTGCAGCCGGATGTCCTCCATAACTACCATGTGAGTCTAGAAGGGGTACATCAGGGCATAGGCAGAACGTATCACAAGATCAGGTCCCACTTTCACTGGAGAGGTCTTTTCCGAAGTGTACAGAAATATGTGGCTTGTTGTAAGGATTGGGAGACTGGAAAGGGTAGACCGGTAATCAAGGGGCGATCGCCCGGAAATATCGAAGCTACCTACCCTTTCCAGGTCATAGCGATGGACCATATACCGTCGCTGCATAAATCGACATATGGCAATACTGAGTTGTTGATCTGGGTAGACCTGTTCACCGGTCTAGTTATTGCGAAGGCAAGTGCATCCCGGTCTGCCGAGCAGATAGCCAAAAGTTACGAAGAATGCGTGTTCCGAAGGTTCGGCGCCAGCGAGGTCATCAGACACAACCGATAACCCGGTTTCATGGCCGAGGTGTTCCGGTCGTTTAACAATATGCTGGGCCAGAAACAGAGCGCGACGATGGCATATCGTCCGCAAGCGAATGGATCGGCAGAACGTATGGTACAAACTATTAAAAGAACAATCAAGATGTACGTTGCCGATCCATACCAGCGCAATTGGGACGAATACGCAGAAAGGTTGGTGTTTGCACTCAACTCGTCGACCGATCGGGTCCGAGGAGAAACACCTTTTTAGCTTGCGTATGGATGGGACCCCCGGTCCACTCTTGAAGCCGCGATACCTATTGGCTGCACTCGGACCCGCGATCGTGATGCTCGACGTTGGCGCATGCAGGTCCAGAAACATTGCCAGCATGCAAGAGAAATTGTCAACGAAAAGTTACGTCAAGCTACACAAGACCGGGCAGATCGGAACAACGACCAGGTCCAACCCCACGGTATAGAACCAGGGGAGAGGTTATGGTTGTACCTAGACCGATTGAAGGAGGGCTATGCGAAGAAGCTGGCTCACATGTGGCACGGTCCTTTCCGTGTTGCCGAGCTGATTGGTGAACACGCTACCCGTCTAGTAACAACCGGCACGGACTACAAGGTCTTCCCGATCGTACATGGGTCCAAGTTAAAACTGGTCCGAGAATTTCCTGATCGTCCCAAAATTCCCTGTCTAGTAGACGAGGCAGAACGGTTTGATTTCGATGAAGCATTACTGTCGGAGGACAGTTGGGAACGACCGCTGGAGAAGGACGAATTTGAAGTGGAAAAGGGCTTAGATGTCCGATCGGTCAATAAGACCAGGTTCGGCCGGACCCACCGAGAATATCTGGTCCGATGGAAGGACCATGATGAAACGACTTGGATCGATGAGTCCGACCTGAACTGTGGAGCACTACTACGAGAATTCGAACGGGATCGAGTCAGTCGGAACCGTTTCTCAGTGATGCAGACCCATGAAGACCAAGACCAAGACATGCAGTAGCATCGGTCTTCCCGACCGGTGTGAAGAGATGGAAGGTCTTGTGTCTTGTGTATTGTGTATTGTGAATATGTGACGAATTGGAATAGTGGAGTGACGAACGTGGATTGTTTTTTTTTCGCGATGTAAGTGGAACGGTTGGTGATAACGTTTCTAGTGCAACTCTGGAGAAAGTGGTGGAATTAGCTCAAGTGATTTGATGACCGAACATGTGGAAAAGAACGATGATATATCTTAAGTGTTATCTGGTCGACTACTTACGACCTCACTCGCCATCACCCCACAGACGGCCGACGGTCAACGACGGATGCTGTTCAACTTGGTCCTGGTACTGGTTACGCCAAGGTTCTTGTTGGTCTAGTTGGACCAAAGCATCCTTGAGGTCCAAGACCGGTGTAGTGCACCCAAGACCGGGCCAGGAGCTGCTTGGTCAGGGTAGACCGGCGTAAACAACCCATGTGCCCTGGCGACCACGGCAAAGTATCCTCACGCGTTCGTGGCGGAAGGGAAGAACTTTCGATTGCCACACGTTGGCCATCAAAGCATCTATGTGGAGCTTGGACTTCCCAGGCAAGACCGTAGGTGTTGACTTTGTCGACGCATGAGGTGGTGGAATGCCACCATGCGGACCGGTCTTCTTGGTCTGCTCCGAAGTCGATGCAACTTGAACAAAACTTTCATGTGGACTTGTTCGCGACTTGGTTGGGATGGGGACAGCAAACTCCGAATCACCGGAGTCATCGCCGGAGTCATCCCAGGACGAGACCTCTGAATACTTGGCACGGTCAGCACCGGCGGTCGAGGGCGCTTGATTTTTGGAGATGTTACTGTCGTCATCCTCGTCCAAGCTTGGGCTTACGTGGGGCGCCTGTATCTTGGATCGCTTACGAGGCACCGCACGCTTCCCTTCGAGTCTGGGTTCGCGCGCAGTGCCCCGCGCCCTCGAGATACCCGGCGCGTCCGCGCGCTTCTTTGATTTGTGTGCAATTTCGGGCTGCTGAATATCAGCCAATGAACGGTGTCGGTCTTGGTCCTGCTGCAAGCGGTATTGGTCCTGCTGCAAGCGGTATTGGTCTTGCTCCGAGGCGACTAAGGTTGCCGACGCAGACCAATCTATGCTGGAGTAAGCAGTCGAACACGGAGGCAGCAAGTTCATCAAGCGCTGCCTCCGTGCACTGGTCTAGTGCCACCTGACGACGACCTGACTCTAGCGTCCATGCGTCTGACTTGTCTTAATAAGACCGGACCTTCCCGTTCTGGTCTTGAATGGAAATTTGAAGTTCGGCAATGCGTCGCGCGAAGTCGTCGCCTTGCATGCGCAGTGAAGTCGCGTCAAACTGTCCGTCCAGTTGCTGCCGGCGAACAAGTGCAAGTTGATCCCGGAGATGGGACTGATAAGCCTCCAGACGGGACAGATCATGACGTGCACTTCCCAGCTCCTCTAGAATTGGTCGTAGATGGTCAACATGATCGTCGGACTGCCTATCAGCATCAAGCAAGGCACCTATTGCCTTGACGACGCTGGGAGGGATGTGAGCTGAAGACAAACGAGGGTCAAGACAGGTACAAGACAAAGACCAAAGATGCGCACCTCGTGTTGCCTGGTGGGCCACCTGGGTTCTGAGACGCATGTTTTCTGCAAGCATGTCCTGAATCCGCGTGTCGGCTTCAGTCTGACACCCTTACGATGTTTGAAGTGCAGGAGAGTTACATGGGCTGCCAGACCGAGCCGACCGGATAGGTGAAGCAATGTGGAGGGACTCGGCACATATAGTTTCTACAAGAACAAGCGTCAAGAGCAAGCATAAGAGGATCGAGTGCAGTAAAGTAAGTACCTGGAGCAGGTGGCGAAGATGGCTGGTCCATGGTGAAGAAGTGTGAGTGACCAAGGTCCAGTTGGTCGAGTGATGGGTGAGTCAGACCGTTATCGTTGTGCGACACGGTCGGACTCAGGGGCGGCTGTGGTGAAGTGTACCACAAATTTGGTCACTTTTGGTCAAGGCAGTTGGTCTAGTGATGGGTGAGTCAGACCGTTATCGTTGTGCGACACGGTCGGACTCAGGGGCGGCTGTGGTGAAGTGTACCACAAATTTGGTCACTTTTGGTCAAGGCAGTTGGTCGAGTTTCCGATTGGTCTAAACAAGGGGGGCTTTTTAGCCTATCAGATTCAAGGAGTATCAAGAACGCCGGTCTTGGGTGAGTCACCTGACATTGGGTATTTTACATAATTTTGTGTGGGTACATTAGGGACCATAGGGAGGTAGTATTATTGGTTAGTGGTGGTTTTTCCATGTAAGAGTCTTTTGTTTACGGATTTTCCGGTAAAGGTTTTTGGTCTAGGAATAAGTGGCAAAAACCTCTTCTGGTCTTGGTCTACACCGCAGCAAGGGGTCGCCGTTCTTCTTTTCACGTACACTAGTCGCCTCTGCCCGCCGCGGAGTGTTTGGGGGCAGAGGATTGAATTATCCCCTCTCGCCTATTATACCCGGTCTGGACGCGCCGCACGCGCACTTTGGCCACCGGAAGTCCCTAGACGGGAGTACGATTTGGCGATCTCGACACTTTAAGTCAAGTACGTTTGGAACGTGCTATTCACTGGATTGGTCTTTACGTGGAGATATTGTTTGTGGAGTTTCACGGGCATATTGGGTCTTCACGTGGACATATTGGCTCATTGTAACATTGGTTGGAGTTTAGACCGGTTTTGGTCTTCTCTCGTATTGGTCAGGGGCTAGACCGGTTGATTGGTCTACCCTCTATTATTTCGTATTGGTCAGGTCTAGATCGTTTGGACGATCGACCTATTGGAATTTATCTTTTGGAAGTTTTTCTGGTCTGTACGTACCTGGGGTGAAGAGACCCGCCCTAGGTACACCTAGCCATAACGGTCTCCGATATTCAACACCGAATCAGATCGATCTGCGATCCCGATCCACCGAGTATGTAACCAGCCCATTCCATCGGGTACACAAGGTGAGATGAACTTAAGTGAACCGGACCAAGTGTCTTTGGATGATGACCGGTCGTCTGCCAGCAGCGGACGATCGGACCAGATTTCGAGTGGAGGTCAGCGGGGTACCCCCCCCCCCGTAAGTTGGAAGGCTGGGCACGATGGTGGTGGTCAGGTTGTCGATACAAATGTATTCGATTTCGAACTTGAATCCACCACTGGGGAATAGTGTCTTCCGTTGGAATCCGATACATTGTTATAACCACCGCTAGTGTAAGGGACATACGTAGAAACATCTACGAATTGCGATGGTTAACCGTGGCCAACATCATGAATTATGTCAGAAGATTCATTACGGTGGATAAATTGACTAGAGAGCCGCCATCTGCGTTACTACAATTAATGAATAAAATAGAGACGGTTGAGTCACTGAGAACCGCATCAGTGATGGCTGAGATGGAGCAGACACATGTGTATGAAGAATTTCAACATACGTTAGACATGGACCAGTTGAAAGTGGTACGAGCAGCGGTGGAGACAAAAGAAATTGTTCTAGATCGTGGTCCTTATGGATGTGGAAAAACATCAACAATTACTTCTATTGTGTTGAAGTTATTATCGGTGTTTCCACGGTTTCGAATTGCTATCGTTTCGGAGACTATTGCAGCCATCGACGAGGATCTTAAAAGGTTGATGGATTCCAAAGCGATACCGGATCAAGACATAGTGCGGTTGGGTGAGATAAAGGGTACGATGGTACTACCGGATGCTGAACAATACCGACGAAGGTTTCTTTCGGAAATATTGCAGCGAGAGTGGCGTTCATTGGAGGGCCGCGTGGTCCGAAAAGAAATTTCGGCAAGATTAAGATTGAAAGAGATGGAGACATTAGAACAAGCACGTGTAATTGTCGCTACCTTGGCACAATTAGGGCGACCGGATTTTCAAACGGTGTCTTATAACGTGATCATTAATGATGAAGGATCCCAAACAGAAGAAGTGGCATTATTACAAGCTATTAGACCAAAAGTGGAGGTTCTGGTATCAGTGGGTGACCCCTATCAGCTTTTTGCATACTCGCCTATAGATGAAAAGTTGAGGCATCGGCTTCACAGTGGTGCTCGTCGTCACAAAATCACCTGGGGGTTATTACAATCCATAGAACATTTTAGCTCAATTCACAAGTTATCACCAGCGTTCCCTGTAATCACCATTACTGCAGAATTCAGAAGCCATCCGAGGATTACGAGATTGTTACAAGTACGAGACAGAGCAGCTAAATTAAAGGATTATTTGAATGAAATGCGTTTCAATAGTCGTAAAGTGATTGATTGGGGTAAGCCAGTTAATTTTTAGCCTTCTGGGAAGCGAAGGCTCAAGGGTAATCGAGTTGTATGGATTAGTTCTCAAGAGTGAATGGAAGAAATGGAACTTCAAGAGTTCAGACATGATAATATTAACGAGCTGGCAACTGTTATATACTTGTTGGAAAAGATGTACGTTAAGCTGGAAAGCGAGATGGGAAGAACAAATACGGTCGTAAGAAAATCACTGTTAGTAATTTCGCCATACCAAAAGCAAGTCAAGGCTATAAAGAGGCAATTAAAATACATGGGTTATGTGTACGCCGAATGCTTGGACATTCAGGTGGCTACGACCGATTCTAGTCAGGGTCTTGAAGCAGATATCGTTATTGTGTCTATGGTTCGATCACATACACTAGAATTCCTTGAAGGATACCCATCAAGATCATTAGTAACACAAACCAGAGCCCGTGTTTACCCTTCATAGTCGCGTCTCGTTATGTTTTTGGATGCGAGAGTACTTGGAAAAGATTGATAAAAATGCAAGGAAAGTGATGTTCCGGTTTTCGCTACAACTATGGATGAAGATTCTGCACCTAAATATCTGAAGTATGACCATTAAGAAGTATGTGTGTGTGCCTTTTGCTCGCATACGTTGAAGTCACGCAAGGGGCGATTGTGGTGAAGTGGAATCTTTATTTACATCATATAGAAGATGATCGGTGGCAGTTATTAGTTCACGGTATATTTATTCCACGCCAAAACTCTAAATACTAGCACGATGTTGCCTTTTTACGCTGGTCATTTCTTCAAGTACATGTCTGAGAATGTTTCATGTGTTCATCAAAAGCATCGGTAACCATTCTCTTCTCTCGTAGACAATGAACATTAGCAACAAAGAACGTGGTGTGCCTTCATCATTCATCATGTGAACAACGTGAGAATTTAGTGTATAATGGTGCTCAGTGGTGCGACGATTCCGTTTTTATCCATCAGTACCAAGTGGCACGTCTCACGCTTACACAGTGTCTCAGCAAAGTCATTTTGGCTCTAGCACATCCAAGAGTGCGAGTGTTTCAGTCAAACCTTCTGTTACATCTTGGATAACATCAACAAAGACAGTCAAGACACAGGTGCAGCTTCCAAACACAACGGTGGGTTATATCGTGGCGGTAGATACGACAAAAAGTCATGCCCTCACAGCTCCACAAACTGTCCGATGCAATGTTCCGCGGCTAGGGGCGCTAGGGCGCGGGTGGTAACAGACTAACCAGATTATGAAGACAAACCGTCAGCACCACTAAAGAAAGCCAAGACACATGGACAGCTTACAAGCACAAAAGCGGGTCCAATCGTGGTGGTAAAGCCAACGAAAAGTCATGTGCCCTCGGCTTCACAAACTGTCCGATGCAATGTTACGCGGCTAGGGGCGCTAGGGCGCGGGCGGTAACAGACTAACCAGATTATGAAGACAAACCGCCAGCACCACTAAAGAAATCCAAGACACAGGCGCAGCTTACAAGCACAACGGCGGGTCCAATTGTAGTGGTAAAACCAACGAAAAGTCATGCGCTCTCGGCTGCCCAAATTGGCCGGCTTGATGTTCCCGATTGTTCTCAAGTTGTTAAGTATTTTAATTTTGGATGAGCATTTTCGACCAATCAGAAGCGACCCGCGACGGCCATCTCGCGACGGCCAATACGATCAATCAGATTACAGAGGGTCTCAGAAGTAGCTGTCAAGTATTGAAGTCAGCGCTGAAGTAACCAAGAAGTAGTGGGTGAAAGAAGTGATTGACTTTGATGTAAGAATTAGAACACTTAATAAATTCGAATTTCCCCGGAACGACACAGATCTCTGGCGGCCCCCTAAAAACCTTCTTCATTGTTCTCATACAAAAACCAAGTCTAATACAAAGAAGTCGTTGAGTGAACACTTAAGCAAGAGAAGCAGCGGCCTTTTGAAGCTAGCTAGGGTTGGGGGCATCCTGGAACTATTTTTGGAAGTGTGTCCCTAGTGTGTTTGGTTAACTTGTGGTTCGGGCGGTAGTATTAAGGACCCGTGAAGTTAAACAAAAAGGACTGGATTATTACCTTCTTGTGTTTTAGTTAAGTGGAAACATAAAGTTTTCATCTCCTTCACGACACGGGTCCGATCTGATGCCGTTTCCTGCCTTCCATTCGGCACGGCGTGGCACTGATAGATCTCTTGGTGCAGACTGGGCGATTAAATTTGACGGTACTGTTTCTCGTCTGACCCTAGACTGGACTCCAGATAATAACCTCCTTCTGCATCGTACGTTACCCTCATTCCTAAGAACCTTGACACTTCTCCAAGATCCTTGATATCTAGAATCTTCATGTCTTCAAAAAAAGTCTTCACTAATTCTTAATGCGTGCCTGTGACCAATATGTCATCCACGTAAACGCCAACCACCACAATATACACACCATCTCGCTTGATGTATAAGCACAAATCCGCGCAAATTTGCGAAAAATCCAACTTGAGTAACTTGTCGTGTAGTAGTCTGTTCCACAAAAGGCCCGCCTGTTTTAGGACATAAAAACTTTTTCTTGAGCTTTAAAAGCAGTTCATTCGCATCTTCAACCTTGAACTTCATTAAATTTTCCTTCTTCAACTCCATTCCTTTAGGAATATACAGGTAGATGTCGTGCTCTTGCTCCAATTCCTTCACATAGGCGTTCGAAATATCACCGTGCTTTGCCTTCACGTTCCATCTTCTCGCTAACCCCAATATAATCTTGACTTCCCCCATGTCCATGACTGATGCAAACGTAAGTCCGTAGTCTACTCCAAAGCGTTGTTCGTTACCGCACGCGACTAGTCGTGCCTGGTACTTCTCTACGCCACCGTTAGCATCTTTCTTGGTCTTGAACACCCAATTTATGTGTAGTGGCCTGCATCCATTTGGTTTCTTCGTAACATTCAACACTTCGTTCATCTCGAGAGCCGTAATTTCCAACTTAAGAGCTGCAATCCATTCATCCTTCCGTCTGCTGTTCATCGCCTCCGTGAAATTCCTTGGATCCATCTCTGTGATTAAATTTACCACGCCATTACCTTCTTCTTCCGCTTTCTCTTCCTCTTTTCCTTCTTCTTTTTCATCAGCGTTCTTCTTTGCGTAATCTCATGTTACGTGCCGATCCCTTGTCCAAGCTTTCTTCTTGACTTTCTTGGCTTTGTTTTTGCTTGTACTTGTCTCTGCAATATTCTCGTTATCTCCATCACTCACTGTACTTGTTCCTTCTAAATCTGCATCACTTCCATCCACGAAAAGACGCCGTAATTGTTTGTTCTGCGTGTCATTCAATGTCTCGATATTCTTGATATGCATATCCACTCGTACGTTAACTGTCAGAATTTTGTCAACCTTTTCAACGTTGAATATGCTCTGTCCATTCGCTTGATACTTTATCACTCCCCTACTGTCCACGTAAGCCAACTCACAGCCCTTTTCTTCCAAGAGCCCATATCTAAATAGAACTTACTTAATTCGTACCTAGGCGAAATGTAATGTACACTACCTGTGTACCAACACGTGGCAGGCTGCCACGTCTTCACCAAGGGCTCTCGCCCTGATTGGTTAAAACAACCAATAGGTCCGAACCGTTCGGACCCGTCAATACTTGACCTCAACCGTTGTGTATTTACGTACACCAACGTAACCAAATGTAACCCTGTTACATCCTCCCCCATCAAGACTATTGCCACGCAATAATTGATTATTAGTTGGAGACCCCAACTGCCAGAACTCTGGACTTAGATGAGCACCTTTAGTGGTGACGTTCATTCTCCTCGAGAAGAAGATGTCGACTACTCTCACTCCGATATCTCGGAGGAGGGTGCCCTTGGGGATAGCTCCCCTAAGGATGACCGCTCCGGCAACGCCAAACGGCGATGTCGTCAGCCTAATTCTTTCCCACACGTGGGGAAAATGCGCTAGCTCGCGCGCCACCATTATCAACTTCGGATGGCATATCCGAGTCGCCGAAGGCGATTATCACGAATGAATTGGACGCGGCTCAAGAGTCTGAGCTTGCAGCACAGGCACAATAGGCTGCTTTACGCGTCACCAAACGCCCTTCACGGGCGGAATATCGCTTTCACGGTCCTCGTGACCTCCAGAAGTGGGCTAAGAACGAGGTAAAGAGGGGTTTAGCCTTCCAGACCCCTGGCTCTGCGGCTGTACAGCCGCGTCAAGTAACACGTCAGAAACAACTCCGGGAAAACCGCTCAAGCAGAAACAGTTCACTGCCACCTCGTACCGAGATCGCCTCGGGAAACAGGCACAGGGCGCCTTTTTTGAGAACCTCCGCGAGGTTCCGTTCGTTCTCCTACAAGGAGAAGATGCCGAAGAGGAAGAGCAGAAGTTCCGCGCTTGGGCGGAAGTGGAGAAACGTCTCCCTGACTGTTTAAAGCTGTACAGCAGCTATTCCGAAAGTAACGTTCGGATAGAGAGGGCATTGAGCTTGGTGTTTGCCAGAGCCAAAGCGATGGGGCAATTATGTGGCCCTTATTGCACGCGCTGAGCTAGCGCCCGTGCCCTCCCTGTGGTTCCGGAGTGCAGTGCCAGTTCCGCATCTGCCTCTGGAGAACTCCCAACTACTGGGAGTGAAGGGGATGCCCCCGCCCCTTTGGTCGCCGGCTCACAGCGGGATTCTCCCGCTCGAAAGCGTCAACGACGTCTCGGCAATCTTGCCGCAGGGGAGTATAAGACTACCACGAACTCTGTGAATGTGGATAACAATTCCACTTCACCAGATACTGGGTTTCACCCCAATGATGGCGTCGCGTCATCAGACGCTCCACCTGGTAATGTGGAGTACCCTTCGAATCGAGAACTGGAGGAGGAGGTAGCGCAATTACGACGTGAGTTTCGCGAGCGTTGTGATCGACACAGCCGTCGCATCCTGGAAGTCCAGGATGGACTCCACGATGAAATGGGTGCGATTGACCGCATCGAGAGACGGCTTGACTCTCTCGAGTCTTCCGTTGCGGAGCTTCGTGGTAGTGTTTCGACCCTGACGGAGATGTTGTCACTCCGCCCTGCCATGTCTTACGGCTATTCTCCTTCGTAACCTCCTCCAGGAGGGGACCCGCCTCCGGGTTCTGGTATGGCTTAAGCATACCCACGTAGAAGGTTGGATGAGTACGCATCGCCTTCGGAATATCCAAGGTGTACGCCAGGCCTTTTCAGGCTAGCACCTTGAAAGGCCCCACAAACCTGGGGCGCAGTTTGTTTCTTAAGACATTAGAAACTGCATGTGTAGGAAGGTTTTTAGCGTTTAATAAAACACTTTCTCATACTTTGTACGCCCTTTTGTTACGCCGACCCTTGCGGTCAGACTGTTCCTTTTGCTTGTATTGGCTTTCCGCCATGGCGTCGAACACGTGTCGTAAGACACAAGGCGCGTCGATAAAACTTATCGATGTGCTTTCGCACAGATACAGGGCTGGCATCGGGGAATCCTCCCCCATCAAGCATTGGGCCACACACACGTGGCGTCAACGGAACTCTCGGAATCACTAATTCGTTTACATAAAACGGGGTAAGCCCCGTAGATGCATGAACCAAATTGTTTATGGCAAATTCGGCCAAAGGAAGCATCTCACTCCAACTCTTTGGAGAATCTGGACTAGACTCCGGATAATGTCCTCTACAATGCGATTAGCGCGTTCCGTTTGTCCGTCCGTCTGCGGATGATCCGCAGTGGACGTGAGGAGCTTGGTGCCTAGCACCTTAAACAACGCCCCCCAAAACTGTCCCGTAAAACGGGGATCCCTATCCGATATAAGGGAATTAGGTAGACCATGCTGTCGAAAGACACGGTCTAGGAACACGTTCGCTGTTCCTTGTCCATAAATGGACTCTGGCACCGCCGCCAGGTGAGCCATCTTGCTCAAACGGTCTACAAAGACCGAAATTCCGGTGTTGCCGGCCTTATCTTTCGTAAAACCGAATATAAAATCCATACTAATGGATTTCCAACACTCCGTCGGAACGGGCAAGCTCGACAAAGGTGCTGTTGACTCTGCAGAGGGTTTGACCCTCTGAGCCGTCTCACAGGTGCGAATATACGCACCGACCCACTTATACATCTTGGTACACCAATAGAAAGCGCTTAAAGCGCTGTAGGTCTTACCCCGACCTAAATGACCCCCGGTAGGGGCGTCATGTTCCTCAAAGAGGACTCTATACTTCAGTTCCTCATCATGAGGAACTACCACCCGAGGAGTGTCCTCCGCGCTCGTGCTATAAAATAGCAAACCGTCACAGTAACCGTAACGGTGTAACAGAGATCTAGGTCGACATGACAGGGTAGGATCAGACGAGCCAGGTCCCTTGTCAACCGAAGCGCTGATAAGAGCCGTACATTGTGGGTCTTTCTCATACGCCAGGCGTATGAGATCCACCACAGACGAGGTGATGAATGTCGCGTGAGCGAGCTCGTAATCGGGATGACGCGACAACGCGTCTGCAAGTACATTCTGTTCACCAGGTTTGTACTTTACCTCAAAGTTGTACTCCGCAAAGGAGGAGAGCCAACGGGTCATCCGTTGCGAGAGATGAGGCGACTTCGTCGCTGTACGTAAGGACTCGTGGTCTGTATAAAACACGAACGGCTTTGAGCCGAGTAGGTGAACCCTAAATTTGGCAAGGGCATACTTCATAGCAAGTAGCTCCTTATCATGAACGGGATAATTCCGTTCCGCAGCTTTAAGCTGCCTCGACTCAAACGCGATCACGCTTTCCCGTCCCGCATCGTCTGCTTGTAACAAAGCACATCCGATTGCGAAATCGGAGGCGTCGCAGACGACGCTAAATGGTTTCCCAGAATCTGGGAGAGCAAGAAGGGGGCTTTCAACAAGCTCCCTTTAACCGCTTCGAAAGCGTTTTGGTGTTTGGTTTCCCAACACCAATCTACGTCCTTCTTAAGAAGGTCAGTCAATGGCTTCACCATCTCAGCGTAGTTCTCGCTATATTTATGGAGATAATTGGCTAATCCTATCCACTTCCGTAAATCTCTAAGATTTACAGGCGAAGGCCACTCCACAATGGATTTCACCTTCGCGGGATCCGCCCGCACTCCATCCTTACCGATGAAGCATCCGAGGAATGCAATTTCCTCAGCACCAAATATACATTTGGATGCGTTTGCATATAGCTTATGCTCCCGCATACATTCGAGCACAGCTCGAAGGTGTATTAGGTGCGTCTGAACATCAGACGAGTCGCCTCCGCACGACTATGAACGAATATATCGTCGAAGTACGTCTGAGCGTACTTTCTATGAGGGCGGAAGAGCTGTGTCACCAAGCGATTAAAATTCGCTGGTGCATTCGAAAGCACCTGTGGCATAACAGGCCGCTCCCACACTATTCCACTGGGCGTGCTGACCGCTGTAAGCGGAATATCGGATGCTCGCATGAGCACCTGATAATACCCGTCCACCAGATCTAAGGCACTGTACACAGTACAGCCCGCCATATTGTTCTGGAGGACATCCTTACGAGGAATCGGAATTTGCATGGGTACAGTAGCTGCATTCAGCTTGTTGTACGCATGCACGATGCGCCACTTTCCGTTCGGTTTACGAACACAAAAAGTGGGAGATGAATGGGGAGACTTGCTCTCTCGTACTATCCCTGCCTTTTCTTTCCCTTGAAGAATGCGTCGATGACGTCGCATTCCTCCTTGGGGAGAGTCCACTGCCTAGTGACGCAGTTTAGGGTTCCCGGAACCAAGTCAATTTCATGTCGGACTCCCCGATCCGGTGGTAACCCCATCGGTAGGTTGTCACTAATGAAATCTCCGAATTCCTTCAATAAGGAATGGTAATGGTCCTCCGGATCCGCAAGGATCTTGTGGCCGCTTCGGGCATTCAATGCCGATTTGGTTTGCACTAAAACTGACTCGTCCATCGTGGGGCGTTTAACCCCTCTTCCGGATGCAACACGACGACTTCGTCGATTTCATCTGCTTTCAAAGCAGTCTCAAACTCATTGAAGGACATCTCCTCCAACGACAACAGTTTGCCTACCCCAGGCAACTGTTCCAGGCTTACGCCTTCTGTGACAACACCTGTCACATTATTCAGCATCCGATAGGACTGCTGACTACTGCCCTCGGGACTCATCCCGAGACCCAGATGGGGGGAGTCAATTTCCCCATCTACTGAAAGCGCCACGCGCCTATCCACAGAGGTCTATACCTCTGTCAATGGCGACTTGCCAGTCTCGCCTATAACGGCGTGATCGGAATCATTTCCGACGTGCAAAAGAGACGAACTACGGGTATCTTTGCTTGGAAGCGCCTCGCGCTTAACCACAGGGGTCTCTACCCCTACCACTGGAGTTTCCTCAGAGGAATCCACCTCTGCCACTGGTAACTCACCAGTCTCGCCGTTAACGGCGTGGGGATTAACCGCCGAATCCCCCTCGTTAAGGAACTCTTCCTTAACGCCATTGGGAATGATCATTTCAGACATCCCAATCTCTGGCATCTCACGCCAGGATCGCTTTTGCGATCGAGCAAAGGTGGGTTCATGACTCGCCAATGCTTCACCCGATCGCGGGTGAGTTGAGCCAATGGACTTAGACATCCACTCTATCCATGGCTCGTGCCGTTCCAGCCACTTCATGCCCAGATCGAGGTCATACCTCGAGTCCAAATCCAGGACTAGGCAACGTTCTAAGCTGTCGAAGTCTGCAAACTTCAGCTTAAGGTCAGTCGAGACCTTGGGTACAGAAACCTGTACACCCGTCGCTAGACGGACCGTGACAACGTCACGAGAACGCGCCTCTAGGGCCTTGGCATACAGCCGACTCTTCTCCACAGAAGCCCGTCTGACATAATTGTCAGACGCTCCAGAGTCTATCAAGACTCTACAAGGGTTATCAAAGCCTTTCACGTCCACAAGGACGACTAGCAACCCTATCTGGAACACCAACTCGGTGCTAGAAACCACCGTTTCCCTCGGGGCATTGTGCTGTCGGCCCCTACCCTGGGGTTTAACAGCACTGAGGGATCCCCCAGTAGGGCGCCCCGCACCTACTGGGAGCCGTCGTTTCCCGACAGCTTGGGCGAGGGCTTTTTACCTACCTCGGCCCCTCAAAGCGAGAGTCTCGCTGGGGTTTTTTCGGACATCTGTTCCGCAGATGATCCGTGCTTCCACACAGGAAGAATCTTAGCGGCCCATTCCGCTGCAGCATTGACAGGATCTCCGCTTCAGAACCCAGCGAAAAAGAGCCAGCGTGACTCTTAGCGAAAGGTTTCTCTTCCTCTTCGACCTGACTCAGGTCCATGGGTTCGGGACTCACCTTATAGGAACAAAAGTTCCTTTCGGCGTTGAACGCCATCTTAAACGCCTCCCCCAGGGATTGGGGTCGGCTTCGGAATAGCTCCAAACGTACTGGCCCTTCTCGCAGGCCTCCCATGAACACGGTAATGGACACATCGTCCGAGTACGCTTTCGCGAACATCACTGCCAGCATGGTCTTCAGTTCTTGGATATATGTTTCCAAGTCCCTAGTGCCCTTACGGCACCTCAAAAACGCTACGCCTGATTCTGGAAAACCCGATCAGGCGTAGCGTACATGTCCATAAGCTTTCGTTTAAGGACTTCCCAGTTCGGGAACACGTTCGTGACCGAATCCGGACGCGTAAACGCCCATGTACGGGCTTTGCCCGTAAGATGGGTTAGTGCAAGTCCCACTTGCAAGTGATCCTCGATCACATTCGCTGTGGCGAAGGCCGTTTCGACCTCGCGAAGCCACGCATAAAGGTTATCACCTTTTTTACCGGTGAATTTTTATATCTTAAGGATAACGGAGGGCGCACCCCCGTAGACGTGGAGTGACTTCCACGAAAATTCGCCTCATGGGCGATGAGGGCGTTAACCCTCTCACGCACGGCATCAAGGCCCTGTGTGGAAGTATAGTCGTCATTTACGTGTGCTGAAGTAGAGTCTTTATTTATGACATGAAGAAGATGATCTGTGGCTGTTATTACTCCATGTTATATTCTTCACGCCAAGAACCTTAATACTAGCGCGATGTTGTGGTCTAAAGCTGAAATCATCGGTGGCCATCTTCTTCTTCCATAATAAATGATCCTTAGCGACAAAGATCGTGTTGAACCTTCATCATGAGTGCCAAGCGACACACACAGCGTCTCATCAAAGTCTTGAACCTTCATCATGCGAAAACGTGAAAATTATGGCTTCGAATTATGACTTGATTGACCCGAAGGAAGAGAATATTGAGCCAGATAGTGTGGGAGCCGAGGGCGCACTATTTTTCGTTGCCTTTATCATCATTATTGGACCCGCCGTTGGGCTTAAAAGCTGCGCCTGTGTCGTGGCTTTCTTTAGCGGTGC
>CM047592.1:6909244-6920689 GCA_026184515.1 Peronosclerospora sorghi | reverse complement strand
AACATTCCTTGGCGCTTAATTGTTGTGCATGGGTTTTAATTAGACTGTAAAAGGAACGACGAACGCGGCGTCTTCTACGCCATGTTTCGTCGTCGCAAATGTAATCTGTCAATGGTGACTCAATAACTTAACAAGTAGTGACATTGGCAGCTCAGTAGGCGGTGGAGCTGCTGGTGGAGCTGATGGAGGAATTGGTGGCGGTATCCGTGGTGAAGCCGCTGGTGGATCTGCGGGTGGCCTCTCCGATGGTGCAAGCGGTGGCATCGGTGCATCTGGGTGAACTCATGGAGGCAATGGTGCCGGTATTCGTTCTACTTAATGAGTCAGTCAAAATAATACCATTTTTTGTTCATCAAGGTGCCATAAAATCTGTATACTGTACATATACTCCGGTGCCTACTTTAATGCCCCAAACAAATATTAACGAAAAAAAGTACATTACTAATCTTACATAAAACAGGCGGGAAGAAGCCCATCAGGCTCACTCGATTGGATCAGTTTACAAATATTAGATTAATTTCCCCGTTGGTACAACGGAACACTATGTCGTCTGTTTGGTGTACGTAGCGCTCATTTTGATTGGCTGGAATAGACTGACTTACGTAGAATAGCAACCAGCCTGACTTACTTACTGAGGCAGAAACACCGAAACTGTACGTGAGCGGAGAGCTCGCCTTGCAAGAGAGCGAAGGCAGCGTCGGACACCAGCCGAGCGGGAGGCAGAAAACGCACGTCTGAGGCTGCGTGCAGCAGAACGGTGCGCGGCCAGAGAACTAGCAGAGCGGGAGGCAGCAAACGCGCGGCGACTCCAGGTGTATGCCAATCGGCAGGAGAGCATGGATCCTGCCGTCCAACGTGCAGATATCCCAGAGGTTCCACATGCTCGACAGGACTTCGATGGCAGGAGCGAGTAATTACGGCACTCTCTAGGACGAATGAGTTTGCAGTGTGTGCATTGTGAGGCATTACACTGGATAGAAGAACGCACAACGGGATCATCGCACAGAAACCCACATTTTACCATGTGTTGTAGTGGTGGAAAGGTGCAGCTTCCAGGAATTCGGCCGCAACCGCAACCGCTGCACGATCTCTATGAGGATCAGACGCGCAAAGGAGAATTATTCCGTGAAAAAACTCGAATGTACAACAACGCCCTAGATGTTACGTCAGTTGGCGCCAAAATTGATCAAAGTATGGCACAGGGAGGTGTGTACACATATCGGCTGCAAGAAGAGCTGTATCACCTGCTTGGCATCCTACTCCCGGCCTTAGGGAACGCACCAAAATTCGCACATCTCTACATCCACGATCCGCAAATGCAAGCAGCAAGCCTCCTGGATTTCTGTGATCATCTTGACCCTGAGGTACTGGAAAGCTTGCAACAGATGCTCCAAGAACATAGCCCTTATGCTCAGCTTTATGAAAGAGCGCGCCAGCGATTGGTTGAAGAGCCTTCAGCGGAGCTTTCTCTCAGATTAGTCACATTGCTTGAAAATGACACACGGCGATACAATACACCTACCACCAACGAGGTCGGCGCAATCATGGTGGGCGATGGAATGGAAGGAGAAGCATCAACCCGCGATATCATTGTAAAAAGGCAAGGTGTGTCATTACAGAGGATTTCTTGCCTGCATCCTTCATACCTCTCAATGCACTATGTGCTCCTGTTTCCGGACGGGCGTGATGGATGGCATCCAAAACATTGCACTTGCTGGATTCAAATACAATCAAGACAGACAATTTGTTATAAATCCGGAAGTGGAAGGGCAGAGATAAGCGGTAACGAAACGCGGAAGATCTAAGCGAGTCACATTGAATCCGTTTTACGCGTACATGTTCCATGTGCGGCGCGACGAGCACATTTTCGAGCAGGACGGCTGTTTCAGCAGCTCATTGTTGATGGATATGCGTGCATAGAGGAGAACAGATTGAATTTCATTGTGCAGCATCAAGACGACCTCCGTGTAGACATCTATCAAGGCGCACAGGATGCGCTTAATCGGGGGGATACCAATGCAGCATAGGTTGGCCAAAAGCTAATCCTTCCTTCAACTTCCACTGGCGGACCACGGCAGATGGTGCAGCTGTATCAATACGCAATGGCAATTGTGCGCACCTTTGGAACACCTGACCTCTTTGTAACCTTTACGTGCACTCCAAAGTGGGACGAAATCACGCAGGAGCTGCTACCTGGGCAAATCGCAAGCAATAGACCGGACTTGGTTAGCCGCGTGTTCCATCTGAAGCTGGAAGAGCTTCTCAATGATCTTGAAAAGGGAGCATTTGGTGCAGTTGTAGCCAAAGTATGGGTTGTTCAATTCCAGAATCGAGGTCTACCGCACGTGCATATGCTCATCATTTTGGACGGGCAATCTCAATTGGCGACTCCAGAGGAGATAAATAGTATGGTATCGCTGAGATTCCTGACCCGGACTTGCACCCTCTGTAATATGACACCGTGAAAAAATGCTTGGTGCATGGGCCTTGCGGTACATCAAACCTTTCGGCACCATGTATGATTGATGGCAACTCTCAAAACGGTATCCTAGCACGTTCAATGAAGCAACACGCACCGACGATGATGGGTACCCCATGTATCGCCGTCGCAACAATAGACGAATATTTCTGCATTACAAAGGACATGCTATCGACAACCGCTGGATAGTCCCGTATAATCTTTGGCTATAGTCAAAGTATAATGCGCATATCAACGTTGAGGTGAGTGGTTTTTGAAGCATCTGTGTAATCAAAGTGTGTAACAATTAGCGCTAAATCCCACTCTTGAACGTATATTTGCTCAACACTTCATGCAGTCAAATATCTATTCAAGTATGTCTATAAGGGCCATGATTGTGCAACAGCGGTACTTGAGGGACCTATCAATGAAGTGAAACAGTACATCAACGCTCGATACGACTCCCCTCCTAAAGCGATCTGGAGACAGTTTGAGTTCAAACGGCATGGTGGATCTCCTCCAGTGATGCGCCTTCAGGTCCACCTGCCAAATGAGCAGCGAATCACATTCAACGCCAACCAGCCTTTGGCAGATGTTCTTGAGCGGGCGTCCAATCACAAAACTACACTTACAGAGTATTTTGTGATGAACCGCTCAAGCGAGCTTGCTCGACGGACACTGTATCAAGACTTTCCCAGATTTTTCACGTGGAACAACCCACACAAAGAATGGAAAGTGCGAAATAAGGGTTACGCGGTAGGAAGGATTTACTTCGTTGGACCCTCTGGGGGAGAGCGGTACTTTGCACGAACCTTACTCACTGTGGTGCGCGGAGCGACGTCATTTGATGATCTCAAGACATTTAACGGACACGTGCACGAAGCATTCAAAGCTGCATGTGTAGCCCGGGGTCTGTACGAAACAGATGAAGAATGGGAACAGTGCTTAACGAAGCAGCGGGTATTCAAACTGGAGAGAAATTGAGGTCTCTCTTCGTGACAATTCTTACCCACGGCCCCCCTGCAGACCCCGCACAGCTCTGGGAAAATAATAAGAAAATTCTGACAGACGATTACGCACACCGTCTTCGACAGCGTGGCATAGAGGGTCCAACGGAAGAACATATCACGAGCCTGGCTTTGCACCTCATAGAAGATGATCTGACAACATCTATGGGCAAGTGTGAAGGGGATTTCGGACTCCCAGATCCTGCTGTTCCAATGGAGGAGTTGTACGTTGAAAGAAACCGGTTGATACGCGATCAAATCGACAATGACATACCGCTGCTCCAACAGCACCTTGAGGAGGCAGTGCCCATGCTAAACCAGGATTTGCGAAGCGCCTTTGACGCAATTATTTCCTGATATGAAGCCCGTGAACCCGGAGTCTTTTTCATCGATGGCCTTGGAGGGACAGGGAAAACGTTTTTGGAGAACAAACTGCTCCAGCGAGTACGTGCAAATGGGGACATTGCGCTTGCTGTCGCCTCATCAGGCATCGCTGCACTTCTTCTTGAAAAGGGCTGGACGGCACATTCCAGATTCAAGATACCGCTGCAGTTAACAAATACATCACTCCGCGCCATCACGCGTCAGACGGACCTTGCAAAACTCATCAGACGTACCGGGCTCATATTGTGGGACGAGGCGCCAATGGCCAATAAGCTTGCATTCGAAGCTGTCGACCGCAGCTTGGAGATATTACTGCCGTGGACGAGCCTTTTGGACGAATTGTGTTTGTGATGTCTGGGGATTTTCGTCAAGTGTTGCCTGTCGTTCCAAAACGTTCACGAGCACAAATTGTTCTTTCATCAATCAAAGAGTCTCATCTCTGGCAGCACGTCACCACATTTCGGATTCAGACCAATATGCGTACAGCAGGACTTGGCAAGGTTCCACGAGAGGAGCTCGGAGGGAAAACCTTTTCTAAATGGCTGCTCAAGATGGGAGAAAACAAACTTCTTCAAGTCAAATCCGAATATATCCGCTGTCTATTGAGCATGGTAATTCAGCACGAAGATTAGGAAAGTCTTACTCAAGCTGTATACCCACTACTGCATACCAGGCCTATCGGCGAGCGAGAATTCCTCTGCGAGAGAGCCATTCTTGCGCCACACAATGAAGTGGTGGGAAGTATCAACAACAAGATCCTTGAGATGCTGCCCGGAGTTTTGCATGGGCTTCGAAGTGCGGACTCTATTGTAGATCCTGTGGGCGCGAACATCATACCCGTCGAGTGTATCAACAAGTTAGAGCCCAGTGGATGGCCGACACATATACTCCAGCTGAAAATTGGATCCCTCATCATGCTCTTACGTAATCTGGATCGGGCGCATGGTCTCTGCAACGGTACACGGCTGATTGTTCGACGGATTAGTCTTCGAGTCATTGGGGCGGAAGTCGTGACTGGAGATCACGCGGGATACGTTGCATTTATCCCACGCATCCCTTTGACGACGGAGAATGCAGGTCTACCTTACGAGGTCAAGCGCAGACAGTTTCCTGTTTGTCTTCCATATGCAATGACAATTAACAAGGCGCGAGGGCAGACGCTGAAGTATCTTGGGATTTATCTTACCCGAGATGTGTTCTCGCACGTCCAGTTATACGTTGAATTCTCAAGAGCAACGTCTCCCGCACACATAAAAGTGCTATTACCTGTTGAGAACAGAGCAGGCGTGCACGTCATGCGAAACGTAGTATATGAAGAGGAGCTCAATTAGATAAAATATAGGGAATTGTTAAATGTACGCCCCCCAAAGGTGTTAAATGTACGCCCTTTTGAAAACATAAACTAATTTTGTTAAATGTACGCCCCCCAAAGGTGTTAAATGTACGCCCTTTTGAAAACATAAACTAATTTTGTTAAATGTACGCCCCTCTCTTCTACTAAAGAAGACTTTTACAAACTTGATCTGTAAAATGAAGATCAAGTTGGTAAACGTCTTGCTACGTTGCTGAAAAATAGATATACTTAATTTTTATCAATAGTGTGTGTGGGCCAACAGTAAAAAGATCTGGACTGTTCTTTCGCTAACGACAGTCCATGCATGACACACGACTTACGAGGGTGTCAAATATTCTGTGCATTTGCACAGACCACGATCGTACTCCGCTCCAACAAGGAACTCGACGTCCGGAGTTGAGGTGAAAACGCGATAAATCTGTATATAAGGCAACGTGCTTGAGTGTGAACCATGCCAATGCTAAAAATAGTAACCTTAGGCCATACCTCATAGCGCCCCCACGTGATGGAACCCGTGATCGTAGCATTAATTCGGAAAAATGTTGATTTTTACGAAAATCGCGCCGCAATGCAATCCCTTCAGCATATCCAGGTTTAATCTTAACATCTGCAATCATATCACTGATTGAGCCAGCCTTGGATTCCCTGATTTGTCGATCTCCCACTTGCCCACAAGTGTCGAATTATTGTAAATATCCGCCCGTCCTGACTCGAGCACGAACCCGAAGCGGTTCTAGTTTATCACGCTCACAAGCACCTGATACTCCACCTTTGGCTCCACGTCCAGGATACTGTGCAGAATGGATTCCCATTCAAACTCTCGGTTGCGCACATTATAGTCTGGCATTCGCGGATAAAACATAAGGGTCAATATTGTCATTGAAATCAGCACCGTAAGCCACGTGATCCGCCCAGCAAGCGCCTTCCAATTCATTCGTCGTTCTTCCTCTTCTTCGTAGCGACTGCGCAAGCGCTCGAGCGAGTCCTGATCTACCTCATTTTCAAACAGCAAAATTTCCCCCTCTCGAATGTCATCCAGAAGCAGAGGCTGTTTCTGACTTTGTGTCATTTCTTCATCGTTACTACTGAGCAATTATCGCACAAAAACGAAAACAAGTCAAGTCAAATATAGTTCCTCATCATCACTTGCAATACGAATCGAAACAAACTCCAGTGTCGTTTTCTTCGGCTTCTTCTCATTCGTCATTTTCAAACCAGCTGAAAGTTTAGCTCGTCGTGAGGGCAATTTGTTTGCTCGACAAAAGACCTATCAATGTCTGAAAGGCCACAGAAGCAGCACGTCAGCATGACAATGATGCAAAGCACCGCAATCACTACAGACGGTGGAGGTCCGTAGCCCACATATTGTGGCTCCCCACGCTTGCAATTTGCAGTCGTCAGAGTATTACAGGCGTCATCACACAACTTTCATGTCTAAAAAACAATGAAAACCTTAAGATGATGGCAGACAGAAACACCCACAGGACAACCGAAAGGCGACCCAATGGCGTGGCAGTGAAAGTCACTGTGGCAAAAGTGGCACGTGAGACTGGCATTCAGACATGTATCGATTTATCCATCTGCGAAAATGTCTCACTAGCACATGACTGTGCCATCATATTACCTAAGGCTGAAAAGGCGTACATTTAACAGGGCGTACATTTAGCAACTTCCAAAATATATAGTGTATATATATTTGCCGTGACTTTGAAGTTTTCTCAGCTCAACCCCAATTTACACTCTGCAGAGTTACAAATATTAAATTTATTTCCCCGTTGGTACAACGGGTCACTATGCTAGTCCTTGGAATAACATAACATCATGGCACATCTTCATATTGAAACAGTTGGACCAGTCCTCCCTTTCCATATAGACGCCACCGAGTTCCATATTCGATCCCACTGTTCTTGATGCTCCCTGGTGAGTATGCAGCATTCCGCAAATTGGTCACACAGCTCCCGCTGAATAAGCCGATCTGGTTCCTTATCATCGATTTAAGGGCGTCAGCTAAATCTTTGGATGCTTTCATTTTGGAGGTGTTTATTGGTATATCTGTCTTTTGTGGAGCTCCGCGACTCCCTGGTTCGGACTCTCCATCTCCGCATTACTTTTTTATAACACACACTACTGTCCACCACATCGATTTCTTGTTATCGTAAGGTAGTTTGTTCCCTCACTCTTAATACCTGGATGCTCTAAAAACTATTGCATAATGAGGTCTAACTATTACATGTATGTTGGGTAGCAAAATCATTCAAGTGTGGAGTATTAGACTAACAAACCCCCCTAATAAAAAGGTACCTCTGCGGTTCTTAATAGTCCCAATAGGTCTCACATAAAAGTGCTTGTGCAATTTGCACATGGCCAACCGGACCATACTCGAGACTCAAACACTACGACGCTTCATTATATGGTGCACACGCTAAGATACATTTATTACTATTTCCAACGAGCCACCTTATGATTCCTATTGTGTCACGTCATCGGAGACCATAACGTGAATTTAAGCGGCATGATGCGGTCTCGGAACAACTGCTTTCTTTTGAATCTTGCGGAAGGTCCAGAGGACGACCCAAATACAAATGACCTGAGCAAGGGAATTACATGAACAATCAACATGAAACTCACGCGGATAAAAGTAAAGTCAGCCCAATACTCGAGCACGAATCATCTACCTGAAACATATGAAGCACATTGACGGTGCACTTGACTTTATCGCACATTTTGCCGTTCGCGCAGCTTAATTCGGCTGGAGTGTCGCTCGTGCGGTCGATGGCCATATACATCTGCCCGCCCACGACCACGAGCGAGCATGTCTCGACCACAAATAATATTTTCCTGATCTTGGCAGCGTGGCCCTTTTGAGGGCGTGGACGTACTCTGCGCTGCCGCATCTCGGGAGTCTCCTCTTCGTCATCGCTCATATTCATGTCGAAGGATCGGTTCGACATCATGCGATCAGAATGCAAACTCGGCATTCGTAATTTCAACTGTCGCTCATACTGCTGTAGACGACTCAATACGCGCAGACCATAGATGAGAAAGACGGTGCTGATGATACCGAGCATGCAAGCGCTCACAGTGAGCTGCATGTAGACGAGGCCTTGCGGGTTAAAACCTTTCGAAAGGAAGAGACACATATCGTACAAGACTTGAAATGTCCACACCACAGCAATCGCAATGCTCTCTAAGCAAACAAGATGCGGAGGCTTATTCGTTACCGCTGCACCACGCTGAATGATGGTTGCCCAGTACCCCAGGGCCATAATACTGAAAAGAGAGGTTAATAGTTACATACATAGGAAGGAAAGCGCCAAAACACATAGTACTTACTATACAGAATAGAGAGCGGCAGTGCACGTATCGGCAAGAAATGCACTGATTGGACGGGGAATAACATACCCGTAACTAAGTGGATCGGCCCCACGAATCACCATAGTCACGGCACCGTAGCAGCAAAAGAGAAAACTGTATTGCTGAAGTAAGGCGCCCTCGTGCTTTACCGAGCGAATATAAAGAATAACGCTGGCAGCGACGCTAACGGCTCCAAGTGACAGATAGACGGCTTGGACAGTATGGTACGCACTCGGATTATAAGATGCCAGCGTTCGAATGCATCCGTCCTTCGTGTGTGCTAGTCCAAATTCGCACGTGGAGTGTGTGATGTTCGCCATGTTTTTTCTGTTGCCACCTGAGCTACCTACAGGAATACGTTCACTAGTCGAATCCTGCCGGTGACCAGAACCTGTTCGCCACCGTGTAAGTGCTCTGGTGTTTTGCGAAATGTCCGATTAGCTTCTGCACAGTATACACTGTCCTACGTAGAGCTTACTTAATACAGTAGGCCTTACTAAAACTTAATCATCACGATGGGGAGTGTCGTGTGAGCGACCAATCCGAGCCCTACGTCGCGATAGTGCAGAGGAAAGACACCAATGTATGTGTTGTTGAAGCGTTGTGAGCACCATCCGTTTTTGCAAGTGTAGACAAATTCCACCTACTCGTTGATACCATAGTGCAAAACACTACAATTTGTAGTACTCCGAACGCTATCGCACAACCGTCTTTGTTCGAGTCAGCTTCAAAAATAGCCGGAATAATTCGCACCGGCTATGGTACCTGTACTACAATCGCTGAGCGAATTTCTCTTCCATCTTGCTTTGGTTTTAGCTAGATGGGGTGGTAGGTGGGAACATGCAGTCTTCATCGCTAGACGACACCAGGTGAAGGCACTTGCCGGCAAAACATGTACTTGAAGTTTTATAGCCATGTAGTAATCATCAGGACCCATTCAGGTTCTCTGTTTTTGTAACACGTTACTACCGTATTTATTTTTGAATTACTAAGTGAACCTTCCAAACGTAGTGACTCCCAAAATTAGGCATTGTCCAAGGCTGTCAAAAGTAGGATGAACGACTTCATGTGTTGTCAGAACACGGTAGTCAAAACATTCTATTCTTCGCTCCACTACTAAAAGACACTAGTTACGTCCAACTATCTCCAGGTGGCCGACGATATCCCCTCCCCTGTCAGAGAGATGACCTCGACGAGCGTTACCATCAATACAGACAGCATCGGCGGAGACATGACGTCCAGTGAGCCGACTAAGCGCTCTTTCATACAGAAGGTGAACGATGTGAACAAGATCGAGCTGCCGAAGCTGCTCCGTTATATGCGTGTGGGCAATGTCATCTGTTCCATTTTGCAGATTTTAGCCGGGATTGTGGGCATCACGTCCTTTATCACGCTCAACATTACAGGCACGCTCGTGTCCATTTACGTCATTATGTTTGGCATTTTATTCCTGCTCTTTGAGTGCCGCCTCTCGCGCATGGAGACAGTCATCCGCGCCAATTTTGGCTTTCTATACAGCTACAAGGGACGCGCCTCTTTTATTTTTTTCATTGGCTTCCTGGACTTTGGTATCGGCTCGGCACTCGCGACCCTCGCTGGCTTGCTCATGTGCGTTAATGCCTTTATCAACCTTCTGGTCATGTGCCGTCACCCTCAGTTTAAGTCTACGCTCAGCGCCGACGCAGACCCGACGGCCGGATACACCACAAGCAGTCAGGAGGCTGCCAATTTTATGAGCAAGAATCCAGAACTCGCGGCTAAAGCAGGGCAGTACGCCTTCCAGCAGGCGGCTAACACGCGTCATTAGGTGGTGAGTCGGTAGTAAACGAAAGCAACTGTTGGCATGCAACTGAAAAATTTGCATAACTGGTAGATAAGCTAATGATCATTTTATTGAGGAAGCTGCCATGTTTTACAGTTTCTACATACCGAAAAGCAGCAGAATATACTTCTACGTTGCGAAAAGCTTGTACGACGCTAGGCGATGGGGAAAAAATCTTCAATATGGCAGTAAAATGACGTATAACTCGATCTAGTGTCGAGCTCAATTGGTAACATTTCCGAGGACCAAATTCGCAGTACAGTAGAACCTGTCAGATTGAATACTGCCAAAACCAATAACCTGTCATAATTAATAAAAATCGTCGGTCCCGACCGAAAAAACTAATAACTAATAATTAATAGGTCCCGACCAGTATAAGATTAATAATTCCATATATATTTTCTGTGACTTCTACTGAAAGTACTGTGTTATGCTAGTTTGTGTAAGTTTTTTTCTGGCGAATACTAAACGAATGATCCTTCATCATCTGAAGCGTGGCAGGAAATGATGCTGAAGTAGAATCTGCTTGTTGCATCCAGTAAATCTGCAGCTTTACCAACATCTGATTTGCCTCGGCGTCGGAGATCGTTGGAGGTTCTTCACTGTCATCCTCGCCTTCTGGATCTTCTGGAACTCCAAATTTTTCGTACGTGTTGAGAATCTCCGCAACAATCTCTTCTTCATCCGGAACATAACTGACTTCCTGCTCGGCGGGATAATTGAGCAATTTGCGGATGTCCATCGGATTGCTGTACCGAAGCTGGCGTATTTGCTCCTCTAATGTCTGGATGACTTCCTGCGGAGGATCAACTTCAGCTGCAGCAACAGTTTCACTGGAAGATTCAGAACGAATTGAGCAATGTCTGAAGCAGTTTTGAATCGTCTGCGGTGAAGTGGAAGCTATATTTATAGCATATAAAAGATGAACTATGGCAGTTATCAATGCTTAGTATGTTTTCTCTCTCCAAATTCTATATACTAACGCGATGACGTTTGTTACGCTGGTGATTCCGTCAAACACTGAATATTAGTGACAAAGATTGTGCAATGCCTTCAATAAGTGAAC
>CM047592.1:6857891-6893053 GCA_026184515.1 Peronosclerospora sorghi | reverse complement strand
CGTGATAGGGATGTACTACATCTTCTGGGGCCTTATTTTTTTCGTCTTGTTCTCCTGTTATTTTCTTGAATATCTTGACGCTTTCGTCCCTTGTATCTCATTTCATGAGGAGTCTACGGTTCAGCCTCTGTAGTGTCCTCTTCGGCTGTCTGAGCTGCGTAATGCCGATTCTCCCAAGATCGTTGATCATCAAACTCATACAATAAAACGGTGCATGAAAGATTGTCTTCTGTCTCCCAAGTCATCTCATCTGTGTAATGGGGTGCCATTACATAATTGATATTCAAGTTAGAATATTACAGTAAATTTCAGACGCGTTGTCTGAAATTTAAATAATAGATTATAAGTTATTATAATCTACCAAGGAAAAGTCGATTCGGTATAAATACAAAATCTTGCAGGTTAACTAATAGTACAGTTAGTTAAAGACTTGATATTATTATATTAGTTAGGTAATTACTATACTATTAGATGCTAACCACCCATTAAATAAACACTCTTAATTTTGCTTTCTAAGCAACAAGTGAATATTAATATATTTACTTTTATTATAGGATTAGTTGTTATCAACTAATCCTAGCCCTTCTGGTCTTGCGCGCTTCCTCGCAATTACAGTGTAAGCCAGTAACAGGATCAGTCCTGTTACACCTGGTAGCACTTTGTGGTCCGTCTTAACGACCACAGTTCCGTTCTGCTAGTTAACTAGCGGAGCGAAGATTAAGAGCCGCTCGGCATCATGTCGCGAGACATGACGCCTGCCGAGCGAGAGAGAACGCTGGAAGAGGTGAATAAACACTTCCCTCACTTCTCGTCGCGTAGTAAAGACGCGACGGTGGAAATGGTTCGATCAATGGGGACCGACATCATTACCTTCCTCAAGAGTAAGTCCCCGGAGGAAGTGGTACAGGTGGTGAATCGCTTTAGGCGAAACCACCTAGAAAATCCAGTACGGCCCGCGCCAGAGGCAGCGCGGACCGCAACTGCACCTGCAACGCATAGCGTTGAAGTAGTAAAGGCGCGAGTACCGCCCTTTACCGGCGAAGGGGGCGAGCCCCTTCGTAGATGGTTCGCAGAGGTGGAAGATGCCATCTCTGCGCAAAATATTGTTGACGAACGTCAACAGGCGTACTTCGACACAACATGTCTAGGCGGCAGAGCCAGGGCATGGGCGATGAGTCGCAGAGCCACTGATGACTTTTCGTTCCTTACTTATAAGGAATTAAAAACTGAGCTAAAGCTCAACTTTGAAGCTCCAGAAATGGAGCTAAGTAGTCGGCAGGAGTTCATGGAACTCCGGCAAGGTAAGCTTTACCTTCAAGCTTACGCTCAGAAGACGCACTATTTGCTGTCAAATATTGTGTATGAGCCGGTGCCCCCTGCTATGCAGGTCACTGGCTTCATGAAGGGACTCAATGATGGTCCCGTCAAACAGAGTCTTTACCGGCGCCCGCCAAAGACTCTAAGGGATGCCATTGATATGAGCATCCGTGAAGAGTTCAGCATGCGATCAGCGTTATCGCATGCTGGGTACAGCCGAAGGGATCAACAGCCCTTCGCTTTTGACATGCCACAACGGCATGTCAACAATCAGCAGTCAGGCAGACGAAGCTCACACTTCGTCTCAAGAAACAGCCACCCGCGTCAGAGCATGGGCGGTGGAGGTCCAGAGCCGATGGAGTTATCGGTTGCGGTTGCTTCGAACACGAAGCAACCGAAATTTAAGAAGAATATTCGCTGCAATAGATGCGCGAAAATGGGGCATTTTGTCTATGAGTGTATGGCACCGCGTCCGGTGCCACGCAGTCAGCGGACGGAACCGTCCTCTGCACGGCGACATCAACAGGGACATCACCCTGTTGGTGCAAAAAACGAGAATCACCAGTAGGGGCGGGGCGCCCTACTGGGAATGTTATCCCACATGCCGACATAGGGCATGTGAGGGTAATAGCCCCAGACGGGACTATGTCCTGTCAAAAGGTGCAGGGTGATGGTAAGCCTCTTATCAACCTGGAGGTTAAGCCGCACGGGATCGATGTCCCCATGCGAGCTTTGTTTGACACAGGAGCGTCAAACAATTTCGTTAGAACTCAGAGTCTAACGTTGTTGAGCTTCGTGGAGGTAGAAACCCCACGAAGTATGTTGTCAGTCCGGTTAGAAACAGGTGCAACCGTGACTATTCCAAAGCGTGTGATTAAAACACGCTTCGAGTTGAATGAACTGTCATTCGAGGATGAATTCATCGTCCTCGAATTAGATGACAAGTTCGATATGATACTTGGAATCCCATGGATGTCCAAGTTTAAACCTTCGATCGACTGGGTTAACCTATCGATCGACTGCGGCGGATGCACAGGATATGATCACCCTGTGTGTAATCCGGATGTATCAGAGGATACAACCGCAGCGTCAGACAGTCTGGTGGATAGCGATGGCACCACCAGGTCTGTTCTGACACGATCAGCGGAAGGTACCTCCGCTGGTGAGAGTCCAGAGGGACTACCACACGCAACAGAAGAGTCGTTCCGTGTTGGAGAGAAACATCCACGGGTGATAAAGACCACCGTGAGAAAAAAAATCTTTTTTTTAAATCAAATTTTTTATTATTTAAAAATAAATATTTTTAATTAACTTTTTATTATTTAAAAAAAATATTTTTAATTATTTTTTTTTGAATATAAATGTATAGCGAACGGGTGAGTAACACGTGAATTATCTACCTTTTAATATTTTAGAATTTTGTTTAATTATTTCATTTAGTATATTAGATGTACTTATATTTTATATGTTTTTGAAAATGTATTGATTTTCTTTGATTTGAAGTTAAAACATAAAAACTTAAACTTTGTAATTCAATCGATAAATACAAAGTAATAAAATGATTTGATGAAATGATTGCAAAATCTAAACCGATGTGGAGTACCCCCACACGTGTAAAAACGGGTTGTCCCCAAAATTAAAAAGATCGATTTTTTATTTTATTATAACGAATTAAATAATTTTCAAATTTATTTATCTTTCTTAAAAGATATATAAAATTTAAAAAAGGTTGAATAATTAATTTATTTAAAGGAACATAAATTTTTTATTTAATTTTTTTCTTATTTTAAAAAAAGAAAAAAATTATTTTGAATTCTTATATAAATTAATTTAAGTTTTTTAAAATTAATTAAATCTTTGCTTAAATCTAAATCATTATTTCCATAAATTATTTTGAATGATTATTTTTAATAAAATTTAACCAATTAGTTTCAAAAATAGAAATTTAAAAAAATATCTTTAGTTGAACTTTTAATTATTAAAATTAATTTTATTTCTTTTTTTTAAATTAAAAAATAGGGTTCGAGTCCCTTTTTTTTGCTTTTTTTAAAGATAAAAATGGATCCAAAGGCAGTATTAAGAAAAAATTTAAATAAAAAAAATATGTTCCTTTAAATGAATTAAGAACTTTTGAGTTTGAAATGATCCTGAAATTTAATGTTGTGTTTTAATGCATCTGATTCAAAAAATAAATATCTTTTTTTTAGAAAAAAAATATTTATTTTTTTCGTTAAAAAAAGGTTTTTTTAAATTTTAATCTTTTTTTTGTTTTTTTAAAAATAATTGATTAATTGTTGACATATGGTTTTAATAATTATGACTAAATCCTAATTTTAAAATTAATTTGTTTAGTAATGAAAAAACTTGTCCTATTATATCATCAATTAAAACCGAAAAATAAATAAAATTTAAATTTGTTGATAATAATAATAAAAAACCATTTTTGTTGTAATTTCCAACGTATATCTTTATTTATATTTAAATTTTTTGGTTATATTAATTTCCACGGTGGGAAACACCCACCGTGAGAATGAAATAGTATCCACAGTGGGAAACACCCACTGTGCGACCGAATGTTCCAACACGATGAAATAATTCCGTGTTGATGAGAGTGAACTCACGATCAAGTGCAATCGTGAGCACAACTCCGTGGTGGCCAGTGCCCACCACGTTGCGTTAGCATGCACACGGGTGATAAAGACCACCGTGTCGCAGAAAAGGCGGCCGATCAGACGAGCACATCTGATCGCCAAAATTCCATGGCAGGCAGTGGCCACCATGATGATGAGTATTCGCACACGGTGAATCGTAATCACCGTGTAGCAGTCAATCAGACGAGTGCGTCTGATTGCATGGACAGTTCCGTCGAGACGATCAACGTCTTGACGCAAACGGAGACCGGATTAGCTACCCAGTCTCTGTTGATGGAACACCCTCCGAAAGAAGGTTAGGAGGTGGTGGCTCTTCCAGCGCTAAGCTGGAAGAGTTTATGAGAAACTTGCACGATGATCAGATCGAACAGATCTGTATTATCGTAGCAACAGATGATGTAGTGGATATTCGCGAACGAATATCCACATTACAAGTGGAAACATTGGGAAAGAGGTTCAAAATGATCAAACCAAAGTTCAGCGCTTTGAAGCGCAGAGCTGGTAGTCGCTTAAAGCGAACTCCCCATTTTATGAGGTACTTCGGAATACGCTGACGTATTCCCAGAAGAAGTACATAGTGTGGTGGAGCGGCTGATCGAAGTTTTTGAGACTTGATCAGGCGGTACCACGGCGCCCAGACTGCCGACTAACGAAGGGGGTCCTCCAGATGTCTTCGACTGCTTGTGTTCTTGCTCACCTTGTGTACCCGACGGCTAGGCGTGGGTCGCTCCTCAGGTGGCTGGGACAGCGCACAGCAAATTCTTGGTGCAAGATTGAATTAACTAACTTGTGACGATACAACCGATGCGATCGGGCGTGATCACGTGCGATCAGGTGCTTAAACCACGTCAATTAGCCGCGATCAGGCTTGATCAAGTTTGGGCCGATGCTAATAACCGACGATCAGCAATATTCCGTCTTGATCGCAAGTGTGATCAGGCGGCAGTCCGACGCGATCAGGCGCTGAAACGATGTAGATCAGTGGTAATCAGGCTTGATCAGGCTTTGGCTGACGTTAATAACCGTCAATCAACAATATTCTGTCTTGATCGCAGATGCGATCAGGTGTCTTGATCGCAAGTGCGATCAGGTACTAAAAGGCTCGATCAGGGGCTAAAAACTGCTGCCCAGTCGTAATATATCTTGATCAGACTTGATCAAGCACCGGAAGTCGTTCAAGTAGCAGTAGGCGAGATTTGCGATCAGCGATCACGATCACGATTCGCAAAAAGTGTCGATCAGGTGTTGATCGGTAGGGGGTACTTGATCAGGCAGCGGAAGTCTTCACTGCCTGATCGCGGAGCCTCTAAGCCGTCAAACAGCTAAGGAACGCCCAAATCAATGCGCTCCTAGCCTAGACTATATGCGGAAAAGGTATTTATATTAAAATCCACCTATAGTTCCCGTGGGGCGCTTAAAGCAGCCGAACTCTAGGGGCCAAACGTTATTTTCATGGGGAAGAGGTGAGAGCACTGCTCGATCACGTTCCCAAAACCAAAAACCTTTAAACGAAGAACCGCAGACACTGCGGGCGGAGTTGTAGGGTGAGTTCTCACACTCTACGCCAACCGGTGGTCCAAAAACGCACTTAGTGCTCCCGCCCGGGACGTAGAGGTTTCAATAAGGTGGGGGCGCAAAGGTGCCTTCCCAAAAAACGATCAGCGCAATCATACGCAAAAGGAGAATTGTATTAGCAATTAAACCCTTAGATCTACCCTGTTCCTAGTTTCAACCAATCCGCATCGTCCATTCGAAACGCCTTCCGTCCATCAGTAGACCTGATTTTTCCGCTTGTTCCTTGTTTGTTCGCTGGTGTCCGCCGCGTACCTGTAAGTAATCAGCACATCTTCCGTGTCCCTTCTATATCCTGTCTATGTACACCATGGTGGTACGTAATACTGTACCCACCGTGGTACACATGGCGGTACCTAATTATGTACTACTGTATCCACTATCTGCGTCCACTATCAGGCCCCTAATTTAGGTCCTAATATTAGTCATAATATTAGGCCCCATATGGGCCTAATAAAATGTCCAATATTAGGCCCTATTTTAGCCTAATAAAAAAGTCCGCTTTAGGACAACCGCCACTGAGTCTCGTCCCAGCCGTACTGCGGTTGGGGCGAGGGTCGATCATGCCGTTGATTCTGGGGATCATACTGCCGTTGGAGAATTTGTCGTTGCGCATCGATCAGGTCACCATCCAACTGTAAATCATCACCCATCATCTGCCCCTTCTCCCCTCAATCAAGCCCAATTCCATCAGGCGGTTACCGTTGGGGCTGTCCACTGCGACCTAACACTCGACTGTGGCCAACCGTGACAACTGCGATCAGGCTGTCTCGATCAGGCATTCACAATCTGCTATGCCATCTTCAACGGACAGTTTGTCACCCCACATCACCAACGTTCCTGCCTTGGATGAGGCCGCAGCTGATCAGGCAATCGCCGCGACCAAGCAGGCCTGCGATCTGCAAGAGGCTCTCCGTGCCAGCAACGAGCAGGTCGCCTTGTTGTCTGGCTCACTCGCCATGAGTGAAGACACGGTTGCGATGCTTCGTCGGCGGCTCACTCGTACCCAACGTGACGCGGCGGACCGGAAGAAGGAAATCGAGGAATGCCTTAAAAAACTGGAGCCGCAGCGCGATTTTATCAACGCTGCGGTCAAGAAGCTCGAAACCCAGTTAAAAGACGCCAAAAGCACTATCGCCGATTAAGAGCAGACCATATACGATCAGGGTGTCCAGATCCGGGAGCTGGAGTGTCGCAACGACCGTGAACGCTACCTGCGATCAACGCTTGACGAAACAATTGCATACCGAACGAAGGAATTGGAGCAACTCGAGCAGCGTGTATCCACGTTGCAGCACGAGCGCGATCAGGTTACTTCCCGCAATGTGCGCTTGGTCCAACGGGCGGTAAGTCTCACTAACGAGGTGGACAAGTACAAGGATCAATGCGATCGCCTCCAGAAGGAGAACGAGTCTACTCACGCATTGATGGACGATTACACTGCCATTATGGACCAAGCACAGGAGATATCGGATCGGGTTGAAGCGGAACTCACTACCGCTCGACGTCACCTCGATCAAGTTTCCGCGGACCGGGACACATTGTGTGATCGGCTACGACAGGCCCAAGGCGAGGTTGCGCGGTGGCGCTCTCATCAATCGAATATTCAGTCCGAACTGATGGGCATATCCCTGCAGCTTCTGGCCGGCCCTGATCAGGTCCCATTGCCTGCTAGTCCCTCTGCTGCTCCGACGACCAACTCGGTAGGCAGTACCACTCCATCGTCCGGAAAGTGTATTCGGCGTTCCCGATCTTCTTCTCCGTCTAAGCGGCCACGCCTTCTCTCTCCCGCTTCGGAGGCGAAGACTGCGGATGATGATCCCCCTACTTGCGATCAAGACGTTGAAGATGAGAGCACTGGCCCGATCGCCTCCATTCCTTCTACTCCAACCATTAGCGAGTTCGGGAGCGAGGGCCAGCCTGATCACGACCCGACCGTGTCTCTTTTTCCCCGCACGGGTGACTTCCAGACCTTGACCGCGGTTCCTGATGGTACCACTGACGCCGATATCCTGCCTTGGACTCCGGATCAACTCGGCATGTACAATTTACACAACGTCATGGCCCAAGTGGTTTTCGACTACTTGACCCGCCCTGCTGGATGGTTGTTCCCGCCTGCTGCGTTGTCCCCTCCTACTAGTGCGTGGTCCGGTCATTTGATCACCCAGGCAGAGATTGAACATTTATACTCCCAGCTCCCCTGGGATATTTTTTCGACCATGTTGCCGCCTCTTTCTTTTCGCTCGGCTGGCTGGTTCGCTGACCTGGAGACCAAGTATCTCACGTTCCTCGATCATCACGCATTGGCGATTTGGGAATCAACCCAATATCTCCTTATCGCGAAGAATCTTCGTGATATTGATGACTTCTTCCGCGATTATTACATCAAACGTCGCCAACGCAGAAGCCGGGCTGGGGCGACCTGGAAACGTATCGTGGAGCTCATCTTGCGGGGTATGATCGACGGGAAATGTGATCTCGACATCTTCTTGGACCCTTCGATCACCCATTGTGCCCGCAATCGCCCGCTGAAGTTTGTCCCGGCCGATGATGGAGCGTGGTACCCTGGGTTTCTATCGGACCCGCCACCTCAGATCCTACAAGAAGCGCTGGCAGATGTCAACGACCTTGAACCTTGGCGGGTTCAATATCGTTCCTGCCCCGAAGATCACCCTGGTCGTAAGATTCCTCGCCTTCGCCGTAAGTTATATGGGTCTAAATAGTCGGTCGATCACGTTTCTTCAATTAGTACATTCTTTCGATCATGTCATTTCACTGTTGTCCTTTGTCCTTAAATGCACAATATAAATTGGTAGTCCGTCGGCTCATCTGCCGTATCCAATCACCATACCTCGCAACATCCATCGTAATCACACCACTACAAGTCGTTCATTGTACCTCCATTAATCGTGAGTTTCATCAACCATTTCTGCTATCAGAGATTTTTCGATCGTGATCCCTGATCGGTACGTCAATCGCGCACTAGTTGGACTCTTCATCCACTTGCATGACGTCGAAACGATGTCTGTTCACCATCTTCCTCTCGAAATCCTTGATCAAGGCATCACAATTCAAATATGCCTCGTCTAACCACGACGGCTCGGGATACTCCTTCCAGTAGACTTGATATTCTCGTAACGTCCTTCCATATCTAGTATTTCGACACGATCGCACATCGGTAATACGATCAACTTCAAATTCATCGGGATCTAGCGTCCTTTCCCAGCTATTTTCAGGTAGCAAAGCTTCGTCGAAGTCGAAACGATCTTCTATTATGTGCTAGCACAGTAGTGGGACGATCAGGAAATTCCTTGACTAATTTCAACTTGGACAGGTGTACCACTGGTAACATACGATAATCGATGCCGGCGGTGACCAATCTCGCTGCATGATCGCCGATCACCTCCTCAACTCGGAAGGGTCCATGCCACATATGCGCCAGTTTCTTCGCGAACCCTTCTTTCACCCGATCAAGGTACAACCAGACCTTTGAGCCAGCCTCGATCTTGTGCGGCGTCACCTGATCGTTGTGTTTCTCAGCCCGATCAACCATCGCTTGGTGCAATCGAGTGCTCACTTGATCGCGGGCATATTGGTAGTCTTTTTGCAGCTTATATCTCAACCGACGAGCGTCTCGATCTTTACGTTGAATCCCGCCCAGTTGTAACGTTGATTCCAACGACGATCGTGGGTCCCACCCATACGCTAAATAGAATGGGGTTTCCCCGCGGATGCGATCAGGGGTTGAGTTTAGTGCGAATACCAGGCGTTCTGCATACAAACTCCAATCTTTTTGTCCAATATCCGACACATACATCTTGATCGCTCGCGTAATCGTCTGCACCGTCCTTTCCGCCTTGCCGTTCGCCTGGGGTCGATATGCCATAGTGGCACTCTGACGTTGTCCCACGATTTTGTTGAACGCGCGAAATACTTCCGACATAAACCAGGTTCTCGATCATGCCTGATCACCTCACTAGGGCCAAACCGTCGGAACACGCATTCTTCATACTTTTCGGCGATTGCTTGCGCGGTACGGGACGATCCAGCTTTCGCGATCACCATACCCGTGAAAAAATCTGTCCAAATCAGCAGTTCCGTATGTCCATCCGTTGATAGGGGCAGCGATGGGATATGATCCATGGCTATCACTTGGAATGGGTACGTCGCCTCGATATTTCCCGGCGACATGCCCTTGATCGTAGGCTGGCCCTTCCCTGTTTCGCAATACACGCATTGCCCGACAAATCTTTGTACGCTTCGGAATAGACCACGCCAATGGAAATACCGTCTGCTCCGCTGATATGTACGCCCTATGCCTTGGTGTCCTCCTTCCAAACTCACGTGATAGTGGTGGAGGACATCTGCGTGCAAAGTCTCGGGTAGTACCAGCTTAATTGACGATCGGCGATCATCTTGATCATCCTGATCATCCCCGGTTTTCCTTTTAGCCGCATTTCCACAGTAAATCAGTAATCCTTGTTCGTCAACATCATAGTTGTCAGCAATTTTCGCACACTCATTCACCTAGTCTGCGCTCAATTGGATAACGTCACCGTACAGATAACACCGCAAATCGTGGATCCATTTTTCTTCATCCTGTGCATTTTTCACCCGTTCCATTCTTATTCCGGCTACTGGTACATCGGTCCATGTTGACGGTCGTGGTTGCCGGTGGTTACGTGATCGGGTCGTCACTAGCACTTGCAGGGCGGATTGATCTTCGTTCCATGTGATTACTTCGGGTATACGGTTGAGATCAACTAATCCTTCCAGCTGTTTCTCATCTTCGATCTCAACTCTTGTTCCACCCTGCATAGCCATGGTGGTAATGTGATCTGCACTCCTATTCCACTCTCTCTTGACATGTACCAAATAATGATCACTCCACTCGCGTAGGAGGTTAAATGCACGCTGCTGTAGCACTTGTAATCGCGGAGCTTTGCACTCCATTTCTCCTCGCATTTGCCGGATCACCAAATTAGAGTCCCCACACACGATCACCCTTCCTTTGGTATATCGTGCCAACAAGTCCAGACTTAAAAGCAACCCGTGGTATTCTGCTTCATTCACGGTGATATACGGTGCATGGTCGGCGATCGCGATCATAATCTTCCATTCCGGTAACTTCCACACAATGGCACCAAATGCACCCACACGTCGCTTGACACTTGCTGATCCATCAAAACTGATCACGTAAAGTTCTTCACCTTTTTTAACCGTGGAAGGTGGTACTTCGATCATCTGCCGCGGTTGCTTTTCGGTGCGATAGCGACCAACGCTTCATCAATTTCGATGCGAGGGGTGATGCTTGCGGCTAACGCCCCTAGCACCTCCTCTTCTACATGCACACATTTCTTGATCTCGAGGTCCCACTGTGATAGGATCGCAGCCCATCTACCTAATCGTCCGTCCAACCCATTGGATGTTAGTAACCATTTCAATGTAGATAGACGTGATAAAACGGTGATCGTCTTTCCGACCAGCATCGTGAAATAATCATCCAAAATTCGTAAAAGTGCCAGAACTTCTTTTTCGACGGGGCTGTAATTCAGCTCACCGCTTTTCAACGTTCGGCTAGCGAATGCGACGGGATGATACACTTGATCGTATTCTTGTACTAGAGCGGCAGATACTGCCCATTTGCTAGCGTAAACCACGATCACCGGCGTCTTGTTCTGGTCAAAGTGTCGCAGGGTTGGATCTGATGCAATCTTCGCCTTCAGCATGCTGAATGCCACTTTTGCTCTAATTAGTCGATCATCCTCGTGATTTGATTCCGGCTCACTATGTGATCGTTTCTTCAACTCTTGATAATCTATCTCCCTCAATTCGTAAAGCACGGCGGCATAAATTGCGAAGTCTTCAATAAATCGACGATAGTAATTTAGGCTTCCCAAGAACGATTGCATAGCACGTAAGGTGCCAGGGAAAGGCAATTTGATCAGATCGTCCAGGTTCTTTGGATTTGTTTCTAACCCGCGGCAAGAGACGTGATGTCCTAAATAGGGCACTTCGCTTCGCCCCCAGTACGATTTAGCCATGCTGATCGACAAATTCCATTGATCGCACTTTTCCAGCAAGTGCCACACCTTATCGCATAGGGTGGACGAAGTAGGTGCAGGGATTAATATATCATCGATATATGATTGCCGTTGCAGCACAGACGGGCCCGGCGTTCGGTCGGGTTCTCCTGCTGTAAATACGTCAGCTGATTCATCTGCACCGTCTTTGACCCTAATATATCCATATTGTGCATTGTCGATCAACCGCTGATAAATTTGCGGAGCATTCTTGAGGCCAAAGGGCATCCTATTCCACTCAAACAATACAAATGGAGTGACAAACGCCGAAATTTGACGTGCTCGATCGGTCATAGACACGACCCAGAAACCACTCGCTATATCCAAAGAGCAAAACCACAACGCTTTATCCAAATCTTCGAGTAGATCGGTGATCAGGGGCATTGGGTACACCATCAAACGCGTGAGTTGATTCACCGCGCGATAATCGATGCATAGACGTATATCGACCCCATTCTTTTTCACGATGATCACTATAGGCGATGCCCAGGGTGACGTTGACGGCTGAATGATCTTAGTTGCTAGCAACCCCTTGATCAGGGCCGACAACTTCTCGCGAAATTGTGGGGCCACTTTCCGGCACTTTTGGGCGATAGGGGGCGCATTACCCACATCGATATCACAAACAACTCCTCGTGCAGCGGGGGGTAGCGCGTTTCCCTTCCCGATCAACAGATTGTTTTTTCGCCCAAATTATTTCGCGAAGTTGATCTATCTCCTCCACTGTGTTGACTGTGGGATCTCCGACTAGCAAATCATCTTTGGTTACTTCTTCGGTGCTTGCAGACACTTCGGGTAACGTAGCAAGCTGCTTCTCCAATTCTTCCACATACAAATCTCCACCTTCGTGATAACAAACCTGATCGTCAATAGGTGTCACGTCGAATTTGCTGGGGCTAACTGAGACAGGGTGATTACACGCATCTTGAGTAGGTGTATCGCTTGAAACAGGCTGTTCAACTCCATGATTGAGGGTCGGACCTTTCACTTCCGGCCCCTGATCGCACCGCTCTTGCACCCCTTGCACCTTTTGCTCCCCTTCGGTTACCAACGCTACAGATGCGACGATCGTGTCCGTGGGACGTACTAAGATACTTCGAGGAGTTGGATACTCCTTCTTCTCGTCTAATGGACCCTGATCGATGCTTTCTTGATCGTCAGATACCAGATCGGTGGAGGCTTGATTTGCCAGATTTTGCCACTCTTTGTAACGGTTGGAACCGATCGAAACAAATCCGGGGCGGCGGGGCACATCATCTTTGTTCATCCAAATACCTAAAATAGTCTCTTCTTGAACAATGATGGGGTGATCGACGATGTTCGTTACACGTAAATACCTCAAATTGCCCGCGCCCCTAGCGATAGTGGGGACCCAATCTCTTCCACGTAATCCACAACTTGCGAGATCGCTGATCGTAAATTCGTACTTCGGCTTATCGACCTACTGAGATCTGTTCATACTGATCGAGCTTCATATAATTACCGCTCGACCCATACAACTGTCGACGTCCCTCCAGTGGGATGATCACTTCGTCAGGTAAACTTAGTGCGCCATGAGCGATATCTAATCGAACACCAGCTGGTATCATGAAATCCATACCCAATATGGCATCTTGACCAACAAGTTTGCCCACCCATGCCTGGAAATAATAAACCAATGAGCCCGCTAGCGTTATCTTGATTTTTGCAGGTCCTTCTGTTTGGTATGCACTCTCTCCAATGCCGACACAGTCTTGTGTTTGACTCGTGTCAATCCAACAACCCACCTTACGAGCAAAGGTTGAGTCGATGATCGACACTTCGGCACCATAATCAAATAATATCATAGCTCGCTCGTTATTGATTTTTCCACTCGCCTTGGCTTGCTTGAACCATTTCTTTGGCGAGTGATATTTCCAATATCCACGTGATTCGCCTGGAAGTAATTCGACTTCCATGATCACAGGTGATCGAGAAAACTCATCAATATGGAAATTAGCCAAACGTGGTAAATCAAGCTGATCGCGTTTTTCCTTATCTTTTGTTGCTACTCGATCAGCCTTCTTCTTATCCACAAATGCAAAAATACACAAACTAGAACGCTCGTCTCGTACCAGATTCCAACCTGGCGAGCGTCCTAGTTTAACAAATCTTCGGCTTCCTTAGGCAACAGTCCTGCATGCTTGGTAGGGTTATACCACTGGCGGATGCGGTTGTAAAATTCTTCCATAGGGCACTTCCCCGCATCGTGAATCTCGCCGCATGCTCGGCAGACGTACAGGCATTGATCGGTGGGGTGTCCTTTCTTGCCACACTTCAGACAAGTCAGGCGCTTCCAGCAACGTAAGTTGTCGTGTCTGATCGATCCACAATGACTGCACTTCTCTATCGCCCCTTGATCGACTGCGTTGGAGTCGCTTCGTTTGCCTGATCGTGACTCGCCAGGCTGATCGTGCGCCCCTGGTTGATCGCGCATAGTAGCAATCATATAGTGGTGCTGACCGCCATCACTTACACTATCATCAGCACTTGATTCTTCGCTCTCAGACGTTACCTTGATCGCACGTACGCCCCTAGGCTTTCGCGTCTCGGCCGGTGCTCGATCGTCGCCGGATTTTGGGCGGAATCTGCTGGTGCCTACTGCCGCTGTTGGCTGATACCACTTGTTGCGTGCGTATGCCCGCAACGTTTCTTCCACGTCCGAAGCACGATCCAAGGGTAGGAGAGCCAGCTGATCGGCGAGTTCGCGATTGGCCAGAGTGTCCAGAAAATGTTGGACATGTTCGCGCAGATTTTCGGGCGGTCCATCTCTGATCGGTAACTTAGCTCGCAGTCCCGCCACATTCAGTCGGTGCAAATATTCGATAGGACTTTCGTCTGATCGCTGCTTCATATAATAATACTGGCGGGATACCGATTGACCAGTTCCACAGTATTGTACTTCGAATTCATCCACGAGACTTTTCCAACTTGATCGGGTGGTTCTACTCAACTGTCGATGCCAGTTGCGCGCTGGTCCCTTCAGTAAATCGCCCAGGATTAGACACTTTTCAGGAACAGAAGCTTGATCGCGCATAAATGCTGACTTGAGACGACTGATCCAGTTCCTCGCTTGATCTTCATCCCCTTCTTTTCTCGAAAATTCTTTCAAATCGCTGATCGCAGACATCCGAATTCTGGCAATTGGCTGCTGATCAGGTGTCCCAGTATACGCGGATGCCACTGTGGCTCGCCGTGGCAGTGTGATCGGTTCATCAGTGTCGACGTAGTCAATTTGAGACCGTTGATCGTGAAACGAGTGCACGGATTCCATATCCATATCTTTTACCGTCGTCGACCTATCTGGTTTCGACTGCTGACCACGCAACGAGTGTACGGACTCCATATCGACATCCTTGATCGACGCAGCTCTTCCTTGATTTGGCTCGCGGATTTTGGCTCCAACGACTCCAGGTTCCCACTTACTGCTCTCTTCAGCTAGAAACTTCTTCATGGCTTTGTCAAAAAAACATCTGCCATTGTGGCCCTTGATCGTTTTCTGTCTTGATCGACTGAGGTTCCGTCTTGACAACCGGCAATTTGAAGTTGTCCTTTTGGCAAACTTCCATTCTGGTTATCTTGGGCTCCATACTCCCAGCGCTACTTGACTCAATTCCCTGATCGTCACCCTCTGAAGAGGCAGATTCGTAGCACGATGACCCCGAATGTCCCGCTACGTTGATTGAAGGACTTGCCTCAATCTTCAACGGGGGTTGTGGTGGTGAACTGGGGAAATCTTCATCGTCTGCTTCGCCCACGATGGGTATCAACAGGGAATACAACAGCTGGGTGGCCTCTGCCAGATCTTCGGAGTCCTGATCGAATACTTCCTCGGCATCGTAGGCGCCTGTTATCAGACCAGCCTGCTTGATCAGGCGTATTAGCCTTAGCACAATCTTTAGCTTATCTTTTCCCTTCGTGATTGGCTGGTTGACCGGTCTACTCAGCTTCCCGCTGATCGTGACCCCGAGCAGGCTCATGATCGAGTTCGTCATCAGGTAATCTTTCAGGTGCTCTCGGTAAATCTTTTGGTAAAACTCTTTACCAGATCGGCTTCCGTTGGCGGCGTACTTGATCGGCTTTCGTCGCTCTCCGACCCAGGCGCTTTGATCAACATCTTCGGTTGGTCGGTCTTGTAATACTTCTCCATCGGATCCCAATCTGGATCATTAAATACACGTATTTTTGGCGGATCATAACTTGCGTTATGATCCGCATGAGCTCCCGAAGGAGCCTCGGGAGGTGGTTGAGGATTCTCCTCCTTTACGTCATCTGGATTCCTCCCCAGGTCCTGATGATCGGCATTTCCTTTCTTCTTCAGGCATGACGACGGCGAACTGCCTTCCGTCGTCACAACTACCTCCTCCTTTTCCACCTTGATTTTCACCTCTGCTTCAGCTTCCGTTTTCACTTTCACATCCGCGCTATCTTGCGTAGAATCGCGGTGATATCCCGCGTCGCCCAAAGATCCGGGCACGCGCACCATTGTGGTGGAGCGGCTGATCGAAGTTTTTAACACTTGATCAGGCGCTACCACGGCGCCCAGAATGCCGACTAACGAAGGGGGTCCTCCGGATGTCTTCGACTGCTTGTGTTCTTGCTCACCTTGTGTACCCGACGGCTAAGCGTGGGTCGCTCCTCACTTGGCGGGGACAGCGCACAGCAAATTCTTGGTGCAAGATTGAATTAACTAACTTGTGACGATACAACCGATGCGATCGGGCGTGATCACGTGCGATCAGGTGCTTAAACCACGTCAATTAGCCGCGATCAGGCTTGATCAAGTTTGGGCCGATGCTAATAACCGACGATCAGCAATATTCCGTCTTGATCGCAAGTGTGATCAGGCGGCAGTCCGACGCGATCAGGCGCTGAAACGATGTAGATCAGTGGTAATCAGGCTTGATCAGGCTTTGGCTGACGTTAATAACCGTCAATCAACAATATTCTGTCTTGATCGCAGATGCGATCAGGTGTCTTGATCGCAAGTGCGATCAGGTACTAAAAGGCTCGATCAGGGGCTAAAAACTGCTGCCCAGTCGTAATATATCTTGATCAGACTTGATCAAGCACCGGAAGTCGTTCAAGTAGCAGTAGGCGAGATTTGCGATCAGCGATCACGATCACGATTCGCAAAAAGTGTCGATCAGGTGTTGATCGGTAGGGGGTACTTGATCAGGCAGCGGAAGTCTTCACTGCCTGATCGCGGAGCCTCTAAGCCGTCAAACAGCTAAGGAACGCCCAAATCAATGCGCTCCTAGCCTAGACCATATGCGGAAAAGGTATTTATATTAAAATCCACCTATAGTTCCCGTGGGGCGCTTAAAGCAGCCGAACTCTAGGGGCCAAACGTTATTTTCATGGGGAAGAGGTGAGAGCACTGCTCGATCACGTTCCCAAAACCAAAAACCTTTAAACGAAGAACCGCAGACACTGCGGGCGGAGTTGTAGGGTGAGTTCTCACACTATACGCCAACCGGTGGTCCAAAAACGCACTTAGTGCTCCCGCCCGGGACGTAGAGGTTTCAATAAGGTGGGGGCGCAAAGGTGCCTTCCCAAAAAACGATCAGCGCAATCATACGCAAAAGGAGAATTGTATTAGCAATTAAACCCTTAGATCTACCCTGTTCCTAGTTTCAACCAATCCGCATCGTCCATTCGAAACGCCTTCCGTCCATCAGTCGACCTGATTTTTCCGCTTGTTCCTTGTTTGTTCGCTGGTGTCCGCCGCGTACCTGTAAGTAATCAGCACATCTTCCGTGTCCCTTCTATATCCTGTCTATGTACACCATGGTGGTACGTAATACTGTACCCACCGTGGTACACATGGCGGTACCTAATTATGTACTACTGTATCCACTATCTGCGTCCACTATCAGGCCCCTAATTTAGGTCCTAATATTAGTCATAATATTAGGCCCCATATGGGACTAATAAAATGTCCAATATTAGGCCCTATTTTAGCCTAATAAAAAAAGTCCGCTTTACGACACTAGCGAGCTCCCTAAGGATAAGGGAACTCGTCATGAGATTGAACTCGTGCCAGGCACGAAGTATTGTGTTACGCGGCAATGGCCGTTGCCGCGTGATCAGGTAAAAGTGATCGACGAGTTTTTCGAAGCTCGTCGTAAATCAGGCCAAGTGCGGGAGTCTACCTCACCGCACTCTACCCCCACCTTTTGTGTGAAGAAGTCCACAGGTGGGTGGAGAATCGTTCACGCTTACAACAAGCTGAACGCAGCGACGGTACCGGCACAGATGCCGATACCGCGAAAAGATGTCATCATAGATGGCATGTGCGGGAGCACCATCTTTAGTGCTCTCGATCTAAGAGATGGATTTTACCAAATCCTAATGCGTGAGAAGGATATCCCTCTCACGGCGGTAAGCACCCCAAGCGGCATGCTTTGGGAGTGGCTTGTCATGCCACAGGGGCTTCGAAATGCCCCTGCTACGTTTAACAGATGCGTAACGCATCTATTACGCCCGGTGCGAGAATTCGCACCGAGTTATTTCGATGACGTGTTCATCCATAGTAAGGGTGAACACGATAAAAGCGATGTAGATGTCCATAGGGAGCATCTACGTCGAGTGTTAGAGCTTATGCGAAAACATAAGCTCTATGCAAATCTAAAGAAGTGCACCTTTGGTACACCTGAGATACCCGTTCTTGGATGCTTTGTGGGCAAGAACGGGGTGCGTCCTGATCCAGAAAAGATCAGGGTGATCGTTGAATGGACTACGCCAAACAACGTTAAGTAACTTCGAAAGTTCCTTGGGTTGGCAACATATTTGCACAAGTATTCGTGCAACTATGCGGGGTTAATACGACCTTTTTCTCAATTACTTAAGAAAGATGTCGAATGGCATTGGGATACCCAATGCCAAGATGCTTTTGATGCAGTCAAGAAAAGCTTGACTGAAGCGCCTGTCTTGGCTATAGCCGATAACGAGCGTCCGTTCCACGTCGTTTGCGACGCGAGCGATTTCGCTATCGGCTGTGATTTAATGCAGCGTGATCACGATGATCGTGATCGCGTAATCTGCTATCAATCGCGTCAATTGCGACCAGCCGAGCGCAACTATCCAGTGCATGACAAGGAACTCCTTGCCATGAAGTATGCACTGGCCAAGTTTCGGATCTATCTATTGGGAGATAGACCGTTTGTGGTTTACACGGACCATGCGTCACTACGCACGGCCGTGAATTCACCACACATTTCTCAAAAAATGGCTCGATGGCTGTCATTCTTTGCTGAATACAACTTTACGGTTGAATACAAACCCGGAAAGTTGAACGTGATAGCAGATGCGCTATTACGAAGGCCCGATTACGAGACGAAACCGTCCGTAACCGAAGGGGCCAGTGCAAACGCGATCCGTTGCACTGCTTTGTCGTCATCAATTATACTACAAGTACGCGAGGCGTACAAAACAGAAGAGGAAACACGTCTGTTGATTGATTACTTACGTAATCAATCAAGTGAGAAACGCGACGAACTCCCAGAGTTCCTCCGCGCTTGCGTGCATCGATATCGACTGCACGATGGTCTGCTGCTTTACAGCACAGACCAAAAAGATGAAAGTCGCATCGTCGTTCCAAACGACGATGATCTCAAACATCAAATTATGTTTGAGTATCATGATGCACCGATTTCGGGGCATCAAGGTCGAGAGAAGACATACGCTTCTCTCGCACGTGACTTTTACTGGCGAAACCAGTACAAGTCGGTACGGAAATACGTACGGGCTTGCGAGATTTGCCAGCGCGTTAAGCCTGCGCAGTCTGCACGGGCTCCGCTGCAATCTCTGCCGGTTCCGACAGAGTGTTGGAAGTCCATTTCAATGGACTTCGTATTCGGTCTTCCACCCGACAATAGTCGGAAGACCGGAATAGTGGTCTTTGTAGACCGTTTCAGTAAGATGGTACATCTTACTGCAGTATCAGCGAACGTAACCGCCGCTCAAACAGCGCGGATATTCGTTGATACGGTATTCCGTTTGCACGGAATGACGGAAGACATTGTCTCGGATCGAGATCCGAGATTTACAGGACGTTTCTGGCAAGAAACGTTCTCATTGTTGGGAACCCAGTTGAAGATGTAAACTGCGGACCATCCGGAAACGGATGGGCAGACGGAACGGGTTAACCGCGTTCTCGGAGACATGTTGCGATCATACGCACATGCCTTTGAACAGTGGAGTGACTACCTGTCACTCACTGAATTTGCGATTAACAATTCGGTGCATGCTTCAACTAAGCATACACCGTTCTACGTGAATGCCTTAAGGCATCCACGAACCCCAGCTTTACTTGGCGGTACGCCAAATCTAAGTGGGGGAGGGACCCGCTCAAATTTTGAGCGAGTCAATGCGCAAGTTGCAATTGCAACATGTGAACAAAATGATGGCCCTTCTACTGAAAGTACAGTAGAAGCGGAAGCAGCTTCAAATGAAACTGAAGCTGCGTATGATGAATATGTGTCGGCAGCAATGGCTGCAGACAATGAGGTCAACGCACCTACTGCTGATAAAGCAGTAGATAAATTCGTATTACAGCGCCAAGCTGTAATACGCTATATAAAAGGTACATTTGCTTCTGCTTTGGATAAGCAGAAGCAAAATGCAGACAGGCAAGGAAGGAAGAACAAAAACTCCTTTCGGAAAGGTGAATTGGTATTATTAAGTACTACTAATTTGCCTACACATGAAATAAGCAACTTCCCTACACGGAAGTTGCTTCCTAAGTACATTGGACCTTTCAAGGTCCAAGAGATTCGGGGGAATGCCTATACCTTAGACATTCCCACAGCAATGCGGCTCCACCCAACATTCTATGTTGGGCGGCTCAAGCCGTATCACTCGTCTTCGTCTTACGACGAGACACAGAACCACGGGAGATGCCGTGCTTCTCCAAGTCTCCCAAGAGAGACTTGTAATCGGCTTCCAGCCGTTGATGGGCAGAGCGGAGAGTTATTACCGCTGCCTTCTACTGCTCAAGATCAGCCTTGTGCCAATCGATCTCTCCCTTATAACGGGAAAGCTCAATGTACAGAAGATCATTCTTCTGCTGAAAGGCAGTGTGCGCCCCGAAGATGTCGCGGACATCTTCGCGAAGAGACCGATATGTCTTCACACAGTGAGACATATCGCTGCTCAAGGAGGAATAACCCTCCTCGAGCTTGCGGAGCAAAGAACCATGCTCCGCAACAACAACGGCGAGGGAATTCTCAACCTCCGCCGCCCCTGATTGATAATCAGGGGAACAAGCGATATATCCTCGAGCGCTTGATCTCGAAGCGCTCGGTGCCTTCGAAGAAGGGGCAGCGTACCGAGTACTTGGTACGCTGGCTGGGATATCCCCAAGAGTTCGACTATTGGGAGCCGATTGAAGTTCTGAGGGCCGACGACCCAGACCTTTTGACTGAGTTTGAGAAGAAGTCTCAAACTCGTAATGCAAACTAGCATCAACAGTAGGTGTTGATGCATTCAGGGTATCAATTAAACCCTGAATTTTGGCGGGTACGGAAAAACCACCGTACCCCCGCAACTCCTCCTCTGACAGACGAGGAGTGCCCTGCGTACACCGCGGGCAAACGAGGTGAGAAGGGACACCACACTTTAACCCTTCTTTGAGGCAAGCAAAATGGATGTATTCCATTTTGCCTGTTCGTGAGTGCTTTAAAAAACGCTCGCGCATTACGTGAACTTTATTCACGTATCATCTGGGCTTTTGTTGTAGTTGTCAACAAAAGCATTCCAACTCTGGGTCAGGGCGTCTTTATCGTCCCTGTTCTTCCTTGACCCTTTCCGGCTCGAATAATATCGAACCTGGAAAAAGAGGTCAATAAAGTACAGACTTCTATCGTCTGTACTTCGATCGAATCGACGTGACTGGATGTCTTCGCAGTCATCCAGCACGTTGATATCGAACAACGCATACTGGCAGTCCCGTTTACGGTGACCGCCACTGTTGGGGGCAATAGCCCAGCCAGGGGTCCAAACCCCACTCTGTACGGAACATGTGGTTCCGTACGATGATACGCTTTAGAAGCGGCAGCCGCCGCTTCTGCTAGATCTCTTTTAGCAGGCGGAGCACCGCCTGCTTCAACACCACGCATCGGGGTTAAATCACCCCGACGTGGAGAAGTACTTGGTCCAGGTGGGGCTCTGCGTTCCCGCAACCACCTGTGATAATCATTGTCGCTGTCAGCTATGACAGCGACACCAGAGTCGTCATCGCTGTTAGGCGATGAGCACCTAGCGAGTTTCGACTCGCTAGATCCTTTAGTGGGGACAGCTGTATCCCCATCACTTTGTTCGGAGTCAGAACTCCCGAACATGGCCCTCTTGGCAACACGCCATTCGGAAGTTGCCATTGTGCGAGATGTTGCATTAGGAACATCTCCCTGTTTCTTGCCAGATGCCGCCTTAGCAGCATCTGTGGTCGAAGACGGTACGTCTTCCGACCTTTGCGTAGTTGACGCTGCTAATGCAGCGTCACCGTTGTCACTCAACATCTCAGCACCTAGTGCTGAGGCGGAGGAAGAAGCTCCTTCATTTTTTCAGCAGCGCTCTTTAGAGCGCCGCCGTGTGCTTTGACCATCGAGTCGATGGTCAATCAGTTGGTGAATGAGAAATTCCGACCAACAATTGCCACCCATGATTTGCCAAAATAAGAATTATTATTGGCCAACCACCTTAAGTGGTGGGTGATGTAATGGGGTGCCATTACATAATTGATATTCAAGTTAGAATATCACAGTTTAATTTCAGACGCGTTGTCTGAAATTCAAATAATAGATTATAAGTTATTATAATCTACGAAGGAAAAGTCGATTCGGTATAAATACCGAATCATGCAGGTTAACTAATAGTACAGTTAGTTAAAGACTTGATATTATTATATTAATTAGTTAGTTACTATACTATTAGCCTCTAAACCACCCATTAAATAAACACTCTTAATTTTGCGTTCTAAGCAACAAGTGAATATTAATATATTTACTTTTATTATAGGATTAGTTGTTATCAACTTATCCTAGCCCTTCTGGTATTGCGCGCTTCCTCGCAATTACAGTGTAAACCAGTAACAGGATCAGTCCTGTTACAATCTGTATCCTTCCACTTGACATAATATTCCTTGGTTCGACGTCCATTCCTTGTTGGCTGTTTGACCCGACAATCCATGATTCGTTTTACTTCCCACTCATCATCATGACCTGGTTCATACCACGAATCCTCAGGGAGTAACGCTTCATCCAATTCAAGTGTGTCCTCAACCTGGAGTCTCTCCCGAGGTCGTCTCATTTTATTGATATATGATTTTAATCTGGCAATTTGCACAAGCGGGAATATTCGACTTTCACCAGTAGGTATCACTAGCCGATACACCATGTAATTTATCCGTTCATCTACTACATATGGTCCATGCCATAAATGCGCCAACTTCCTGACCAACCCTGGTTTAACCAGATCATGATACAACCAAACCAATTCACCTGGTTGATACGCCGTTTTGGTCGTCGACCATACTTTAGTCGCTACTGCGTCATTATGACGTTGGGCTCTATCTTTCATTATCTGTTCCTGGATAATAGCATCCTGAGCTTGCGCTCTCATATGCTTCTCAGTTGTAGCCAACCTCCACTCTAATGCATTTCTTTCAGTTATTGACGTATCTTTGGGTGGTATCATTGCTTCAAATGTATTTCTGGGTTCCCAGCCATGTACCAAGTAAAATGGAGTTTGATGATGCTGAAGATCCACTGATGTATTCAATGCAAACTCCAAAGGAGCCACATATTCATCCCAATCTCTCAGATCCGGATCCGCGATTTAACATTTGATTGCCTTAATCACTGTCTGCACAGATCGTTCCTGCTTTCCATTGGCCTGTGGTCAATATGCCAACGTGGGTCTCTGCTTCTGTTTTAGCATTCGATTTAATCTTCTGAAGACCGAACTCATGAATCTTGGGTCTCTATCGTGTCTCAACATTTCTTGGGCTACAAATCTCTTATAAACTCCCACCATATATGCTTCTGCTAAATCTTGCGCAGTGGTGGTGCTCATTGGAATTAAGATCACATATCCCGAGAACAGACATATAAAGCACAACAACGCTTCATGTCCCATTGCAGTTTGTGGTAATGGCAATGCGAAATCCATCGCTAAAATTTGAAATGGTCTTGACACTATGATGTTTCCACTAGTGCGCCCCTGGTATCTTGGCATCCCTTTTGCGGTGGCACAATCTTCGCACGCTGCAACATAACTTTCAATGTGGGCATACATCCCTCGCCAATAATATTTGAGCCTCAACCGAGCATAAACCTTTCCGACTCCTTGATGTGCTCCACTTCCGATCTCCACATGATATGCATGTAATACACCTTCTTGCAATATGGTCGGTACCACCAATATCCACACATTCTTCGGGTTTATCTTGAACACCTTTATTATCCAACACGTAAGTGAGCGCATGTCGAGCTATCTTTTTCCACTCACTGGCGGAATTTATCTGATCATCATCCCCTCGTAGATACGCCATGACTTTGCTACACCACTCATCCTGTATCTGGGCTGTTTCAATCCGTTCAATTCAAATAGCTGGGGCATTTTCATAGGTATCATTATCTACTTCATCCTGAGGTTCTTCAGATCTAGCCACATCAGTATCCACTGCGTGTAAATCACCATTAGTGTCCGCCCCTTGTCCAACAATGACATTCTTTTGGTGTTGGGGCTGCCCATTACGAGAGTTTACCATACTTCGCGTGAGAACAAACACTTGCTGTGATGCATAATCGTCATTCACCCATATATCATTCGACTTCGTTTCAATTTGCCCCCCATTATTAGAAGTGGTGCCATAGTCACAGAGTGGTTTCTCAGTTGTCTCTTGAGCATCATCTGCAGTGGCATACAACAAGTCTGGCAGACGATTCAACAGCTGCAGATCCGTTTTTCTCTCCTCTCTGATATTTTCCATGCCCGATGCTCTTTCATTGCACATTGAGTCAAAAATCAGCTGCTTGATTATACTTGCGAGCCACGTGTATCAGGCTTACTGCTTCGAATTTCTCTATCAGTGAACGCACTCTGCCAAACCAAACCAATAGTGATGCATGATTGAAGCGTAGATCTCCATTGACTTGTCCAATAACCAATCTAGAATCCCCACACACAATTGCTTTCGTTACATTATGGTCTTGTGCGAGCTGTAATACATGGATTAGTCCGTGATATTCACTCTCATTCACGGTAAGGTTATCTTGAATCCCATATTCTGCTGCCACTACTTCCCAGGTTGGTAACTCCCACACTATCATGCCAAATTCTCCTTTCGGGTCATTCTTAAGACGTACGGCACCATCAAACGATAAAACATATCCGGTGCTATGACGTTGTAGACTAGGGATTGACTTAATGATCGGCACATCTTTCAACGATTTTAACGGAGCAATATCTTCCAGCACTTCATTCATCTTTTCTGCGGGAACAATGGACGCGGCTAATAAAGCATGTAATCCTACAGCTTCATGATCTTTTCGTATGATTTCCAATGACCACGGAGACAACTTTACTGCCCATTGGATTCCTCTGCCTGTCATACTTTTTGATGTGAACAACCATCGCATTGTGGAATATCTTGCATACACGGTTATATGCTGTCCAAACAAAATGTGACTGGCATTATGCAACGTTTTAAGCAACGCTAGCACCTCTTGTTCCGCCCCTGTATATCTCGTTTCAGCATCTTTGAAAACCTTGCTAACGTAACGCACTGGGTGCAGTATCCCATCATAATCTTGACACACTGTTGCTCCGAACTCCCATGGATTATATATCACTATACTCAATGGTTTTGATCGCTCAATATGACGTAACAAAGGTGCATTCATTAGACGATCCTTAAGCAACGAAAACGACTTTTCAGCGTGCTTCAGTTGTCTACCATCCTTTAACTGTAGTTCGGTTAAATCATACAGAGATGCAGCTAGAGATGCAAAATTATCAATAAACCGTAGGTAGTATATCAAACTTCCAGTGAATCTTTGAACTCCTTTTAGTGTTCGTGGGAACGCCATTTTAACAATCGAGTCCAAATTGCGAGGGGACACTTTAATTCCTTCTGCAGATATACGATGGCTCAAAAACTCCACACTGTGTTTGCCAAACGCACTCTTCGGTAAACTTATAGTGATCCGTCAATATTTAAATGATTCCAGGAGATTCTTAAGCATGATGCACAATGTATTCCAACTGCTTGCACCAAAGGTAATATCATCGATATACGACCGCCTCCCGATAATGGGTTGTTCATCAGTCATCACTACTTGGACGTTATGAAAGACGTCTTGTGTGATGAACACATCTGTTTCCAACAAAAGTGCCTCTTGGTTGTCATTATCCATGTCTAACTTGCCGCCTAGCAGTTTGCATTTTACCCCCGTCTGTTGTGACCGCCGTACCATTGTCCACAAAGCATTATCCACTATACGCTGATATATTTGCGGAGCGTTCTTTAGCCCTTGAGGCGTCCGAAGCCATTCGAAATATCCTAAGGGACAAATAAATGCTGTGTTCAACCGAGATCTCTTGGTCATCGGTATAGCCCAATACCCACTTGCATTATCCATTGAACACAACCATTTTACTCCCTCAAAATTGTCCAGTAAATCATCAATTAACGGCATAGCATACACCATCAATCTCGTCTTCTCATTCACTGACCGGTAGTCAATACACAGTCGTATGTCGGTTTTATTCTTTTTTAACACTATGACGATGGGTGATGCCAAAACAGACTCCGAATACCGAATTAATCCAGCCATAGGCCTCGTATCATTTCATACAGTTTAGGTAATAGTGTAGGCGGTACTCTTCGTGCTCTTTGTGCAATAGGTGCATTGTCACCAACATCCACATCACAAACTACACCTATAGCTGGAGGTGGTAGCGCATAACCGGAACTTATAAAACCATCAGCACACTCAGACAACAAGGCACGTAGATTATCTTCTTGTTCTTTAGTAGTAACTCCTGGTTCTCCTATGTCTGCAGTAGTAATATCTGGTGGTTCGATTGGGCTTTTTTCTACTTCTGGAATGAGTGCCAGCTGTTCTTCCATAGCTTTAGCCGACATCTCAACTCCTTCGTGCAAGTACACCTCTCTTTCCAATTTTGTCTGGTCCACCTTCATTGGATCAATTGCATCCATTACATACACCGCAGGAGGTTTATCTCCAACAATTCTCACTGCGTGCACGTTAGTCCAATTGATCGGTGTGTTAGCACTTTCCATCACTTGTGTATGCCCTTGTAGATACTCCTCTGACTTTAGATCTGCTTGTGTCATTAGCGGCAATGGTTCTTCCTTAGGAATCTGACAACTTTGGTCCTTCATGTTCAATATTACACCTGCCTTGATCAAAAAATATGTACCCAGTATAGCTAGCGCCTGTGTATCGATACTAGCGACCCACATATCACAAGTGAAAACCACTGATGATCCCATGCGAACCTTGACTGTAGCCACACCTATTGCTCCAATGGTACTGTCAGTCACGCCACAAAAGCTAGTTGGGGTATCAAACATCCGAACCGCTACTTGTAGCTTCCGTGCCACATTGGTATGTAAAACGGATAGATTTGCGCCCGAGTCCAACATTAATTGTAATTCCAGATCATCAATGGACCCATTTACATAAACTTGGGTTGCAGGCTGTTTTTCATCCATTGGCCGTTGCCATCCATATCTTTCTCCCACATGTTTTTTCACCAGTGTGACACATTCTGGAGCCTCTGTTACTTCATCACTTGTCATTCGTTCGGCTTGTGTCTTATCCTCACTGGAAATAGAGTTTTTATTTGTTTTTTCTTCTCTTCTTTATCCTCATCCAAAGTGAGTGATCCATCCATACAATATGTATCATTTGTCTTGGTTTTCTTCGTTTCTTGAACCTCATCCAAAGTGAGTGATCCATCCATACAATATGTATTATTTTTCTTGGTTTTCTTCTGTGTGTAGGGTGACACCGGTGTAGCTTTAACTTTGTTTGACAATGCCCCCCTTTCCTCTCGACAGTGTTTGCAATTCACTGTGGGGATAGGTGTTTAACTGCTCCACTACTTGAGCATCAGTCAATTCCCCTGACTTTAATTTAGCACGCATCTCGACCATCTCTTCGATGAACTTCCGGAAATACTTTGCATCGTGACCAACATTACCGCAATGCTCACACTTCAATAATTTCCAGCAGTGACTTTTGTCATGTCCCCGTCGATTACAATGCTCACAGATCACTATATTGTCAGTATTGGGGGTTGTTGACGCTCGCACACTCTTGTCTTCATATACCGGTCGTGTCTTCTGTGCTGCATGTACTTCCCCGCCCATAATATGCACGCTAGGTTGCAGGTCTTCATACATAGCATCAGCGTTCTTACGGGCAGCTACCTTCTTTCCGGGCCTCATAAGCCGCGCTTCATGTTTGATTAGTAGCTTTTCTAGCTCCTCGATAGTTGAGAAGGTTATGTGTTGATACTGCATCTGTATGGTGCGGTCATGAATAGTATCAAAGAACTGTTGAATGTGTTCTTCCAATAATGATGTGTTGAGCGCATGTCTAAAATCCATCCCTGCTCGCAACGCTGCTGCGTTTAATCGGTATTGATATGTGGTGGCCAACTCTTCATGTTTTCTGCGTCAATCTTGAATACATAACTCGAGCCGACACTTTGTCCACACAAAACTTCTTTTGGAAAAGCGCAATCACCTTACTCCAGTCATATTTAACCGAATCTGCGAGTTGCTCATACCACCATGATGCCGTGCTTGTCAAGCTACCAACAAACACTCCCAGACGTTGACTATCATTCCAATGTGATATATTAGCCACATGTGAGAATCTAGCGACCCAGGCCCGTGCACTTCCGGTATCCTGCCTATTCCCATCAAAAGGTTTTATCTCAGTGTTCTGGATGATGGCTGTAACAGGTTGAGGTGAGGGAGCCCATGCGTTTGCACTTCCACCAGGTATACCATACCCTGGAGTACTATGAGTCATTCGTGGCTGGGTAGCCGGTGTTTGATATGAAGCACTAGTCCCCCTCTCGGTATATTGGATGTGCGACCAGCTGAAAAGACTGCCGTGACTTTAGATAATTCTTCCAAACTCAAATATCCATCTTGCATCATCTTCACCAAATTAGCTACCACTGGATCTTGTTTTGATGCAGCCATCCCTGAACCCTGTTTCGGTGCAGCCACCTCTGGACCTTGGTTAGGTGCTTCCACCCCTGGTTCTTGTTTGATTCCAGCTGGTTTGGGTGTAGACATAATTTCATCACCATCAGATGAAAACTCCAACTTCTTCTTAGTTTTTGCAATCTTTCTGGGTCTCAACAGTGGTACTTCTTCAGACTCACTTCTGTCAATGAGCTCCAACATACCCGGGGTTTTAGACTCCCTTACCGGTGTATGTACAGTATCTGCTATTATGTAATAAGTAGGAATGATATTGTCAGTCTCTTCCCGATATACCATTAATGATGTTTCCCACTGATTTTCGCTAATAGCAAAGACATCATCAATCCAATATCTTCTGCGGTCCGTGCCAAATCGTATTCACACGCACTCTCAAACTCATCCCGTTTGATAATCTCGTACCCCAAGTTTGGAAACAAATCCTCCAGTGCCAGCACAGATGCTTGCAAATTCCAATTGTGGTGAGATCGTCTCGCACCCTAAAGTTGGGTGCAGCCCGCTTCACCTTACGCATATCGAATAATGAAAACCAGCAGCTCGAATCACCTGGTAATTTAAGCACCTGTTGTTGATATTGCGTCATCTTTGCACAGCTTCAGAAAATGTGTAAGTCCTGTTAGCATCATCATCTGAGTATTCCAGTGTAAAATGGAGATCTGGACCACCCTCTTGTAATACTAATGCCATTATGTAAGGTTGAGTTTGATGTCGACGTTAGTCCCGGGTCGCGGCACCAGTTGTTGTGATGGGGTTGAAAATTATTATAATTCCATGTAATCAACAACACAAAGAGGTATTAAGCCAGTCCTCCTTGTTTAACTTCCCGGGTACTTAATATTTCCGTCCTAACCAACAAATCAATCAATTACACTTGGCGTGCACTTCACAAGGCTGTCCCGGGCTGCCCCAAACACTTGAGCACTTCAACAGGCTGCTGCTTCACTCACTAGGACGTGTGCTCACTGACTTCCTTGTGTTACCCTTGGTTTTTGTATGAAGTTAAAAAGGAAAGGTTTTTGAAAGTCTCCAGAGACCTGTGCAGTACAGGGGAAATTTCGTTCTATTAAGTGTTACTAACTCCTACATCAAAGTCAATCACTTTTCTCACCCACTACTTCTTGGTTACTTCAGCGCTGACTTCAATACTGGACTCTGAGGCCGTCGCAATCCTCTGCATTTGATTGATCAGATTTGCCGTTTCAATCTGGCCGCCGCATCCTCTGAAACTTGATTGATCAGTTTTGACATGGCGATCTGTCCGTCGCGATCTGTCCGTCGCGATCTTGCCGTCGCACCCTCTGGAACTTGATTGATCAGTTTTGATATATTTGCCGTTGCAATCTGGCCGCCGCATCCTCTGAAACTTAATTGATTAGTTTTGACATAGCGATCTGGCCGTCGCGATCTGTCCGTCGCGATCCGTCCGGCGCGATCTGGTCGTCACATCCTCTGGAACTTAATTGATCAGTTTTGACATAGCGATCTGGCCGTCGCGATCAGGCCGTCGCACCCTCTGAAACTTGATTGATCAATTTTGACATCGCGAGCAATCTGTCTATCGTGATCTGGTCGTCGCACCCTCTGAAACTTGATTGATCCGTTTTAACTTCGCGAGCGATCTGTCCGTCGGAATCTGTCCATCTCAGGTTGCTCATGATTGGTCAAAATCACTCATCCAAAATCAAAATACTTCATCACTTGAGAACATTCAAGACCATCCAAGCGATCGACCCATGCAGCCGAGGGCGCCTAACTTTTCGTTGGCTCTGCCTCTCAGTACGGACCCGCCGTTGTGCTAGTAAGTTGCGCCTATGTCTTGACTCTTATGCAATGCTAACAATTCTCCTTCACAGTCTGTTGGCTTCGTTATATCATGTGCCCTAGCGCCATTCGATGATGCATTATGATATCGAGGGCGCCTAACTTTTCGTTGGCTTCAATCTCATGAACGCACCCGCCGTTGTGCTAGTAAGCTGCGCCTATGTCTTGACTCCCTTATGCCATGCTAACAGTTCATCTTCACAGTTTGATGAACTCGTTACATCATATTCCCTAGCGCCATTTGATGATGCATTATAACGCCGAGGGAGCATAATTTTCCGTTGGCTTCACTCTCATGAACGAACCCGCCGTTGTGCTGGTAAGTTGCGCCTATGTCTTGACTCCCTTATGCAATGCTAACAGTTCATCTTCACAGTTTGTTGGCCTCGTTATATCATGTGCCCTAGCGCCATTCGATGATGCATTATGACGCCGAGGGCGCATAACTTTTCGTTGGCTTAAATCTCATGAACGAACCCGCCGTTGTGCTGGTAAGTTGTGCCCTTGTCTTGATTCCCTTATGCAATGATAACTATTCATTTTCACAGTCTGTTTACTTGATTATTTGATGAGCCTTAGTGCACCTAGTTGTTGGACCTCGAATTAGGCAGTTATGATGCTGAAGACGCTCCACTTAGCGTTTAGCGTCACTGCTGTGATGCTAGAGCTAAAGCAACTGTGTCGAAACATTGTAAAATGTGGAAAGCCTTATTTGGCACTAGTAATGAAGTGATGCATCTTGTTAGAAGACAGAAGCTTCGTACTACTAACAATGTTGCACTAAGTGTTCGAATTGTTCACTTATTGAAGGCATTGCACAATCTTTGTCACTAATATTCAGTGTTTGAAGGAATCACCAGCGTAACAAACGTCATCGCGTTAGTATATAGAATTTGGCGAGAGAAAACATACTAAGCATTGATAACTGCCATAGTTCATCTTTTATATGCTATAAATATAGCTTCCACTTCACCACAAGTAGGTTACTCACACTCAAAAAAGTTTTGTTCCTTCGCGCTGAACGTCTGTTTGACATCACTTCCTGATTTGCGACTAAGTACGCACACGAATAAAATTTGACACGTAGAAGGGTGCCTTCATTTTCTTACTGATGAACACTGGCGCACGGCGGTGTGCCGCTGGGCGATGCCCCCCCATTTCCTGTGTAACAAGATGCACATATGCAGGGGAAGCACGTGCTTGGTCCCGGACCGTCGGCGGCTGGGAGGGTATCCTTCACGGATGCGGTCAACGGCTTCGACCACCGCCATGGCTCCAGCGTACCTGTGGTGGAGTCAAGTTCAACACACCGTAGTGTCGAGAACCTGACTACCATCGTGCCCGGCCTTCCAACTTACGGGGGGGGGGTACCCCGCGAACCTTCGCCTTCGATCCGATCGGATCGTCCGCTGCTGGTAGACGACTGACCATCAACACAGGACGCCTGGTCCGATTTTTTCTGCATCTTACCTTGTATACCCGATGGATTGGGCTGGTAACACACTCGGTGGATCGGCGCTAGGAATTGACTTCTGGTCTAAATGTGGTAGATCGTGCTGGGTAATGTACCCTGTGCGGAACTATTCACCCTGGGTACGGGTAGACCAGTTATACTTGAAATGAGTATACTCCAGAGGGCAGATCGCTGATCCGATCGTAAAGCCTGACCAATATGGGAGACAAACTACAGTAATCCAATAGGGTCCAATAGTCCAATAGGGAGATCCAAATGAGAACGTGACACACTCCACGAACGATATCTCCACAAAATAATCCAATAGACGTAGTAGCACGTTCCAAACGTGCGCAACTTAAACTTGAGAGGTCGACCAAAGTGCACTCCCGTCGAGGGACTTCCGGCGCGCCAAATGCGTCTAGGACGCGTCCCGGCCGGGTATAAAGAGCTGGAGGAGATTAATCGACCCTCCGCTCCCAAAACACTCTGCGGCGTGCAGAGGCGACTGAAGTGCAAGGCGAAACGACCCCGGTTGAGTTAGAGGTCCAACGGTTTCTTAGACGAAGCTAAAGCCAGAACCTTTGCGAAGCAAAACCCAAACTCAAAACTACCTACCCCCTATAGTCCCCAATATGTACCAAACATGAAAATATGTAGTACACGCAATCTCATGTGACTTACCCAAATCCGTGTTCTTGACACTCCTTGCACATGACCGGCTTAAAAGCCTCCTGGATTTCCACCAACCCGATCGCCGATAAGCCGATCGGTCTGCTGCTGACCGGAAACGACCAAAATTCTTGGGTCCGCTTCACCACAGCCACCCCTGAGTAGTGTCGCAGCCGCGCAACGGTAGCGGCCCGATCTCATCATATCCAGATCTTCATAGTAGCGGACTTCGCCAATGGACAGGTCTCCGAGTCCACCTTCACCAGGTACTTGCATTGCACACCCGATCGCCTTGTGACCTTTCTTGGCCTTATTTTCTGCAGGTGCCCTGCGTTTCTCATCGCCCCATCTCGATTTGCCGACCAGATCGGCCCGATCTGACAGCCCTCTCAGCACTCCACTCAGCACTCCCGGGTCCGATACACCGGGCCGGCATCAGATCGAGGCCGATCGGCTCCGGAAGACTGTCCGTGAGCTCCAGTCCCAGTTAGACACCAAGAATTCTTCACTCCTGCAACTTCGGAAGGAGGTGGATAAGTTGATCCCCATGTCCACGAAGTTGCAGGAGGTGAATGCTGAAAACACACATCTCCGGGACCAGATCGCCCAACAAGCAACGCGAGGTAGGTCGATCGGTCTGTTTCCATCTTGGGTCTGGTCTGACCTTCCTTTGCATGTAGATCAATTGCCCGCCGATATCGCCAAAACATTTGACGCCTTATTCACGGCTGATCGGCAGTCTCATGATCATTGCGATCAGCTCCGACCGATGTTGGACGGGATGATCGGCGCACGACATGTTCTATCCCGCTTGGAGGCCTACCGATCGCACCTCCTGGAACAGCTCGCGTTGGTCGACCGACAATGTTGGAGGACCATTCCGATCGGACCTTACTCCGCACCCAACGTGGTAACCTGGAGAGGAAGATCAGCGAGTTACGGGTCCTGGTCCGGGAGCAGATCGGGAAGGTCGAGTCCTTCCAGGCCCGATCGGACGCCTGGACCCAGGAATCAAATCGTCGCTGGGCGGCCGTAAATCGATGCTACCAGCAGTTGACTGACTTGTTGCACCGGCGTCCGGCTACCCGCTCTGATGCTGACCGGTCTGCATCGGCCGTTCTGGTCAGTCTGCATCAAGACCGGACCCGACGCCACTCATTGGCCAAAAGTGACCCACCCGAAATTTTGAAAACTTCCAAGTCCAAAAAAACGTAAGGACGCGCCGAAGAGCTAAAGGACGCGGGGCATAGCGCGCGACTCCGAACTCGAGGAGAAGCGAGCGGTGCTCCAGTAGAAAGCCAAGACACCGGAGCATCTCCCAAGCCCCAAAGCTGTCGCAGATGACGCGTCTATCGCCACCAAATCTCGCGCGCCCTCGCACCCCCGTGCCGCGCACACCAAGTGCATAGAGGTCTCCTCCGGAAAGGGCTCGGGTGGGGCGGATCGAGCGATTCCGAATTCTTGATGACTGCGTTATCCAAGTACCGGTCAGATCGACTCCGATGTTCCGTTCCTGCGAAGCCCGCATCGGGGTCTAATAAGCCGATCAGCTCCCAGGGTGATGGTGCTGCACCGACGTGCGGGTCGACCGGATCGGTACCTTCGTTCCAGCCCGGCACATCTGGGCTGCACAAGCACGCCCGATTGAAAGAGTTGTTGGCTGGAGGTCGGCCTCTCCCATCGCTGACTTCGGATGCCACTTCGCCATGGTCATCGTGGCAGATCGGTAGCTTGTACCAGTCTGCCCTGACCAAGCAGATATTAGCCCGATCTCTGTCGCGCCCGGACTCCTGGCTTTTTCCTCCAGCTCCCAAGACTCCTGACGCTTCTGCATGGCGGGCGGACCTGGTCACAGCACCACAAATCGCCCGTCTGTACGAAGATGATCCATGGAAGGTATTCGTCCTGTGGTGAAGTGACTGGAATTTATGGTTGAGTGTATACGAAAAGTATACATAAAAGGTATACGGTGTTTTTAGCCGATCATGAAGTGAGTTTTCAGTATTGAAGCCAGTGCTGAAGTAACCAAGAAGTAACAAGGTGAACAGATACTGAAGGTAGATATAAGATTTCTTAACACTTTTAATATAATCAAATTTCCCCCTTTGAAGACAGTTGTTTTTCCAACCAACCAAATCTTTCAACCCCATAAAAAAACTAAGTACAACCCGAGGAAACCTTTACGTGAACGCGTGTTAAAGCGTGATAAAGATCCTTTGCGATTACCTAAGTTAAGGGGCAGCCTGAGTGTTACCAGGAAGTGTCCATTTTCAGTAACTTTGTGTTAAGGTTCGGACGTA
>CM047592.1:6840735-6857881 GCA_026184515.1 Peronosclerospora sorghi | reverse complement strand
CCAGGAAGTGTCCATTTTCAGTAACTTTGTGTTAAGGTTCGGACGTAAGTATCAAGAGCCTGGGAAGTTTAAGCAAGAGAGGTGTATTATATCGCTTCCTTGTGTTGGTTTTGAGTGGAAACCTCGAAAATTTAAGTTCCTTCACGACAGTCCGCCCCAAGTTGGGGTCCATGTTCGCGTCGACTGCGTTGATCGACTCGTTCCTAGGTCGAGTGAAGGCTTTCAACGAAACTTACAGCCAAGCGATCTGGGAGTCTACGCACTATCTAGGGCTTCCTGGTCAAGTGCAACATGATCAAGGCCTGATCTTGTTCCAGAGAAACCGAAAGAGGCGCCGGAGTCGGGCAGGCGAGGCCTATGCCAATTTGGTCTGGGAGGGATGCTGGCCCGCGAATGCGACCTCGATATCTTCTTGTATCCTGTGGTTCTCCATATGACCAAGCGTCGGATTGAGAAAGCCGGGGTGCTAGCTGACGACAGCGCCTGGTATCCCGGTCTTCATTGTGACGAGCCGGTCACCAACCTCAAGGACGCTTTGGCCCAGATCGATCGGAAGGAGCCCTGGCGCAATCAGTACCAGAACCAGATCGAAGACCATCCGGTGCTGACTATCGGCCGTCAGTGGGGCGATAATGATCCTTGATGCAGCAGTTAGATGACCAGATAATTCGTAATACATGACATCATTCTTTTCACATTCCTGATCATTCAATCACTTGACCAAATCCCATCACTTTCTCCGAACTTGTACCAACACGTTAAAATATAAAGTTTCCATCCACATGCGAAGATCATCACCACGTTCGTCATTCCACTACTCCAGTTCGTCACGGTTCATCACAGTTCATCACAAATTCACAAAATTCTGACCTCACACATATTCACACCGATCGATATACTGATCGGCGCTACTGTGTGTCTTGATCTTCGTGGGTCTTCATCACTGCGAAGCGATTCCGACTGACTCGTTCTCTCTCGAACTCTCGTAGCAGTGCTCCACAATTTAGGTCGAGTTCGTCGATCCAAGTTTCTTCATCATGATCCTTCCAGCGGACCAGATATTCTCGGTGGGTGCGGCCGAAACGGTTCTTCTTGACCGATCGGACAGCTAGCACCTTTTCCACATCGAATTCGTCCTCTTCCAATGGCATTTCCCAACTGTCTTCCGGCAGCAGAGATTCGTCAAAATCGAAACTCTCCGCTTCGTCCACCAGACAGGGCATTTTAGGCCGATCGGGGAATTCTCTGACCAACTTCAGTTTGGACACATGCACGATCGAAAAAACTTTATAATCCGTGCTGATAGTGATCAGACGGGCAGCATGCTCACCGATCATCTCTGCTACACGGAAAGTACAGTGCCACATATGAGCCAACTTCTTTGCATAGCCTTCCTTGACCCGATCGAGGTATAACCATACCCTCGCCCCTGGTTCAATACCATGAGGTCGGACCTGATCGTTATTCCGGTCTGCTCGATTTCGTGTGGCCTGACGCAAATTTTTGTTGACGACTTCTTTCGCATATTGATAGTGCTTCTGGACCTGCATAAGCCAACGACGGGTATCGCGGTCGCGGTTCCGAGTGCAGCCGATCGGTATCGCCGCTTCAAGTGTCGATTGAGGGTCCCATCCATACCCCAGATAAAAAGGCGTTTCTACTCGGACTCGATCGGATGAAGAGTTGAGTGCGAATACCAGTCTCTCTGCATACTCGTCACATTCACGTTGGTCCGGATCGGCCACATACATCTTGATCGCCCTTTTGATTGTCTGCACCACGCGTTCAGCCGATCCGTTCGCTTGCGGGCGATATGCCATCGTCGCGCTCTGCTTCTGGCCCAGCATGTTATTGAACGATCGGAACATCTCGGCCATAAAACCAGGTTCCCTATCGTGTCTGATAACTTCGCTGGCACCGAACCTTCTGAACACGCATTCCTCGTAACTCTGGGCGATCTGCTACGCAGATCGGGATGCACTAGCCTTTGCTATCACCCGACCAGTGAACAGGTTGATCCAGATCAGCAGCTCAGTATTGCCGCGCGTCGATCCTGGCAGCGACGGTATGTGATCCATTGCTATCACCTGGAAAGGGTAAGTAGCCTCGATATTCCCGGGCGATAGCCCCTTGATTATCGGTCTGCCCTTTCCGGTCTCGCAATCTGTGCAACAGCCCACATATTTCTGCGCACTCCGAAAAAGTCCTCTCCAGTGAAAGTGGGCCCTTATATTGTGATATGTCCTGCCTACTCCCTGATGTCCCCATTCTAGACTCACATGGTAGTGATTAAGGACATCCGGCTGTAGAAACTCAGGAATCACCAGTTTCGCCAGTCAGTCTCGATCAGCACTGTCTTGGTCAACATCACGGCAGTAATATAGCAATCCGTTGTCATCCACATCGTAACTGTCAGCGATCTTGGAACACTCTTTCGCTTTATCATTCGTTAACTTGGACAGTTCACCGCGCAGATATGCTTTCAGGTTGACAATCCACTCTTCTTCGTCCTGCGCCTTGAGGATACGTTCAGCCCTTAGCTGTTGCACAACGCGCTCACTCAGCCTTTCCTTCGGGAACGATCGGCGAGACTTCTGAGTTCGCGATCTAGTCGCCGCCATCACATTTACCTGATCGGGGCTGTCCTTGGGCTTGATCAACTTCGGGAGCCTGTTTATGTCCATAAGTTCAAGTAAAACGGCCTCCTCGGTGATCGTCACCCCGATCTGGTCCCGCATGGATTGGGTCGCGAGGTGGTCGGCGCTTCTGTTCCAATCCCGTTTCTCGTGCGATAGCTCGTGGTTGGGCTAGTCTTCCAGCGCCTTCATCACCCGATCGTTTAACAACTTCAGCCGTGGTGCCTTACAGTCGATCTCCCCGGTGATCTGCCTTAACACTGAGTTGGAGTCACCACATATGATGATCTGACCTTTCTTCTGTGATGCCAGCAGATCGTGACATAAAAGGAGCCCCCGATATTATGCCTCGTTGACCGTTATGTCCGGCGTGAAATCGGCAGCGGCTGCTACTATAGACCATTGTGGTAACTTCCACAGCATGACACTATAGGAGCCGACCTTATTTTTTTTTCTTCACGCTAGCCGATCCGTCGAAACTCAAGACCAGGAGTTCCTCATCCCGATCGACGATCGGTGGCGGCAGCGAGATTGATTGTAGGGGTTGCTTCGTTGGGGCAATAGCCATCAGAGCTTTATCCACTTCAGACCGAGGGGTGATACTGGCAGCCAATGTGCAATATCTCCTCCTCTCCCTTGGTGCACTTGACGACCTCGAGGGAACACTGTGACAAGATCGCTGACCATCTGCCGAGCCGACCGTCCATCCCATTGGCTGATAACAGCCAGGCCAATGTCAACTTTCTCGAAAGAACCTTTACAGATCGGCCGACCAGTAGTTGTAGCACACATCCAAAATCCGTAGTAAAGCCAGAACTTCCTTTTCGACGATCCCATCTTAACTTCGTTCGGCTTCAACGTCCGGCTCGTAAAAGTGACCGGATGGTACACTCCATCATGTTCTTGCACTAGAGTGGCAGAAATGGCCCAATTACTAGCGTACACAATGACTATCGGCATTTTTCCGGATCGAAGTGTCTGAGAATCGGTGCCGTCGCCATCTTGGCCTTCAGCATACCGAAAGCAACCTTTGCACGCTTCATGTGATCCACTGCATCCACCTGCGAAAAAGCTACAGGCAGATCGGAGCCGCAGCCCTCTCGTAAAGTTTCCAGATCTCCTTCGCGCAACATATGATAGTCGACTTCCCGGAGCTCGTACAGCACGGCCGCGTAGACCGCGAAGTCTTCAATGAAGCGGCTGTAGTAATTCAGGCTCCCTAGGAAGGACTGCATCGCCTTCGGAGATCTGGGAAACGGGAGGTTGCTCAGTGATTCCAGATCCTTAGGATTAGCCTCCAGCCTACTAATTGACACCATATGACCCAAATAGGCGACCTTGGACATGCCCCAAAAACTCTTCACAGTACTGATCGACAGGTTCCAGCGATCACATGTCTCCAACAACCGTTCAACCTTCTTGCACAGATCGCTCCATGACGAAACAGGGATCAGTATGTCGTCGATGTACGATCGCCTCCCCAGAACGGACGGTCTCCTATCCCGATCGGGTTCACTCTCTGTAAATACATCATGGTTTTCGGTGGGGTCCCGATTGGTACTGATCTTGAAATGTCCATACAGTGCGTTGTCGATCAGCCTCTGGTAGATCTGGGGCGCGTTCTTCAAACCGAACGGCATACGGTTCCACTCGAACAGATAGAACGGCGTAACAAATGCGGAAATCTCGCGAGTCCGATCGGTCACCGAAACCACCCAAAATCCACTTGCCATATCCAGCGAGCAATACCATAGGGTCTTGTCCAGATCTTCCAGCAGATCGCTGATCAGCGGCATCGGGTACACCATAAGCTTGGTCAGCCGATTTACCAACCGATAGTCGATGTACAACCTGATGTCGACGCCGTTCTTCTTGATTACAATCATGATCGGCGAGGCCCAAGGCGAGGTCGACGGTTTGATAATCGTGGTAGCCAACATTCCTTTAATCAGATCAGACAATTTCTCACGGTACTGTGGCGACACACGTCGGCATCGCTGGGCGATCGGCTTGGCATCGCCAACATCGATGTCACAGATTGCTCGGCGAGCATCAGGGGCTAAAGCATTGCCTTTCCCGATCAGCAGATGCTTCTTCTTCCAGATGATCTTCTTAAGCTTATCGATCTGATCGGGACTGTTGACATCCCGATCACCCACTTGTAGATCGTCCAAGCTGACTTCGGGCGGATCGTCAGACACTTCAGAGAGGACTTCCATCTGGCACTCCAGCTCCTGAATGTACTGATCCCCGCCCTCATGTATGCAAACTTGATCGTCTTCTGGGGCAATATCATCCAAACCGTCCTGGTCGGTTGTACACTGCTGTTCCCGATGGGCGGGCTGCTCCTCGACGACGTCGATCTGCTTAGGCGCACCATCGTGGTCCGCCCCAGCAATATCATGTTCCCTTTTTTCTGTTTCTGTTTCCGGCTCTTCTGTCGCCTGTTCTTGTGAAACCACCATGTTTACAAACCTTGGCTCATCTGCTTGATGGTCCACCGTGTCCGGCGACTGCGGTGCCTTTCTTCGGACCAACCTCTTCTTAGGGGTTGCATATCTGGGTCGTTCCACCATAGGTGAGGTATCTTCTTTCACCGGTCCATCATCGCTGACCAGATCGGTGGTCGCTTGGTATGCCAAGTTATGCCACTCGGCATACCGTCTCGATACGATCGAGACGAACCCCGCCTTTCTTGGCACCTTCCCTTCCGCTAGCCATATGCCAACAATAGTATTGTTGTCGGGCGTAAGCGTCTTGTAACCGATATTAGTAAGTCGAACGTAATCAAACCGGCCGGCGCTCTTCACAAAGGTCGGCACCCACCGGTCGCCCCTGGTCACCCATAAATTCCTTAATCGAAAACCTTTATCGACCGGGGTATCAGCGGATTGGCCGACTGGAATCGTGACAGCTTGATCCCACCTGACCATATCGGTGTGCGATCCGTATAGGGGCCGCCGACCAGCTAACTAGATCTGGACCTCATCCGGGAGTATAAGCACTCCATGAGACAAATCCAGGCGAATACCCGCCGGCACCATAAAATCCATGCCTAACAGGGCATTCTGACCGGCCAGCTTACCGACCCAAGCAATGGAGAAGTAGACCAACGAACCCGATAGGGTGATCTTCACGCGCGTCCTTCCTTCGGTCATGTAAGAGTTTTCCCCAATTCCGACGCATTCTTGTATCTGGGTGTCGTCTATACGACATCTGACCTTACGAGCAAAGGCGGAGTCGATAATCGAGCCTTCGGGCCCAGAGTCGAACAACATCGTCGCCTTCTGGTGATTAATCTTGCCACAGGCTTTCGCCTGCTTAAAACATTTATCGGGCTCGTGATACTTCCAGTATCCGCGAGACTCCCCCGGCAGCAAATCCAACTGCATGAGCACCTTCGATCGGGAATATTCATCGGTCTTAAGACTGTAGACCGGATGATCCCGACCGACGCGATTACGAATAGAACATGTATTGTCGGTTTTATTATCCTTGCCGACATATGCATAGATGCCAAACGTAGACCGCTCGGCTCGATCCAGATTCCAACCTTGCGAGCGTTCTAGTTTAACATCTTTTCCACATCCGGTGGAAGCATCCCCGCGTGCTTATTCGGCACATACCATTTGCGCATCAGATTGAAAAACTCTTCAATCTTGCACTGGCCGGCCTCGTGGATCTCTCCACATGACTTGCACATGAAGAGGCAGTGATCGGTGGGGTGGCCGCGTCTTTCGCACTTCTTGCATGTTAACTTCTTCCAGCAGTCCCCACCGTCATGCTTGCTCGACCCGCAGTGAGAACACTTCTTGCGGGGTCGGTCCGGGTCAGACTTGTTCCCGCTACTGCCCTTCCGATCTGCCTGGTTAGGCGCCGATCTGATTCTTGGGGCAGGTTCCGTGATTAAAACGTGGCGACACTGGTCCTCATCCGACTCCCGACTGGACAGGCCGCTACTTTCCTCTTCCGACCCGGTGCTGTCTTCAGTCACAATCGCCTTGACATCACGGGCCGATCTGGTTAAGTGCCTCTTCACAGGGTCGGTCTGGGTCTTCGATCTGTAGCGACCCGATCCAACAGCGACCTTCGCCCTCATACTGCGCGAGTGTTGCAGCGTCCGCAACGTCTGCTACACTTCCGTCACATCCTCTAGGCGCAGCAGAGTGAGCTGATCTGCCAGCTCTTGGTCATCAAGGGTACTAATATAGTGACCCACGTGCTTCATAGCGGCACTGGTCGGCGGGTTGCCTTCCTTGAGCACTATCCCGGCGCGAATTGTAGCCACGTTCAGACGGTGCAAATACGCGATCGGCGTCTCGTCGCCCCGCTTCTGCATATGGTGATACTTGCGGGCGGTAGAAAATCTGGAGTTGCGGTACTGCCCTTCAAATTCCGAACATAGCAGATCCCAGTCAGACCGGACATCCCGACCCAACTGTTGGATCCAGTTCGCAGCCGGTCCTTTCAGCAGATCCCTAAAGATCAGACACCGTTCATTTTTCGGTGTCTGATCCCGTAAGAAAGCAGACTTGACCCGACCAAACCACGACCTGTCTTGCTCCTCGTCGGCGTCCTTGCCAGTAAAGTCTTTGAGGTCCGTAGTCGCAGCCATACGAATACGGGGGATCGCGGCAGATCCAAGATCAAATGCGGTCGTAGAGGCTACGTTAGCCTTACGCGTTCTGCCCTCCCCTGCACCGTCTGACCCATAGTGGTCACCCGGATCGCCGACCGACTCCATGTCGTAATCGCTATTCTTGCTCGATCGGCGCGGTCGGGTTGGTTGCGGCTTGCGTCTTCCTTTTCCTACTGGTTTACCACTTCGGATAGCCTTATCTGCTGATGCCACTGACTCCATATCCACATCCCGGCAAATATTGACGTTTTGCCGGGAAGATCGGTCCTGGGAATTTCGGCGCGGAGGTGATCGGCATCGATCTACCAAGAAACGATCCCCCGCTTCAAACATGGCTTGGACGTTGGCTTGGGTCATGGGCAACGTGTTGGTGTTTCCTTTGGAGGTACTGCAGCCTGTGGAGGCTCCTGGGGCCCCGACTGGCATGCGGCTCCTTGTTGCCGCACGTCCTTTTTATGCTCCCATGGGGTCTGGTCCGACCCCATGGTCATCCGCTCGACACCGACCTCCAACTCCGATGAGTTGTTAGAGGCAGGTGGAGACTGATACAACGACTTATCGTCGGAGCACACATCGTCGTATACTGCCGTGGTCTCGGCTACCTTCAATGCCGCGGTGGGAGTTGGGCGGCTGACCGCTCCCACCAACGGCACCAAATGGTCGTGGAAGGTCGACATCGACATCTCCAACCTCCAAGTATCCAGATCGAAGAGTTTCTGCACGTTGGCGAGATTTCGCACCTTCATGCCGACCTCGGCCAACATCGCCATCAGGTTCTTCACTAACAGCAACGGCCGATCGCTTTGGATCGGCTCGGTGGTGGGTCCGAGAAGGCGATCGGGGATCTGGGGGTCCATAATCCGCATGACCTGGTCTTCGCCAATAAATCGCTTGAACTCGTGGATGTAGTAGGGGGTGTCAGATATTGTATTTCTTGGCAAAGTTATCCTATTTTGGGTGGATTTTTTGTAAAAAAACAAAAGTTTGTTACACTTCTCCGTTATTCCTCCTTTCAGAATTTGATAAACCACCAAATAACTCAGCCAGAGAGCGTGTTTGGTGTAGAGCTGGGATCGGGATGTCGCTTAAGTGGGGTGAAGAGTAAAACAAAGCGGAGGAGCACGCGTCTGCGTTGTAACAGCCGTGGTATGATGTGCAGGGCGTGGAGGTGCGGTGTGCGTGGTGTTGCGGGGCGTTCGGGGTGTTCGGGGTGTGGCGGGGCGTGGTGTGGCGGGGCGTGGTGTGGCGGGGCGTGGTGCTGTTAGGGGTGTTAGGGGTGTTAGGGGCGTTGCGGGGCGTGCTGTGTGCGGGTTCGGGGCGTGGTGTTGCGGGGCGTGGTGGTGTTAGGGGTGTTAGGGGTGTGGCGGGGTGTGGTGGAGTGTGGCGGAGCGTGGCGGGGCGTGGTGGTGTGCAGGTGCGGGGCGTAAAAACCCCGCTTTCACGGACGGGATAAGAGCGTTTTCCTATCACCCACCTCAGAAGGTGGATGACAAGAGTTATTTGTATAAATAAATGGGTTTTTACGGTTTTGTTTTCCCGGGAATACCTCTTGGTTGTTACATTAAAAACCAATTCTGACACCCAATAATACATCCTGGTCAGGTCTTCTTCTTTGGTGACCTCATCCCCGACCTGCAACTTCTCTTCCAAGTCGTCTTCCTCGGACGGCATTCTGATCCTCTGCTTGGGAACCTTGGGGGGCTGGATCGTTCCGATCAGCCTCCATGTAGTTATCGCTTTTTATTTTCTTTTCGTCAAAATATTCATTCAAATGCATAGGATCAGGAAAAAAGTCCTTATCCTTTCCGGAACTATATCAAGACCTGCTATAGTCCCGATCGGCCCCGGTGGGAGCCTTATGGGGAGAAAAAAAACTTATTAATCCCGATCTGGTCCTCCACCCGGCCAGATCGGACATCGCCATCCTTATCGACAACGAGAACATAAGGCGATAGTCGTTCCTTATGTTCTCTCCAGAACGATTCCACATTCAATTCATTGTAATCAATTCTTTGCTGAATATTGCTGCGGTGATATCCACGATCACCAAGTGATCCGGGCACGCGCACCATTGTGGTGGAGTCAAGTTCAAAATCGAACACCGTAGTGTCGAGAACCTGACCACCATCGTAACCGGCCTTCCAACTTACGGGGGGGGGGTACCCCGCGAACCTTCGCCTTCGATCCGATCGGATCGCCCGCTGCTGCCAGACGACCGATCATCAACACAGGACGCCTGGTCCGATTTGTTCTGCATCTCACCTTGTGTACCCGATGGATTGGGTTGGTAACACACTCGGTGTATCGGCGCTAGGAATTGACTTGTGGTCTAAATGTGGTAGATCGTGCTGGGTAATGTACCCTGGGCGGAACTCTTCACCCTGGGTACGGGTATACCAGTTATACTTGAAATGAGTATACTCCAGAGGGCAGATCGCTGATCCGATCGTAAAGCCTGACCAATATGGGAGATAAACTACAGTAATCCAATAGGGTCCAATAGTCCAATAGGGAGATCCAAATGAGAACGTGACACACTCCACGAACGATATCTCCACAAAATAATCCAATAGACGTAGTAGCACGTTCCAAACGTGCGCAACTTAAACTTGAGAGGTCGACCAAAGTGCACTCCCGTCGAGGGACTTCCGGCGCGCCAAATGCGTCTAGGACGCGTCCCGGTCGGGTATAATGAACTGGAGGGGATTAATCGACCATCCGCTCCCAAAACACTCTGCGGCGTGCAGAGGCGACTGACGTGCAAGGAGAAACGACCCCGGTTGAGTTAGAGGTCCAACGGTTTCTTAGAAGAAGCTAAAGCCAAAACCTTTACGAAGCAAAACCCAAACTCAAAACTACCTACCCCCTATAGTCCCCAATATGTACCAACATGAAAATATGTAGTACACGAAATCTGATGTGACTTAATAAATCAGTGTTCTTGACACTCCTTGCACATGACCGGCTTAAAAGCCTCCTTGATTTCCACCAATCCGATCACCGATAAGCCGATCGGTCTGCTGCTGACCGGAAACGACCAAAATTCTTGGGTCCACTTCACCACATACTTAATGGACCCGGCGTACCTGAAAGATCCCTCGCACCCAACGGAACCGGCGAAAAAAAAACAACTTCGGCGACCGAAACGACCCCGTTGACCGCACCACCTCGCCTCCGGTGGGTGTCAAGGGAGCGAAAGACCGACGTGCTGTACTGGTGCGCACTGCCATGAGATGATGGATCGATAAGGTGGATGACGATTTGCGTCCAATGATTCCACTTGAGGAGGAGGTGCTTCCTGTAGCCGGGCTGCTTCTTAGCCGATACGCCCTTATAAAAGGGCTTAGTAAGAGAGATATCTCTTACTCGGGGCCAAGATTCCCACTTTGGTTTACTATTAGCTTTCGCTAATGCCTTAACACAAGGCACCCTTACTAAGGGGGTAGCTAAAGGGAGGACCCCCTTTACGCTACTGCGCTCACTACACGCGCGACCAATCGAGGTTGTGCGTCTGGTAGTCGGTTGAGTGAAATGTAAACTGAATGTATATTTAATATATTATTAGACTAAATTAATTTAAACTAATGTAAACTATATGTAATACTAAGTATAACTTACTAAATTCGTACCTAGCTAAAATGTAGTGTACACCACCTGTGTACCAACACGTGGCTAGCTGCCACGCCTCCACCAAGGGCTCCTGCCCTGATTGGTTAAAATAACCAATGGTTCAAACCCTTTCGGACCGGTCAATACTGACCCCAACCGTAGTGTACTCACGTACACCACCTACTAAATGTGACCCGAATGTAACCCTGTTACATCCTCCCCCATCAAGACTATTGCTTACGCATTACATCAATTTTAGTTGGAGAACTTTAACTGCCAGAACATCTGGCTAACCATGAGCACCATTAGTGGTGCTATGAAGTCTCCTCAAGAAGAGGAGGTAGACTATTCGGAGAACTCGGAGGTGGATGCCCTTGGGGATATCTCACCAACGGCTGACCACTCCGACAGCGCCGAACGGAGTTGTCGGTCACCCAATCCATTCTCCACACGTGGGGAAAACGCGCTAACTCGTGCGCCTCCTTTACCAACTACGGATGATGCATCCGGGTCGCCGAAGGCGACCATCACCAATGAACCGAATACGGTTCATGAAGCCCGTCGTGCCGTACCGGCACGGAAGGGACCTCGTGACCCTCAAAATAGGGCGAAGCACGCGGTTAAGAGAGGTTCAGACTCCTATACGCCTGGCGCAGCGGCTATACTGCCGCGTGAAATTGCGTGCCGGAAACATCTCTGGGCCAAACTCCTAACGCCCAAGCAGCTCACTGCCAAGTCCTACCGAACGCGCCTCGGGAAACAGGCACGCGGTTTCCTCGTGGATATCCTCCGCGAGGTTCCCTTCGTTCTCTTACGGGACGAAAGCGTCGAGGACGCAGAACAGGCGTTCCGCGCCTGGGCGGATGGGAGAAACACCTCCCCAGTTTCGATGCGCTGTACAACAACTTTTCCGAACACGACGTTCGGGTAGAGAGAGCGCTACGCTTGGCCTATGCTCAGGCCAAAGCGCAAGGGCAATTACCTGCCTCCTATTATACGCGCTCTGCTCTCGATGTGGTGCCGGAGAGCAGTGCAAGCACAGCATCTGCCTGTGGCGAACTCCCAGCTATTGGGAGTGAAGGGACTTCTTCAGCCCCTTTGGTCGTTGACTCTCAGTGGGATTCTCCCGCTCGAAAGCGTCAACGACGTCACGGCAATCCTGCCGCAGGGGAGTATCGTACTCCCACGAGTTCTGGGAATGTGGATACCATTTCCACTTCACCAGGTACTGGGTCTCACCCCGGTGATGGCGTCGTGCCATCCGGCGTTCCACATGATAATGTGGAGTACCCTCCGTATCGAGCACTGGAGAAGGGGGTCGCGCTATTGCGGCGTGACTTCGACGAGCGCTGTAATCGTCACAGCCTTCGCATCCAAGATGCTCAGGAGGAACTCCGCAACGAGGGTAGTGCTAATGAACGCATTGAAGAGCGGCTTGCCTCTCTCGAGACTATCGTTGTGGGGCTTCAGGGTCGTATATCAACCCTGTAGGAGATGTTCCGACCTGTTGCGCCTTTCGCCTATCCGGTTTATCACCCTCCTCCGAGAGGGAACCCACCTCCGGGTTCTGGTATGGCTTAAGCATATCCACATAGAAGGTTGGATGCGTACGCATCGACTTCGGGATGTCTAAGGTGTACGACAAGCCCTTTCGGGCTAACAGCTTAAAGGTCCCCACAAACCTGGGGAGCAGTTTATTGCGCAACACATTTGAAACTGCATGTGTAGGAAGATTTTTAGCGTTTAATAAAACACTTTCTCCTACTCTGTATACCTTTTTGTTACGCCGTCCCTTTCGGTCAGCTTGCTCCTTCTGCTTGTCTTGGCTTTCCGCCATGGCATCGCAGACGTGTCGTAAGACACTAAGGCGCGTCGATAAAAACTTATCGATGTGCTTTCGCACAGATACAGGGCTGACATCGGGGAATCCTCCCCCCTCAAGCCCTGGGCCACGCACACGTGGCGTCAACGGAACCCTCGGATTCACCAATCCGTTCACGTAAAACGGGTTAAACCCCGTAGATGCATGTACCGAATTGCTGATAGCAAATTCAACCATCGGAAGCATCTCACTCCAACTCTTTGGAGAATCCGGACATAAACTCCGGATAATATCCTCCACAACGCGATTAACGCGTTCCGTCTGACCGTCCGTCTGCGGATGATCCGCAGTGGACATGAGGAGCTTGGTGCCGAGCACCTTAAACAACGCTCCCCAAAACTGTCCCGTATAAAGGGGATCCCGATCCGACACAACGGAATCGGGTAGACCATGCTGTCGAAAGACACGGTCTAGGAACACTTTTGCTGTTCCTTGTCCATCAATGGACTCTGGCACCGCCGCCAGGTGATCCATCTTGCTCATACGGTCTACAAAGACCAAAATACCGGTGTTTCAGGCCTTATCCTTCGGAAAACCGAAGATAAAATCCATACTAATGGATTTCCAACACTCCGTAGGAACGGATAAGCTCGCCAAAGGAGCAGCTGACTCTGCAGAGAGTTTGACCCTCTGACACGTCTCACAGGTGCAAATATACGCACCGACCCACTTATACATGTTGGGCCACCAATACAAAGCGCTTAAAGCGCTGTAGGTCTTATCCCGACCTAAATGACCCCCGGTAGGGGCGTCATGTGCCTCAAAGAGGACTCTATACTTCAGTTCCTCATCATGAGGAACAACCACCCGCGGAGTGTCCTCCGCGCTCGTGCTATAATATAGCAAACCGTCACAGTAACTGTAACGGTGTAACCGAGCTCTAGCTCGACTGACAGGGTTGGCTCAGACGAGCCAAGACCCTTTTCACCCAACGCGCTGATAAGCGCCGTACACTGTGTGTCTTTCTCATACATCTGGCGTATGAGATCCACCACAGACGTGGTGACGAATGTCGCGTGAGCGAGCTCGTAATCGGGACGACGCGACAACCCGTCTGCAAGCACGTTCTGCTTGCCAGGTTTATACTTAACCTCAAAGTTATACTCCGCAAAGAAGGAGAGCCAACGGGCCATCCGTTGCGAGAGATGAGGCGACTTTGTCGCTGTCCGTAAGGACGAGTGGTCAGTATAAACCACGAACGGCTTTGAGCCGAGTAGGGGAACCCTAAATTTGACAAGAGCATACTTCATTGCAAGTATCTCCTTGTCATGAACGGGATAATTCCGTTCTGCAGCTTTAAGCTGCCTCGACTCACACGCGAGCACGCGTCCCTTCCTGCATCGTCTGCATGTAACAAAGCACATCCGATTGCGAAATCGGAGGCGTCGCAGACGACACTAAATGGTTTCCCAGAGTCTGGGAGAGCAAAAACGGGAGATTTTAATAAGCTCCCCTTAACCGCTTCAAAAGCGTTTTGGTGTTTGGTTTCCCAACACCAATCAACATCCTTCTTAAGAAGGTCCGTCAATGGCTTCGCCATTTTAGCGTAGTTCTCGCTGTATTTGTGGAGGTAATTGGCTAATCCAAGCCACTTCCGTAAATCTCTAAAATTTACAGGCGAAGGTCACTCCACAATGGCTTTCACCTTCGCGGGATCTGCCCGCACTCCATCCTTACCGATGAAGCATCCGAGGAAAGGAATTTCCTCAGCACCAAAGATACATTTGGATGCGTTCGCATATAACTTATGCTCTCGCATACATTCGAGCACCTCTCGAATGTGTATTAGGTGCTTATGAACATCAGACGAGTCGCCTTCCGCGCGACTATGAACGAATATATCGTCGGAGTACGTCTGAGCGTACTTTCTATGAGGGCGGAAGATTAGAGTCACCAAGCGTTTAAAGTCGCTGGTGCATTCGAAAGCCCTTGTGGCATAACAAGCCACTCCCACAGCATGCCACTAGGCGTGCTAACCGCTGTCAGCGGACTATCGGACGCTCGCATGAGCACCTGATAATACCCGTCCACCAGATCTAAGGCCCTGTACACAGTACAGCCCGCCATATTGTTCTGGAGGACATCCTTCCGGAGAATCGGAGTCTGCATGGATACAGTAGCTGCATTCAGCTTGTTGTACGCATGCACAATGCGCCACTTTCCGTTCGTTTTAAGAACACAAAAAGTGGGAGATGAGTGGGGAGACTTGCTCTCCTGTACCATCCCTGCCTCTTTTTTCCCCTTGAAGAATGCGTCGATGACGTCGCATTGCTCCTTGGGGAGAGTCCACTGCCTAGTGACGCAGTATTTGGTTCCAGGAACCAAATCAATTTCATGTCGGACTCCCCGATCCGGTGGTAACCCCATCGGCGGGTTGTCACTAATGAAATCTCCAAATTCCTTTAGTAAGGAATTATACGGGTCCTCAGGATCCGCGAGGATCTTTAGACCGCTTCGGGCATTCAATGAATGTTTGGTTTGCACCAAAACTGACTCGTCCATCGTGGATGAGGAGTTCAACTCCTCTTCCGAACGTAATACGACAACCTCGTCGATTTCCTCTGCTTTCAAAGCAGTTTCAAACTCGTTGAAGGACATCTCCTCCAACGACAACAGTTCGCCTACCCCAGGCAACCGTTCAAGGCTTACGCCTTCTGTGACAACACCTGTCACACTATTCAGCATCCGATAGGACTGCTGACTACTGGCCTCGGGACTCTTCCCGGGACCCAGATGGGGGAGTCGATTGCCCTATCTATTGGAAGCGCATCGCGCCTATCCACAGAGGTCTCTACCTCTACCACCGGTGACTCGCCGGTCTCACATACAACGGCATGGTCGGAATCAATTCCGACGTGCGAAAGAGACGAACTACGGGTCTCTTCGCTTGGAAGCGCCTCGCGCTTAACCACAGGGGTCTCTACCCCTACCACTGGAGTCGACCCAGAGAAATCCACCTCTACCAATGGCGACTCGACAGTATCGCCTATAACGGCGTGGTCGGAAATATTTCCGACGTGCAAAAGAGACGAACTACGGGTCTCTTCTCTTGGAAGCGCCTCGCGCTTAACCACAGGGTCTCTAACCTTACCGCTGGAGTCGCCTCAGAGGAACCCACCTCTGCCACTAGCAACTCACCAGTCTCACCGTTAACGGCGTGGGGATTAACCGCCGAATCCCCCTCTTTAAGGAGCTCTTCCTTAACGTCATTGGGAATGATCATTTCAGACATCCCAATCTCTGGCTTCTCACGCCAGAATCGCTCTTGCGATCGAGCAAAGGTGGGTTCATGACTCGCCAATGCTTCACCCGATAGCGGTTGCGTTGATCCAATGAACTTAGACTTCCAGTCTATCCATGGATCGTGGCGTTCCAGCCACTTCATGCCTAGAATGAGGTCGTACCTCGAGTCCAAATCCAGGACTAGGCAACGTTCTAAGCTGTCGAAGTTTGCAAACTTCAGCTTAAGGGCAATCGAGACCTTGGGTACAGAAACCTGTACGTCCGTAGCTAGACGGACCGTGACAACGTCACGAGAACGTGCCTCTAGGGCCTCGGCATACAGCCGGCTGTTCTCAACAGAAGTCCGTCTGACATAATTGTCAGACGCTCCAGAGTCTATCAAGACTCTCCAAGGCTTATCAAAGCCTTTCACGTCCGCAAGGACGACCTGCAACCCTGGCCGGTACACCAAATAGGTGCTAGGAAGCACCGCTTCCCTCGGGGCGTTGTGCTTTCACCGCCTACCCTGGGGATTAACAGCACTGAGGGATCCCCCAGTAGGGCGCCCCGCACCTACTGGGAACCGTCGTTTCCCTACGGCTTGGGCGAGGGCTTTTTACCTACCCTCGGCCCCTTAAAGCGAGAGTCTCGCTGGGGGGGGTTCGGACATCTTGTCCGCAGATGATCCGTGCTTCCACACAGGAATCATTTTAGCGGCCCATGCTGCTGCATCATGGCCAGGAGCTCCGCTTCGAAGCCCTGCGGGAAGGAGTCAGAGTGACTCCTGGCGGGAGGTTTCTCTTACGCTTCGACCTGACTCAGGTCCATGGGATCGGGACCCACCTTAGAAGAACGAAAGTTCCTTTCGGCTTTGAACGGCATCTTAAACGCCTCCCCCAGGGATTGGTGTCGGCTTCGGAATAGCTCCTAACGTGCTGGTCCTTCTCTCAGGCCTCACATGAACAAGGGAATCGACACATCGTCCGAGTACGCTTTCGCGTACATCCCTGCCAATAGGGTCTTCAGTTCTTGGACATATGTTTCCAAGTCCCTAGTTCCCTGACAGCACCTCAGAAACGCCAGCTGATTCTGGAAAACCAGATCAGGCGTAGCATACATGTCCATAATATTTTGCTTAAGGACTTCCCAAGTTGGGAA
>CM047592.1:6771692-6825735 GCA_026184515.1 Peronosclerospora sorghi | reverse complement strand
AATCCAGATAGACGCACGACCTCGACCGGTCGCGCGTGCTGTGAGTGCTTGTAGCCAAAAGGAATACCTCCTTTAGCTACTCCCTTTCTAAGGGAAGCCTTGTTACAAGGCGTTAGTTAAGTCTAACAAGTAAACCAAGGGAAATATTGGCCTCGAGTAAGAGTGAACTCTCTTACTAAGCCTTTTTACAAGGGCGTATCGGCTAAGTAGCGGCAAATCGCCTCGTAAGGAAAGTCTTCCTCTGAGCGCTAGCAGCACCGTGCGTATACGCACCGGCTACAACGGAGTTCTGCCGGAAGGCCGTCTCTTTTACATCGAGAGCCATGGTCTAATACAAAGGAGCCGGTAGTGTTACAATTGATGTCCGCCGTGTGTTTGACGAATAATTGCGGCCCGGGATGTGAGCGGAAGTAGCGACATAAGGTCGATTTGAGCCCAGGTGGATGGTACACGCGACGATGACAGACATGACATGGATGAGGGGGTGCAGCGGCAATGTGTATACCTTGAACGGAGTGGATTTTGCGCGGGGGTCCAAGTACCTTGGCGATATATTGAGCTGGGAGCCGACTCAGAGTGGTATCATTCAGTTTTTGCCCAAGCGCAACATGGCTATTTACTCTATTTCGAAGCGTCGGCACTTTGGGGCCTTCTGACTTGCTCTTCTATATAATTTTCCAGCACACGCCTACCGGCCAGTTGAGTCAGGAGCGTTGATAGCTTACTCGACAAAGGCCCACCAACATCATGAATGGCTCCTCGGTAATGACGGTACATTGATATCGCATTTCGACACGGGGATGGCGGGAAAAGTTCCTCCTGTATCATCGATGTATGCTTTCGATGCCACCGCGTGTCTGGACAGTGGAACTACTATCCACTTTGGCGCGCATCCACCGCTCACGCGTGTTGTACACCTATGGGCTGGCCGTCGACGATGAAGGCCGCAACGACGAAAACTGAAACAGATAATCGCTCGCAGACACAGTGATGAAGGCAAAATCATTTGCGACGAACGAGTGGCGAAGCCGGACTTCCAAAGTGATTACATCAGGGACATCTCTGATCGAGTGGAGAGACATCCGAAGGATACAAGCTTCCTTCCCGACGAACGCGCAGACGCTTTATCGTCTGAAGAGTAACAACTTCCCGCTCTGGAATTGGGATAGCCAGGATCTATCTTGCCCCGACCCAGAGTGTTCGACTTCCGTTCCGGTCATGGCTAATCATGTATTCTGGGATCTCCCAAGTGCCCGGCGCCATTGAGATTATATACTTGAACGGTGGCGACAGCTTGGTGACTTGATGGAGGAATATATTCACGTCTGAGTGTTTGGCATGGACCTTCCGGCTATTCCGAGTTATGCGTGGGATGCCATCAAATACGCTATAGAACCCGGCGTTGATGTGTCTAGAGCGGAGGATGCGGTCTTTCACGCAACACGTGAGCTCTGGCGTTTTCTCGTTTCCACGACACTACATTCCATCAGGGTTGAGCGTCTCCGCCGCTTGGAAGACGCATCTCTGTCACAGGGAGTACACAACGCACGAGCCAGGACACAATCTCGACGAGCGATTTAACGGTTCCGAAGATCAACTTACTAGCTGGACATGGATGACGACGGACTCCTGTTTGCTCGAGTACGGTCGGCGCTTGCTGATACCGTCATCTGCTTTGATGATCCACCTCCCTTGAGAGCGCTGCCTATCAACAATCTCTCTGGCGTGTTATACTTGCTTTTCTTCGATGGAGGATCAAGAAGGGAAATCCTGGACCGGGCGGAGCAGGATCCGTCATTGTCCAACTTCACATGCAGACGCACACATCATGCGTCCTGTGGGTATCGAGCATGGATTACGGTTGTAAAAAGACCACTAGCAACGTAGCTGAATACTGGGGCTCGTGCACGGGCTTCGACAAGCGAAGGGTAATGTCTATTCACCTCTGCATGTCGTGGGGGGGCAGCGCACTCGTGCTTTCACAACTGCGGACACATCACCCACCACGCAAGCCTCACCTGGCGCTGCCTTTTCGAGAGGCAATAGTACTTTCTGACGATATCGGTGTAGCCAGCTGGGGACATCACTATCGCACATACAACAAAAAGACGGATCGAATGGAAAATATTGCTATGGACACCGAAGCCTCAATTAAAGTGCACGCTTCCGGGGAGGCAGGTGTGGTGAAGGAGGCTGCAGCATTCCTCGACAATGATGTAAACCATTGGCTAGAGGCCTCTATAGCCAAATTCACGAACCCCAGGGACCGGCGCTGATGCCACGATACCTGGTCTTATCGAGACAAGGCTTTGCGCGACGGCGCGCGTCTGTACGAGTACAAGTCATTTCAAATATTTAAAGTTATAGTCGTCACGGTAACTTTGTTGACTGTCGACAGGATATACCAAGTCTTACGCTTACTTAAATATACCTCACCTTCTCACTCACTCACGTCTGTTTGACAAGAAAACCTTATGTTTCTGATCTGCATTATTGGTTTGGAGGCCAGCAAATTAAGTGGCGCTTGCGCCTACGCGCTCACGGAAGCGTATACTCGCCTTCCAACACCGCCGTTCTTATATCGATGAACTATTATTAGATCCGGCCGCAATTTAACTGAATCGCGGACGTTTTACTTCGCCGCACGTGATGGATGTGGGAGGTTAGCCAACCAACGTACACTAGGAGAAGCTCGACGACGATGTTTTGCCTTTGGAGTTGTTGGAAGTTAGGCATCGCCATCTGCGCATATCTATCTAGGTTTTAGGCTGTTTCAACGCTGTGCGGTTAATACCCGTTTAAATCAATACGAATAATAAAGATGTCGTGCTCCTCTGCCAAAACCGTTTGGAATGTTTGCCGTCCCGTACACCCCACCCTCTTGCCAAAGCTGTGCAATTATAGGTAATGTAGTTTCAACCTTTATAATTGCATTTTTAACCCGAGCTTCCAACATGGGTACATACAACATCAAAACACCTTCTCAAACTTCGGGGACTATAATAGTTTCAATACAATTCAATTTATTTTAGCATTTCTTGCACCTGCACCCAGAGCAGATGCAGTGTTCCGCTACGATGTATGCGGAACCACGCACACATGGTGAGTCGTTAGATTCCTTCTGGGCTCTTAGCTCTTGGCTCTCGCGCCGTGTAGTGGGTGTAATCACCATCCGACTATGGATACACGTTTTTCGATGTCAATGCTGCGAAAACCAACTAGATCATCAATCTGATCCAAGTACCGGACATAGAAGTCGGTACTTCATTAACTGATTTTCTTCCATGGCCGCTATTTGGGCGGCCGGAGAAAGATTCCGTCAGTCTAGAATGCTTAGTTAAAAATTAAAAACAAAGGCCAGAGAACAACTTGAGCACACGATTGTTAAAGCATTCTCTTTTAGGCTATGTGGAATGGCTCCAGTATGCCGTGTTAAAATGAGTTCCTTGATATGTTACCCTCTATTTAAAGTGTCCCCGCTACTCAAGCCGAGTCAGCGAAGATGCGTGGGTACTGTGATTACACAGTACCAGACCATGTGGCACGTCGGATTGACGTGATTAACTCGTAATCCCGTATTGTTACTGGAAGCACTAATTCTGAGTTCGATCAGAAGCCTTCCGCTCGAATGCTTCCAAAAGGTTTGGGGTGTCAGTCAGCTGTACCCTCAAGTGTCTCCCAGCTTCAAACACTTGGGTAACCAAGCCAACGCACTACATACCTGGTAAGGTGCTCGCGGTCACTTGGTCTTGAGGATTTACAAATAAACTCAAGAATATATCGGGTATTCTCCTGACAATCAAGAAGGAGGGAAGTTGCGGCGGAAATGTACATTACCGTCGATTTCGAGAAGTACTAGATCCTCCTTGAGCTTGAGAAGAGTGAATCTGATCTTCACAAGATGTTTGGTTTCCCCAATGCTGACTTCGGATTGATGGACAATCTCTTTGTTGTTGATGTGAACTAAAATTTGTTGAAGGTAATCGTGCCCTTCAGCAGAAAAGTGGATCGGGAGAAGACGGAACATAAACGTTTTTTAGCTTTTACAACAAGTGGAATCCGGATGATCGGTGCCTTCTGGACAATATAGCACATAAAATAAAGGCTAAGTAAGAGATTGCCCTTTTAGGCCAGCAAAGGCGTGACATTAGTCGCGGGAACTCGATTCACCGTCGCGGTTGCCCGAGTGCTAATGACGTCCGACATAAAAAATTGGATGCAAGGACATTGCTGCGGTAAAGTCTAGTGTATACGCATTCCTCTTGATGCTTGTATCTTAAGAGGTACAATGGACTTAGCAGCAACTTCCGGGATGGTAAATTGTTGATTGCATGTGTAGGCGACTTAAACGTTGACAAATAACAATTCACCTTATTTGAATGAATGTGTTTTTTTGTCCAATTATGGGAGCGTTCTGCTTCTAGCTATCTAAGCCAGAATCAATTGCGTCTTTCAACCATAACCTATGCAGACTCGGGATTAGCAGTCATTTAATAAATGACCTTGTGAGAAATCAAAGTCTTAGGGTTACGAGGGGAGTATGGTCAAAAGGCTGAAACTTAAATGAATTCACCACCAGGAGTAAATCCTGCCGCTTAATTTGACTTAACACGGGAAATAGCGTATTACAGCTGGAAGATAGATACAAAGTCGTCTACTGCTTTATTGGAAGTGCTGTATTGTGTCGGTTTCATCTGCCGCTTCCGCAGCAGATGCATACTCAAAATTATGAGCTTCAGAAATTGTTGCATTTTTTAGAGACTGTTTCTAATTTCATTTCCAGTTTCTATTACTGCTGATGTAAATACTATGGGAGCTCTATACACACATAAACTGGTTCATCCGGTAAAAGTCTCGTGCGAGAGAACATATGTCTTCTACTGACCTTGATGTCCCGATATCGGTGCATCGCGATATTTCAAACATGTTTCATCTTTGGTATCATCATCTTTGAGAACGACGATGCGACTTTCGTCATCTTGGTCTGTTTTGTTGAGGAAAAGACCATCGTGAATCGATAGTGATGAACGCTTGTGCGTAAAAGCTACGGAATTTCTTCGCGTTTCTTGTCTTTCGTATGCTTTTTGTACCTTCTGTGCAAGAGGCGACAAAAAGTGCAGATCAACGGACTGTGTTTGCACAGGTCATTTCTGTTACGGAAGGATTCGTCTCCTAATCAGGCCTACGTGATAGCGCATCCACTACCACGTTTAATATTCCCGGTTTGTAGTCAACTTTGAATTTGTATTCTGCAAAAATGACAAGCATCTTTCCATTCCTTGAAAAGCTACGGTGAGCTCATAAAGACTCATGGTCGGTATAAACCACAAAGAGTCTATATTCTGGTACAAGTTACTTCATGGCAAGGGTTTCCTTGTCATGCGCATGATAGTTACGCCCATCTAGACGCCGCTAACGCGATTGGTACCTTATTACACGATCATGATCATTGTGATCGCGGTGCATCAGTGCATAGCCGGGAGCAAAATCGCTCGCGTCACAAACGACGTAAAACGGGTGATTATTATCGGCTTTTGATATGATTGTCAGGCTTTGCTTAACCGCATCAAAAGCTTCTTGAAATTGGGTATCCTAATGCCATTCGATGTCCTTCTTAAGACGTTTGTGGAATAGGGCGTATCTATACCTGCATAATTGCATGAACATTTACTGCTAAACCAATGAACCTACAAAGTTCCTTGACGTCGTTTGGCCCAGTCTATTCAACCGTCATCGTGGTCTTCTCTGAATCAGTGCGAACTCAGGTCTTGCCAAAAGGCTGCCAAAAATTGGTACCTCAACGATGCGCCAAAGTTGTGTTTCTTTAACTTCGCATAGAGCTTATGATTACCCATGAGACCTAGCACTTGGTGTAGGTGCCCTATATGCACTTCTACGTCAACTTTAAGGTATTTTTTACTCCTTCTATGGATGAATAAATCATCAAAAAAGCTCGGTACGAAGTCCATCACCGGGTGTAGCAGATGTGTAACGCATCTGGTAGACGTTTCAGGGAAATTCTTCAACTCCTGTCGCATTACTAGCCACTCCCAAAGCATTCACTTGGAGTGCTTATTGTCGTGAAATGGATATCCTTTCCACGTATTAGATGTAGCCTTTAAGACAATTATTTGTTAGATATAACTAGTATGTCTTACTTACTTCTGTCTCTCAAAAACAATTATGAATTCCCAACGCCTCTAACTGATGCGTTAAAGCATGGTGAAGGAACAAAATAATATATACACACAAACCACGGCCTACAAAAACCATTTGAAAATCGAGCTTGAATTGCGATCGTGGTGTGTAACTGAAGGCACTGATAGTCATCATTCATATTATTTTTGTAGAAATTACACAACAAATGTACTTGTATCCCATACCATAAACTACCTGGTCTGACAATTTGTCCAGACAGGATCTTGCGTTGCTAAGGACTAATGCGCGACGGATGCCACGCAGCGGATGTTTTTGTCTTGGTCTGTCTTTATGAAACGAAAAGTATATTATGTGTAGTTACCTATCTCAAATATAACTAGAAAGTTAAAATTAAATTCGAACCTGAAAATACAAATACACATTTCAGCCAATGGGGTTTCATCACCATGAAAAGACGCTAAAAGCAAAATGGACATTCCTCCTGAAACACCGGAGGCTGTAACTCCATCAATCAAGCCAATTTCAATCGCAAATCCTTCATGAGTTGCGCACTCAAATACTTGGTGAGTATGTCTGCAATCATCTCCCCACTTGGCACATGGGTAGCCAAACAAACACCTTCTTTTAGCATAATTCTCTAAAAACAATAAATTTCACATCGATTTCTTTCGTGCTTCCAGCACTAACTTCATTCTCCCCATGTCTTATCGCCGCCTGGCTGTCAATCTTCGAAACCAGTAACGTCTTCGAGCGAATTCCAATTTCGTTATGCAACTCTTTCAAACAGATCGCTGCTCGACCGCCCATTGGGGCTGCCGTCGACATTGCCACAGTGTTTTTCTTCTTGCACTGCCAGCTTACAACCTTTCCATTAACTTAAATCATTACCGCATCCACACTCTTGCGATTATCGGCCGCGATATCGGCGTCGCTGTAACATGTGATCCGAACAGGAAGTGGAAATTCACCGTCGTGGATTAAACGCATGACAAAGGACCCCTGATCCTCAAGAAGCTCCGAACGGATGATATCTTGACTGCATATCGCCGACGGTCAGAGAAAACAAGGTTAGCATCTGCTGCGGGTTCCGGACTTCCTGGTTCCTCTGAGCGAGCCGATCTTCATCACAAGAGCTTTCAGTTGCTCAGCGTTCTCAACCACAAGGTCGTCAACCCTTTGAGACTCTTGGACGTCATATACACTAGTACCATGAATGCGCTGACGCCATGGAAAATAATCCACCAACCCATCTTCGGGCACAGTCGGGAGCTTTCAGAGTCAAGTAGCGCAGTATAACTTGACGGTGCTGACGAGACATCGAGCCACCCTGCCCATGGAAAGCCATCTTGTGGTGCTGATCTTAAGACACTTTGTAACAGGGTTACATTCTGGTTACATTTTTTGTATGTGGTGTACGTGAGTACACTACGGTTGGGGTCAGTATTGACCGGTCCGAAAGGTTTGGACCTGTTGGTTATTTTACCCAATCAAGGCAGGAGCCCCTGGTGGAGGCGTGGCAGCCAGCCACGTGTTAGTACACAGGTGTTGTACACTACATTTCAGCTAGGTACGACTTGAATAAGCTCTACTTCGTATTACATATAGTTTACATTAGTTTAATTAATTTAGGCTAATTACATATACTAAATATAAATCAGTTTACAAAAATACTTAAGACTTCCAGGCGCGCGACCACTCCCGGTCGCGCGCGCAGTGAGTATTTTAGCGTATGGGAGTTCTCCCTTACGCTACCTCCCTTTATAAGGGAAGCCTTATTACAAGGCGTTAGCGAAAGCTAACTGTAAACCACCCCGGGAATCTTGGCCCCGAGCAAGAGAGTGATCTCTTGCTAAGCCCTTATACAAGGTCGTATCGGATAAGTAGCGGCGAACGCCGCTTAAAGGAAAGTATTCCTCTGTGCTCTAGCCGCACCGTGCGTTTACACACCGGCTACATATGGTAGCACTTGTAGTCAATACAACACCTGTGTTGGTGATCAACATCCTCTGCAAGGGATGGATCAGGACGATTGGGGTAAGCTAACCCCCGTCCAACAGGAAGCCTTTAAAGGCTGCTACCCATATTGGGTGAGGATGGCATGTGTCATCTAGTGGAGCAGGGCCTTGATGCCCTGCGTGAAAGGGTGAATGCCCTTATTGCCCATGGGGCGAGTCTTCGCGGGGGTTATCCCGCGTCTACGGGGGTTCGCCCTCCGAAGTCCTTTAATATAAAGGAATCCACCGGCGAGAAAGGTGAAAACCTTTATGTGTGGCTTCGAGAGGTTGAAACCGCATTTGCCACCGCGAACGTGATCGAGGATCACCTGCAAGTGGGACTTGCACTGACCCATCTTACGGGCAAAGCCCGTACATGGGCGTTTACGTGTCAGGATTCGGTCACGATCGTGTTCCCGAACTGGGAAGTCCTTAAGCAAAAGATTATGGACATTTATGCCACGCCTGATCTGGTTTTCCAGAATCAGCTGGCGTTTCTGAGGTGCCGTCAGGGAACTAAGGGCCTTGGAGACATATGTCCAAGAGCTGAAGACCCTGTTGGCAGGGATGTACGCGAAAGCGTATTCGGACGATGTGTACATCCCCGTCTTCATGGGAGGCTTGAAAGAAGGGGCAGCACGTTCGGAGCTGTTCCGATGCCGACCCCAATCCCTGGGGGAGGCGTTTAAGATGTCGTTTAACGCCGAGAGGAACTTTCGTTCCTCTAAGATGGGTCCCGAACCCATGGGCCTTAGTCAGGTCGATTTGAAGGGGAAACCTTCCGCTAAGAGTCACTCTGACTCTTTTTCGCAGAGCTTCGAGGCGGAGCTCTTAGCTATGTTGCAGCGGCGTGGTCCGCTAAGGTGCTTCCTGTGTCGAAGCGTGGATCATCTGCGGAACAGATGTCCGAACCCCCCCCCCAGCGAGACTCTCGCTTTAAGGGGACGAGGGTAGGTAAAAAGCCCTCGCCCAAGCCGTAGGGAAACGACGGCTCCCAGTAGGTGCGGGGCGCCCTACTGGGGGATCCCTCAGTGCTGTTAATCCCCAGGGTAGGGGACGACAGCACAAAGCCCCGAGAGAAACGGTTCCTTTTAGCACCTATTTGGTGTACCGGCCAGGGTTGCAGGTCGTCCTTGCGGACGTGAAAGGCTTTGATAAGCCTTGGAGAGTCTTGATAGACTCTGGAGCGTCTGACAATTATTTCAGACGGACTTCTGTTGAGAACAGCCGGCTGTATGCCGAGGCCCTAGAGGCACATTCTCGTGACGTTTTCACGGTCCGTCTAGCTACGGACGTACAGGTTTCTGTACCCAAGGTCTCGATTGACCTTAAGCTGAAGTTTGCAGACTTCGACAGCTTAGAACGTTGCCTAGTCCTGGATTTGGACTCGAGGTATGACCTCATTCTGGGCATGAAGTGGCTGGAACGCCACGAGCCATGGATAGACTGGAAGTCTAAGTCCATTGGCTTAACACACCCGCGATCGGGTGAAGCATTGGCGAGTCATGAACCCACCTTTGCTCGATCGCAAAAGCGATTATGGCGTGAGATGTCAGAAATTGGGATATCTGAGATGATCCATCCCAATGAGGTCAACGAAGTGTTCCTTGACGAGGCGGATTCAGCGATTAATCCCCACGCCGATATATGCGAGACTGGTGAGTCGCCCGTGGTAGAGGTGGATTCCTCTGAGGTTAAGCGCGAGGCGCTTCCTAGAGAAGAGACCCGTAGTTTGTCTCTTCTGCAGGTCGGAACTGATTCCGACCACGCCGTGTTTGGCGAACAAGTTGCGACTCCAGTGGTAGGGGTAGAGACCCCTGTGGTTAAGCGAGAGGCGCTTCCAAGCGAAGAGACCCGTAGTTCGTCTCTTTCGCACGTCGGAATTGATTCCGACTACTCCATTGTAGGTGAGACCGGCGAGTCACCGGTGGTAGAGGTAGAGACCTCTGTGGATAGGCACGATGCGCTGCCAATAGATGGGGCAATTGACTCCCCCATTTGGGTCCCGGGAAGAGTCCCGAGGCCAGTAGTCAGCAGTCCTATCGGATGCTGAATAGTGTGACAGGTGTTGTTGTCACAGAAGGCGTAAGCCTTGAACGGTTGCCTGGGGTAGGCGAACTGTTGTCGTTGGAGGATGTCCTTCAACGAGTTTGCGACTGCTGTAAAAGCAGGTGAGCTCGACGAGATTGTCGTATTGCGTCCGGAAGAGGAGTTGAACTCCTCATCCACGATGGACAAGTTAGTTTTGGTGCAAACCAAACATTCATTGAATGCCCGAAGCGGTCTCAAGATCCTCGCGGATCCGGAGGACCCGTACAATTCCTTACTAAAGGAATTTGGAGATTTCATTAGTGACAACCCGCCGATGGGGTTACCACCGGATCGGGGAGTCCGACATGAAATTTACTTGGTTCCTGGAACCAAATACTGCGTCACTAGGCAGTGGCCTCTACCCAAGGAGCAATGCGACGTCATCGACGCATTCTTCAAGGGGAAAGAAGAGGTAGGGATGGTACGGGAGAGCAAGTCTCCCCACGTATCTCCCACTTTTTGTGTTTGTAAACTGAACGGAAAGTGGCGCATTGTGCATGCGTACAACAAGCTGAATGCAGCTACTGTATCCATGCAGACTCCGATTCCTCGGAAGGATGTCCTTCAGAACAAAATGGCGGGCTGTACGGTGTACAGTGCCTTAGATCTGGTAGACGGGTATTATCAGGTGCTCATGCGAGCGTCCGATATTCCTCTGACAGCGGTTAGCACGCCTAGTGGCATGCTGTGGAAGTGGCTTGTTATGCCACAATGGCTTTCAAATGCACTATCGACTTTCAATCGCTTGGTGACTCAACTCTTCCGCCCTCATAGGAAGTACGCCCAGACGTACTTCGACGATATATTCGTCCATAGTCGTGCGGAAGGCGACTCGTCTGATGTTCAGACGCATCTGATACACCTTCGAGCAGTGCTCGAATGTATGCGAGAGCATAAGTTATATGCAAACGCATCCAAGTGTATCTTTGGTGCTGAGGAAATTCCTTTCCTCGGATGCTTCATTGGTAAGGATGGAGTGCGGGTGGATCCCGCAAAGGTGAAATCCATTGTGAAGTGGCCTTCGCCTGTAATTCGTAGAGATTTACGGAATTGGCTTGGATTAGCCAATTATCTCCCCCAGTACAGCGAGAACTACGATGAAATGGCGAAGCCATTGACGGACATTCTTAAGAAGGATGTTGATTGGTGTTGGGAAACCAAACACCAAAAACTCTTTCGAAGCGGTTAAGGGGAGCTTGTTAAAAGCCCCCGTTCTTGCTCTCCCAGACTCTGGGAAACCATTTAGCGTCGTCTGCGACGCCTCCAATTTCGCAATCGGATGTGCTTTGTTACAAGCAGACGACGTGGGACGGGAACGCGTGCTCGCGTTTGAGTCGAGGCAGCTTAAGCTGCGGAACGGAATTATCCCGTCCATGACTAGTAGCTACTTGCAATGAAGTATGCTCCTGTCAAATTTAGGGTTCAGCTACTCGGCTCAAAGCCGTTCGTGGTTTATACTGACACGCGTCCTTACGGACAGAGACAAAGTCGCCTCATCTCTCCCAACGGATGGCCCGTTGGCTCTCCTTCTTTGCGGAGTACAACTTTGAGGTAAAGTACAAACCTGGTAAACAGAACGTGCTTGCAGACGCGTTATCGCGTCGTCCCGATTACGAGCTCGCTCACGTGGCATTCGTCACCACATCTGTGGTGGATCTCATACGCCAGGCGTATGAGAAAGACCCACAGTGAACGGCGCTTATCAGCGCGTTGGGTGGAAAGGGTCTTGGCTCGTCTGAGCCAACCCTGTCAAGTCGAGCTAAAGCTCGTTTATACCGTTACAGGTACTGTGACGGTTTGCTATATTATAGCACGAGCGCGGAGGACACTCCGAGGGTGGTTGTTTCTCATGATGAGGAACAGAAGTATAAAATCCTCTTTGAGGCACATGACGCCCCTACCGGGGGTCATTTAGGTCGGGATAAGACCTACAGCGCTTTAAGTGCTTTGTATTGGTGGCCCAAGATGTATAAGTGGGTTGATGCGTATATACGCACCTGTGAGACTTGTCAGAGGGTTAAACTCTGCGAGTTCAGCTGCTATAGGAAACAGTTGGAAATTGCCAACTGTTCGGGTGGACCAAGTCAACCTATACCATACAGTTGGAAATTGCCAATGTTCGTGTGGGCCAAGTCCTTCTATAAGAATGAAGGTGAGCCTTTGGCAAGCTTAGCCGTTCCAACGGAGTGTTGGAAATCCATTAGTATGGATTTTTCTTCGGTTTTTCCGAAGGCCAGTTACACTGGCATTTTGGTCTTTGTAGACCGTTTGAGCAAGATGCTCAACTGGAAACGGTGCCAAAGTCCATTGATGGACAAGGAACAGCGAAAGTGTTCCTAGACCGTGTTTTTGACAGTATGGTCTACCCGATTCCGTTGTGTCGGATCGGGATACCCGTTTTACGGGACAGTTCTGGGGGGGGGCGCTGTTTAAGGTGCTGAGCACCAAGATCCTCAAGTCCACTGCTGATCTTCCGCAGAAGGACGGACAGAAGGAACGCGTTAATCGCGTGTTGAGGATATTCTCCGGAGCTTATGTCCGGATGCTCCAAAGAGTTGGAGTGAGTTTCTTCCGATGGTTGAATTTGCTATCAACAATTCGGTACATGCATCTACGGGGTTTACCCCGTTTTACGTGAACGGATTAGCGAATCCGAGGGTTCCGTTGACGCCACGTGTGTGTGGCCCAGGGATTGAGGGGGGAGGATTCCCCGATGTCAGCCCTGTATCTGTGCGAAAGCACATCGATAAGTTTTTGTCGACGCGCCTTAGTGTCTTACGACACGTTTGCGACGCCATGGCGGAAAGCTAAGACAAGCAAAAGGTGGTTAGCCGTATGGTACGGCAGGACGGGGTGGAGGGTGTGATGGCGCGACGCCATCATCGGGGTCAAACCCAGTATTTGGTGAAGTGGAAGGGTTATCCACATTCACAGAGTTCGTGGGAGTTCGGACTCCCCTGTGGCAGGATTGCCGTGACGTTGTTGACGCTTTCGAGCGGGAGAATCCCGCTGTGAGTCAAAGACCAAAGGGGCGGGGTAAGCCCCTTCACTCCCAGTAGTTGGGAGTTCTCCAGAGGAAGATGCGGAACCCGCACTGTGCTCCGGCATCGCAGTGAGGGCACGGGCGCTAGCATAGCGCATGCGATAAGGGGCACGCAATTGCCCCATGTCTTTGTCTCTGGCAAACGCCAAGCGCAATGTCCTCTATATCCGAACGTCACGTTCGGAATAGCTGTTGTACAGCTTTAAAAACTCGGGGAGACGTTTCTCCCCTCCGCCCAAGCGCGGAACTTCTTCTCTGCCCCTTTGGCATCTTCTCCTTGCAGGAGAACGAAGGGAACCTCGCGGAGGTTCCCCACTACGGCACCCTGTGTCTGTTTCTCGAGGCGCTCTCGATATGAGGTAGCAGTGAACTGCTTCTGCGTGAGCAGTTTTTCCCGGAGTTGATTCCGGCGTGTGATGTGTTGCGGCTGTACAGCCGCGAGGCCAGGGGTATAGAAGACTAAACCCTTCTTTACCTCATTCTTGGCCCACTTTGGGAGGTCACGAGGACCTCCAAAACGATATGCCGCCTGTGGAGGGCGCATGGGGCGTGCAAGGCAGCCTGTAATTCCTGTGCGGCATTTTGAACCTCTTGAGCTGCGTTCAGCTCATTAGTGGTGATAGCCTTTGGCGATCCGGATATGTCATCCGAGGTTGGTAATTGTAACAGGACTGATCCTGTTACAGGATTACACTGTGTTGTGCGAGGAAGCGCGCAATACAAGAGGGGTAGGATTAGTTGATGACAACTAATCCTATACTAAAAGTAAATATAAATATTTACTTGTTATCTAGAACGTAAAAATAAGAGTGTTTATTTAACGGGTGGTTAACATCTAATAGTATAGTAATTACCTAACTAATATAATAATATCAAGTATTCAACTAACTGTACTATTAGTTAACCTGCATGATTCGGTATTTATACCGAATCGACTTTTCCTTCGTAGATTATAATAACTTATAATCTCTTATTTAAATTTCAGACAAGGCGTATGAAATTTAACTGTGATATTCTAACTTGAATATCAATTATGTAATGGCACCCCATTACATCACCCACCACTTAAGGTGGTTGGCCAATAATAGTTCTTATTTTGGCCAATCATAGGTGGCACGTGTTGGTCGAAATTTCTCATTCACCAACTGATTGACCATCGACTCGATGGTCAAAGCACGCGGCGGCGCTCTAAAGAGCGCTGCTGAAAACATTGAAGGAGCTTCTTCCTCCGCCTCAGCACTAGGTGCTGAGGTGTTGAGTGACAACAGTGACGCTGCATTAGCAGCGTCAACTACTCAAAGGTCGGAAGACGTACCGTCTTCGACCACAGATGCTGATAAGGCGGCATCTGGCAAAAAACAGGGAGATGTTGCTAATGCAACACCTCGCACGATGGCAACTTCCGAATGTCATGTTGCCAACAGGGCCATGTTCGGAATTTCTGACTCCGAACAAAGTGATGGGGGTACAGCTGTCTCCACGAAAGGATCTAGCGAGTCGAAACTCGATAGGTGCTCATCGCCTAACAGCGATAATGACTCTGGTGTCGCCGTCAGCTATGACAGCGACAGTGATTATCACAGGTGGTTGCGGGAACGCAGAGCCCCACCTGGACCAAGCACTTCTCCACGTCGGGGTGATTTAACCCCGGCGCGTGGTGTTGAATCAGGCGGTGCTCCGCCTGCTAAAAGAGCTCGAACAGAAGCGGTGCCTGCCGCTACTGAAGCGTATCATCGTAAGGAACCACATGTTCCGTACAAAGTGGGGTTTTGGACCCCTGGATGTTCTATTTCCCCCAACAGTGGCGGTCACCGTAAACGGGACTGCCAATATGCGTTGTTCGAAATCAACGTGCTGTATGACTGCGAAGACATCCAGTCATGTCGATTCGATCGAAGTACCGACGGTAGACGTCTGTACTTTATTGACCTCTTTTTCCAGGTTCGATATTATTCGAGCCGGAAAGGGTCAAGGAAGAACAGGGACGATAAAGACGCCCTGACCCAGAGTTTGAATGCTTTTGTTGACAACTACAACAAAAGCCCAGATGATTACGTGAATAAATTTCACGTAATGCGCGAGCGCTTTTTAAAGCACTCACGAACAGGCAAAATGGAATACATCCATTTTGCTTGCATCAAAGAAGGGTTAAAGTGTGGTGTCCCTTCTCACCTCGTTTGCCCGCGGTGTACGCAGGGCGCTCCTCGTCTGTCAGAGGAGGAGTTGCGGGGTTACGGTGGCTTTTCCGTACCCGCCGAAATTCAGGGTTTAATTGATACCATGAATGCATCAACACCTACTGTTGATGCTATTTCGCATTATGAGTTTGAGAATTCTTCTCAAACTCAGTCAAAAGGTCTGGGGCGTCGGCCCTCAGAACCTCAATCGGTTACCAAGAGTCGAACTCTTAGGGATATCTTAGCCAGCGTACCAAGTACTCGGTACGCTGCCCCTTCTTCAAAGGCACCGAGCGCTTCGAGATCAAGCGCTCGAGGATATATCGCTTGTTCCCCTGATTATCAATCAGGGGCGGCGGAGGTTGAGAATTCCCACGCCGTTGTTGTTGCGGAGCATGGTTCTTTGCTCCGCAAGCTCGAGGAGGGTTATTCCTCCTTGAGCAGCGATATGTCTCACTGTGTGAAGACATATCGGTCTCTTCGCGAGGATGTCCGCGACATCCTCGGGGCGCACACTGCCCTCCAGCAGAAGAATGATCTTCTGTACATCGAGCTTTCCCGCTATAAGGGAGAGCTCGATCGGCGCACGGCTGATCTTGAGCAGTCGAAGGCTGAGGTAACGACTCTCCGCTCTGCTCACCAACGGCTGGAGGCCGATTACAAGTCTCCCTTGGGAGATTTGGAGAAGCACGGCATCTTCCGTGGTTCTGCGTCTCGTCGTAAGACGAAGACGAATGATACGGCTTGAGCCGCCCAACATAGAATGTTGGGTGGAGCCGCATTGATGTGGGAATGTCTAAGGTATAGGCATTCTCCCGAATATTTTGGACCTTGAAAAGTCCAATGTACTTAGGAAGCAACTTCCGTGTAGGGAAGTTGCTCATTGCATGTATAGGCAAATTGGTAGTACTTAGTAATACCAATTCACATTTCAGAAAGGAGTTTTTGTTCTTCATTCCTTGCTTGTCTGCATTTTGCTTCTTCTTGTCAAAAGCAGAGGCAAGTGCATCCTTTACATAGCGTATTACAGCTTGGAGCTGTAATACGAATTCATCTACTGCTTTATCAGCAGTAGGTGCATTGTCCTCGTTGTCTGCAGCCATTGCTGCAGACACATATTCATCGTATGCAGCTTCAGTTTTAATTGAAGCTGCTTCCGCTTCTACTGTATTTTCAGTAGAAGGTCCATCGTTTTGTTCACAAGTTGCAGTCTCAACTTGCGCATTGACTCACTCAAAATTTGAGCGGGTCCCTCCCCCACTTATATTTGGCGTACCGCCAAGTAAAGCTGGGGGTTCGTGGATGCCTTAAGGCATTCACGTAGAACGGTGTATGCTTAGTTGAAGCATGCACCGAATTGTTAATCGAAAATTCAGTGAGTGACAAGTAGTCACTCCACTGTTCAAAGGCATGTGCGTATGATCGCAACATGTCTCCGAGAACGCGGTTAACCCGTTCCGTCTGCCCATCCGTTTCCGGATGGTCCGCAGTTGACATCTTCAACTGGGTTCCCAACAATGAGAACGTTTCTTGCCAGAAACGTCCTGTAAATCTCGGATCTCGATCCTAGACAATGTCTTCCGGCATTCCGTGCAAACGGAATACCGTATCAACGAATATCCGCGCTGTTTGAGCGGCGGTTACGTTCGCTGATACTGCAGTAAGATGTACCATCTTACTGAAACGGTCTACAAAGACCACTATTCCGGTCTTCCGACTATTGTCGGGTGGAAGACCGAATACGAAGTCCATTGAAATGGACTTCCAACACTCTTGTGGAACCGGCAGAGATTGCAGCGGAGCCCGTGCAGACTGCGCAGGCTTAACGCGCTGGCAAATCTCGCAAGCGCGTACGTATTTCCGTACCCACTTGTACTCGTTTCGCCAGTAAAAGTCACGTGCGAGAGAAGCGTATGTCTTCTCTCGACCTTGATGCCCCGAAATCGGTGCATCATGATACTCAAACATAATTTGATGTTTGAGATCATCGTCGTTTGGAACGACGATGCGACTTTCATCTTTTTGGTCTGTGCTGTAAAGCAGCAGACCATCGTGCAGTCGATATCGATGCACGCAAGCGCGGAGGAACTCTGGGAGTTCGTCGCGCTTATCACTTGATTGATTACTTAAGTAATCAATCAACAGACGTGTCTCCTCGTCTGTTTTGTACGCCTCGCGTACTTGTCGTATAATTTACGACGACAAAGCAGTGCTCCGGATCGCGTTTGCACTGGCACCTTCGGTTACGGACGGTTTCGTCTCGTAATCGGGCCTTCGTGATAGCGCATCCGCTATCACGTTCAACTTTACGGGTTTGTATTCAACCGTAATGTTGTACTCAAGAATGACAGCCATCTAGCCATTCTTTGAGAAATGTGTGGTTAATTCACGGTCGTGCGTAGCGACGCGTGGTCCGTGTAAACCACAAACGGTCTTTCTCCCAATAGATAGATCCAAAACTTAGCCAGTGCGTACTTCATGGCAAGGAGTTCCTTGTCATGCACTGGGTAGTTGCGCTCGGCTGGGAGAAACTGACGCGATTGATAGCAGATTACGCGATCACGATCATCGTGATCACGCTGCATCAAAGCACAGCCGATATCGAAATCGCTCGCGTCGCAAACGACGTGGAACGGACGCTCGTTATCGGCTATAGCCAATACAGGCGCTTCAGTCAAGCTTTGCTTGACTGCATCAAAAGCATCTTGGCATTGGGTATCCCAATGCCATTCGACATCTTTCTTAAGTAATTGAGAAAGAGGTCGTATCAACCCAGCATAGTTGCACGAATACTTGTGCAAATATGTTGCCAACCCAAGGAACCTTAGAAGTTCCTTAACGTTGTTCGGCGTAGGCCATTCAACGATCACCCTGACCTTTTCTGGATCAGAGCGCACCCCGTTCTTGCCCACAAAACATCCAAGAACGGGTATCTCAGGTGCACCAAAGGTGTCTCTTTAGATTCGCATAGAGCTTATGCTTACGCATAAGCTCTAACACTCGACGTAGATGTTCTCTATGGACATCTACATCGCTTTTATCGTGTTCACCCTTACTATGGATGAACACGTCATCGAAATAACTCGGTGCGAATTCTCGCACCGGGCGTAATAGATGCGTTACGCATCTGTTAAACGTAGCAGGGGCATTTCGAAGCCCCTGCGGCAAAACAAGCACTAAAAATTAAATATAAAGTTCCAATATCTTTATAATGTGTTGAAAAAAGCCTACTCCCAAACCATTCCGCTTGGGGTACTTACCGCCGTGAGAGGGATATCCTTCTCACGCATTAGGATTTGATAAAAACCATCTCTTAGATCGAGAGCACTAAAGATGGTGCTCCCGCACATGCCATCAATGATGACATCTTTTCGCGGTAACGGCGTCTGCGCTGGTACCGTCGCTGCGTTCAGCTTGTTGTAAGCGTGAACAATTCTCCACCCACCTGTGGACATTTTCACACAAAAGGTGGGGGTAGAGTGCGGTGAGATAGACTCCCGCATTTGGCCTGCTTTACGACGAGCTTCGAAAAACTCGTCGATCGCTTTTACTTGATCACGCGGCAACGGCCATTGCCGCGTGACACAATACTTCGTGCCTGGAACGAGTTCAATTTCATGACGAGTTCCCTTATCCTTAGGGAGCTCGCTAGGTACTTCTTCTGGGAATACATCAGCGTATTCCCGAAGTACCTCATAAAATGGGGAGTTCGCTTTACGCGACTCCCAGATCTGCGCTTCAAAGCGCTGAACTTTGGTTTGATCATTGGGAACCTCGTTCCCAATGTTTTCCACTTGTAATGTGGATATTCGTTCACGAATATCCACTACATCATCTGTTGCAACGATGATACAGATCTGTTCGATCTGATCATCGTGCAAGTTTCTCATAAACTTCTTCCAGCTTAGCGCTGGAAGAGCCATCACCTCCGAACCTTCTTTCGGAGGGTTTTCCATCAACAGATATTGGGTAGCTAATCCGGTCTCCGTTTGCGTCAAGACGTTGATCGTCTCGACGGAACTGTCCATGCAATCAGACGCACTCGTCTGATTGACTGCTACACGGTGATTACGATTCACCGTGTGCGAATACTCATCATCATGGTGGCCACTGCCTACCATGGAATCTTCTTGGCGATCAGATGTGCTCGTCTGATCGGCCGCCTGTTATGCGACACGGTGGTCTTTATCACCCGTGTGCATGGCTAACGCAACGTGGTGGGCACTGGCCACCACGGAGTTGTGCTCATGATTGCACTCGATCGTGAGTTCACTCTCATCAACACGGAATTCTTTCATCGTGTTGGAACCTTCGGTCGCACAGTGGGTGTTTCCCACTGTGGATACTATTTCATTCTCACGGTGGGTGTTTCCCACCGTGGATATTACTTCATTATCACGTTGGTCTTTATCACCCGTGGAATGTTTCTCTCCAACACGCAACGACTCTTCTGTTGCGTGTGGTAGTCCCTCTGGACTCTCACCAGTGGAGGTACCTTCCGCCGATCGTGTCGGAACAGACCTGGTGGTGCCACCGCTATCCACCAGACTGTCCGACGCTGCGGTTGTATCTTCTGATACAGCCGGATTACACACAGGGTGATCAGATCCTGTGGGTCCGCCGCAGTCGATCTATAGGTTAACCCAGTCGATCGAAGGTTTAAACTTGGACATCCATGGGATTCCAAGTATCACATCGAACTTGTCATCTAAATCGAGGACGATGAATTCATCCTCGAATGACAGTTCATTCAACTCGAAGCGTGTTTTAATCACACGCTTTGGAATAGTCACGGTTGCACCTGTTTCTAACCGGACTGAAAACATACTTCGTGGGGTTTCTACCTCCACGAAGCTCAACAACGTTAGACTCTGAGTTCTAACTAAATTGTTTGACGCTCCTGTGTCAAACAAAGCTCGCATGGGGACATCGCTCCCGTGTGGCTTAACCTCCAGGGTGATAAGAGGCTTACCATCACCCTGCACCTTTTAACAGGACATAGTACCGTCTGGGGCTATTACCCTCACATGCCCTATGTCGGCATGTGGGATAACATTCCCAGTAGGGCGCCCCGCCCCTACTAGTGATTTACGTTTTTTGCATCAACAGGGTGATGTTCCTGTTGGTGTCACCGTGCAGAGGACGATTCCGTCCGCTGACTGCGTGGCACTGGACGTGGTGCCATACACTCATGGGCAAAATGCCCCACTTTCGCGCATCGATTGCAGCGAATGTTCTTCTTAAATTTCGGTTGCTTCGATTTTGAAGCAACCGCAACCGATAGGTCCATCGGCTCTGGACCTCCACCGCCCTGCTCTGGCGCGGGTGGCTATTTCTTGAGACGAAGTGTGAGCTTCGTCTGCCCGACTGATGCTTGTTGACATGCTGTTGCGGCATGTCAAAAGCGAAGGGCTGTTGAGCCCTTCGGCTGTACCCAGCATGCGATGACGCTGATCGCATGCTGAACTCCTCATGGATGCTCATATCAATGGCATCCCTTAGAGTCTTTGGCGGGTGCCGGTAGAGACTCTGTTTGACGGGATCATCATTGAGTCCCTTCATGAAGCCAGTGACATGCATAGCAGGGGGCACCGGCTCATACACAATATTTGACAGCAAATATTGCGTCTTCTGAGCGTAAGCTTGAAGGTCAAGCTTACCTTGCCGGAGTTCCATGAACTCCTGCCGACTACTTAGCTCCATTTCTGGAGCTTCAAAGTTGAGCTTTAGCTCAGCTTTTAATTCCTTATAAGTAAGGAACGCAGAGTCATCAGTGGCTCTGCGACTCATCTCCCATGCCCTGGCTCTGCCGCCCAGACATGTTGTGGCGAAGTACGCCTGTTGACGTTCGTCAACAATATTTTGCGCAGAGATGGCATCTTCCACCTCTGCGAACCATCTACGAAGGGGCTCGACCCCTTCGCCGGTAAAGGGCGGTACTCGCGCCTTTACTACTTCAACGCTATGCGTTGCAGGTGCAGATGCGGTCCGCGCTGCCTCTTGCGCGGGCCGTGCTGGCTATTCTAGGTGGTTTCGCCTAAAGCGATTCACCACCTCTATCACTTCCTTCGGGGACTTGCCCTGGAGGAAGGTAATGATGTCGGTCCCCATGGACCGAACCATTTCCACCGTCGCGTCTTTACTACGCGACGAGAAGTGGGGGAAGTGTTTCGTCACCACTTCCAGAGTTCTATCTCGCTCGGCTGGCGTCGTGTCTCACGACTTGATGCCGAGCGGCTCTTAATCTTCGCTCCGCTAGTTGACTAGGGAACGGAATTGTGGTCGTTAAGACGGACCACAAAGTGCTACCAGGTGTAACAGGACGGATCCTGTTACGGGCTTACACTGTACTTTGCGAGGAAGCGCGCATTACAATAGGGCAGGATTAGTTGATAACAACTAATCCTATACTAAAAGTAAATATATGAATATTCACTTAGGCCTAAGAACGCAAAATTAAGAGTGTTTATTTAATGGGTGGTTAGCATCTAATAGTATAGTAATTACCTAACTAATATAATAATATCAAGTATTCAACTAACTGTACTATTAGTTAACCTGCATGATTCGGTATTTATACCGAATCGACTTTTCCTTCGTAGATTATAATAACTTATAATCTCTTATTTAAATTTCAGACAACGCGTCTGAAATTTAACTGTGATATTCTAACTTGAATATCAATTATGTATGGCACCCCATTACAGTAATAGTTGCGCACGAGTTAGCGCATTTTCCCCGCGTGTGGGGAAAGGATTAGGCTGCCGACATCGCCGTTCGGCGTTGTCGGAGCAGTAAGCCTTTGGGGTGATATCCTCAAGGGCATCCCCATCCGAGTTATCGGAATAGTTTTCTTCGCGAGTAGAATCCTCAGCGCCACTAAAGGTGTTCATGGTGGTAAGCCAGAGTTCTGGCAGTTGGAGTTCTCCAACTAGAATTGATTTATTGCGTAAGAAATAGTCTTGATGGGGGAGGATGTAACAGGGTTACATTCTGGTTACATTTTGTATGTGGTGTACGTGAGTACACTACGGTTGGGGTCAGTATTGACCGATCCGAAAGGTTTGGACATATTGGTTATTTTACCCAATCAAGGCAGGAGCCCTTGGTGGAGGCGTGGCATCCAGCCACGTTTTAGTACACAGGTGGTGTACACTACATTTCAGCTAGGTACGACTTGAATAAGCTCTACTTAGTATTACATATAGTTTACATTAGTTTAATTAATTTAGGCTAATTACATATACTAAATATAAATCAGTTTAAAAAATACTTAAGACTACCAGGCGCGCGACCACGCCCGGTCGAGCGCGCAGTGAGTATTGTAGCTTAAGGTAGTTCTCCCTTACGCTACCTCCCTTTATAAGGGAAGCCTTGTTACAAGGAGTTAGAGAAAGCTAACTGTAAACCACCCCGGGAATCTTGGCCCCGATCAAGAGAGTGATCTCTTGCTAATCCCTTATACAAGGGCGTATCCGCTAAGTATCGGCGAAAGCCGCTTAAAGGAAAGTCTTCCTCTGTGCGCTAGCCGCACCGTGCGTTTACGCACCGGCTACACACTTTGTCTTCGTTTTGGCGATAAGGTTTTGTTGAAGGCGCAAGTAGCCAATAAGTCCGGTGAGTTTTGAATAAAATTTTCCCTCAAGAAGGTCTTTCTACACTTCCTGCATGACCATACCCACCTGGTGCGCACCACACCACATCCGAATCATGCCCGGGCGGACAACGCGTTCAATTTTGCTTGAAATGCCACGCATGCCTCAAGTCATTTTCCTGGATCCATCCGTTGCGACTCCAATTAGTCTGGAAGTCCATGAGGGGTATATGACGTCTAGCATCCTCTTCAGTACCCTGAAAATCTTCTTGCCGGTGTGTTGCTTGAATGGAGGCAGAGTCATCAGGTGAAATTTATAAAGGGTACCCTGGATGCAGAAGCGTACTCTGATGTCCAGGTACGAGGTGGATAGGTGGATTGAAGAGTCCAAAGCAATAGAGAATGCCCCGCCTGACCTCGAAATTTCCGAAAGTGTTTTCACGTTCACTGCCACAGCCACCCTAACTAGAGAAGCCACTATTGTCCAGTTAGGGATCCAATTCTTGCCATTCCAGTTTCATCTCTCGTCTCCCGCATTATTCTGGAAGCTTCTATGAATGAGACTCCCAGCTCGACGTATATCAAAAATAAGTTATTCTCCGTATTGTTGCGAATGGTAACGGGTAGTGGTCACTTGATTCTTGCTCGTCATTCTTGCCGCATCATCCTTCAAACAGTTCAAGGGCTCTGACCTTACCCTTGATGTTGGCGGCTGATGATTGACATCACAACTGGAGTCACTTTTTGGGGGAGGCCATCATCTGCGGATCCTAGTATTCCCCATCCCTGCTTCCTGATGCAAATATGCATAGTTGGCATCTCCCTCAACAATAGCAGACTCCGCCTCATCGTCCTCTTTTTTAGAGGAATCAGCTTCGTCGCCGTTGTCAAACAACATCTCTCCGATGATGATGTCAATGATCTTCCGTTTTACTAGCAGCCTAGTTGAAAACTCTAGTTGGCCATAATGAGAGGGTAAAGAATTTTCGAAGGATGGCATGTTTTCATCGAAGTAGACGTTCTTTTCCTCTGCAGAGAGTGCTGAATTTGACGCCCATTTATTGGGATGTTGGGACTCTAGGTGGTGTTTACAATTGTCCACTTTGATAGTACTTCTGAAAAAGTGCACAGTTTTTCTAGCCATTCCTTTTCTTCTTGTTGGAAGGAGGACTGTTGTATGCTGCACCACCACCGGCAACGGAGGAGGAGGATTTCTTTTTTTCTTCTCTGCCGAAAAAGTTGAAGAACTGGCATCTCACTGATAAGACTGCCTTAGTCTCCGGATTGCGATGGGTTATGTCAGGCTATGGTGCAGCTCATGCTTATGCTTCTCTTGGAACGGCTTATCGTTCCTTTTCTTTTTCTTAGTTCTCCCTTGCTGCTGCTGCCAGGCCTGTTCTCTTGGTGATGAGAACATGATGATGTTTTTGATGACAGCTATTGCGGCGACGACGAAGAATAATTGTGAGTTTTTATGGTAAATCCACGGCACTAGGAAAAAACGTGGAAGAATGAAGGTATTGGTGCGAAGGTAATAACCTTGACAGAGGAAGATATCTCTTAATCCTTCGGAATGCCCAAGAACCCAGTTAAGCCCTAGTTAATACTAACCCTTAACATTAACTATTAGTTAGAAAGCGGCTTCAGATTGAACCCCGAACGATTTAATAATCGAGTAAATCGAGGCACTCTCCCCCTATTCTCGATTTTGAGCAAGCCAACGCATGGCATATTTTACCTGTCTTTCACCGGCAACAGTTTATCAAACTGTTTACCCCATCAAATTCAGAACGGAGTTTTGGACGGATTCATATTCGAGCCCATTTGATAAATCCATCCATTAATCGAGAGCAAATGTCATCTATAATGACATTTTTCCTTCGTAGGTATCAGAGTTTGCTCCACTGTCATTTGTGAGTTCAGCTTATTATAAGCATGAACGATTCACCAGTCACAGAAGGTGTGGCTGGTGTGCACTCCGCACATGCGACGAGTTTTAAGAAACTCGGCGATTTCTTTCACTTGATCACACGGTAAAATATTGGTCATTGAAGCATGACGCAGTACTTCGAGCCTGCCACGAGCTACCTCAATTCAAGTCCCTTTTATCTTTTGGGACTCGCACGGAATACAACAACAACATCCACTTCATAAATACCCTCCTGCCCAGACAGTCTCCCAACGCATTGAAGTAGTAGACCAAAACCCTACCGTACTAATTTTGACTACAGCTCTCCCTTAAGTCATATAAACATTTTTCCAATTTCGATACATTCTTTCATATGCATTGACCGCTACCTGATCTTCTGAATGGAATCGAATAAAATCATAGCCTTTTGTCAATAATTTTTAATTATCTTTTGCTTGGTTAAGCCATGTATCCGGGGAGTGTAGCCACCTTACTCCCTGTGCAGAAAGCTTAGTCCATAATGACCTTGACCAAGAGATTTCATTCAAAGATACACTATTGATCGGTCAGCCATTAGAGCCGCTTTCCGGACGTCGGCACACCAGATCGTCAAAATCACATATATTATCTTTTGTTTCTTCCTCCTCCTTACCCCGTACACCGACATATTCATAAATGATAACTTCGGACCACCCGGCTCGATCTAGATTCCAGTCTGGCAAATGGTCGAGTTTAATAATTTGTCGACTTCGAAAGGCAGCATTCCAGCAGGTTTGGTCGGGAGATACAAATTTTCATCATATTTAATAAGAGAGCTGGTAAAACGACACCCATGTGTCCCAACTTAAAACGACAATCCGACCGTGGTCGAGTGGTTCACTACTCACTGCGCGACCGGAAGGTCCTGGGCTCGATCCCGGACCAAACCAAGTTGGTTGGTTTCAGAGAGTATAATGTGACGAAATCACCCAACTTAAAACGACAGCCCATTTAAAGTTTACCAAAAAGGAGAAATAGCCATAAACCCTAAATCTAAATCCTAAACCCTAAAACCTGTAACCCTAAACCTTTAGATACTTAAACCCAATTGGATAATAAGCTCAATTTGGTGAACTTAAAATGGGGTGTCGTTTTAAGTTGGGACACCTGGGTGTCGTTTTACTTTTTCCCATTTAATAACTCTCCTTTGAGCATAGTCCCTTCTCGTGCACCCAAACATATGGATAGATCGATTGACCCTTCCTTTCCCTTTGCTTACAGGTCAACATCTTCCAGCGAACTCGGTCGTCGCGCTTGCTGTACTCGCAATCTTTGCACTTGCGTCTCGGGCAGTCTTGTTCAACATGGGTTGGGAAGTCTTTCTGCCCGCATTGGCAGCTCCATAAATAAGCTTTCGGTATTGCTCCTCTGGCTCTCCTCTGGAGCCACTCTCTTTGTCAGAGCCCAAACTTTTAGAATCCTCAGCGAGCACTCGCACTGTTCTGGTCGGTCGGGTGAGGAGGATCTGTCCGAGCCATTCGCAACCTGTGGAACCCTAATCCTCACCTACATAATGTCAATTCTATCTCATCAAAATTCTTTAGAGGTAGCCATCATAGCCGTCAGCCAGTCCATTTATGATCAAGTCCAAAGCCTCGGCTTGGGCACACCCTACTAACTGAAATCAAGCAAATGAACTTGTTAACGTGCGCCTTAGTAAAACCATCGAGGAATGCACGTTCGAAAAAATATTGTGGAGAAACCGTACCAACGGATCGCAGTGGAGGTGTAAAATGTTAGAGTTTGGAGGGAAGAATCACCGCTAGGACGATTTTGGAATCGATATAATCATCAATATCGTTGATTATAGATCGAATTACTTGAGACGAAATAAATAAACACTGCTTAACGTTTTTAGGACAAGGGTGCAACTGTGAAGTTTGGGTACTGCGCACTGGCGGAGGTACAGAGTATAAAACTGGATCGTTTTTGCAACAATACTGGGGTGCTACGTTCGGTAAAAGAAGCGAATTACCATTCATGTTTGGGAAAGCGGATATGATTCACCGTACAATCATGAGTATGACTCGGTGGTTTTTTTTTCTTTTGGACTCATTTTTTTTTGTGGATACAGTACATTCTAAACCAAAGTGCTACAAGTGCGAACCAGAAAAAAAAGCTCATCCATTGAAATTTTAACTGAAAAGGCTCAGTTTTGAATGGAATTGCTGCTTTTGGCTCGTTTTGCACTGCTTACAATGACTTTGGCAAGAAATACTTCATTTGCAGATCTCATATCAGATTGATCATCGGGATAAGTAAAAAAAAACAAGGGCTACAAGGTATATCTGAAAGACGTGCGAAAAGTGGTCGTAAGGCAGCATATCGAGAATTCGCAACACATGATCAAGAACAAAAAACAATAGTTTCAACAGAAACTGCAAGAGAAAGAAGAAAAAGAAGGATCTCAAGTGAACTGATTGAAGAAAACGGAAAAATCAACTTGAAGTTAAAACAAAAAAAATAAGAAGAGTGGCAACGTGATCTACATGCACAATAAGCCCACGGTTAATGAAAATGAATGAACCAAAAGAAGAAAAGTGGTGGTTTCAACTAAAGTGATGCAGTTAATTTTGATCCAAAATGTATCCAAAGAAATTGGTGAAGCCATGAAGAGTTTGAATAAAGACAACTAGAATGTGTTGTTACAGGAAAAAAATCATAATTAAATCAGTCAGGTTATTTTACATATTCGGAAAATAATAACGCTTCGAAGTGATTAAAAGACTTCAAGAATGTACACCCTTCACACCAAGAGGGTGATCAAGACTAATGTCGATGAAAATGGAGATATCGGAAAGTATAAGACAAGACATGTGTCATGTAGAGATTTGGGGTTGATTACACTCCAACATTCGCTGCCGTCATTGACATGAGGAATATCTCGAAAGTGATGTCGGTGGAAAAAGTACGGGAATATACATGCATTTGTTATAGCATTGGAAGAAGATCACAATTGTACGTTTATATCTTTCAAGGATTTGGAAAGCGCGCTGACATTCTAATTAAGCATGAGGGTTATGGATTGGAAAAGATGCTATATGGTTTGAAACAGGGTGGACGACTTTGGAATCTACTTTCGCGTGGAAATTAGTAAATATGAATTTTTAATACTGCATCACGGAAATATGTATGTATGTCAAAAACATTGGAAGCGAGTCAAGGTATCGTTATGTATACGTTGACGATCTATTGGTAACTGGTACCAAGGATAAGTTGGTACCGATCTTGTGGTCTAGCGGTACGCTGCTCACTCGGTACCGGGAGGTCCCGTGTTCGATCCCCTGGCCGACCCAACTTGGTTGGTTTCAAAAAGTTTAATGAGAAGAATTCAACCAAGGGTCAGTTGGTTGGTGATTCTTTCGAGATCTGTAAACACTGGACATCAAAATCTTTAAAGGTCGAAATTCCTCGGAATGCGACCAAGACAAAGGATACCCGGTAACCTACTACATAATTTTGTACTAATACCTACAAAAGCAGCGAAGGTTCCTATTTTAACCGAATATGAAGAACTGTGCCTTGTATAATTTCGAAAGCTCTGAAAAAATTACAATTAGAGCTTTTCAACCTCTAGTTGGAGATCTGCTTTGGGGTCAAGGTGCACAAGACCCGACATATCGTTTGTAGTTCACAAGGCAACGCGAAGAATTCACGCACCGAGGGAAATAGATTGGACTGTGGCAAAAAGAATTACAAAATATCTAAAAAAAGCCTGAAATTAAACATGCGTTTTGTAAAGTTAGACAAAGTTTCAACTAAAGTTGTTGAAATGGCTACTCCGACTACGCTGTTCTAAAAGACAATTGAAATTCGACTACAGATGGCGAGGTTGAAATGTATGGTATGATTCTTAACAAGATTTGCAAAAAGCAAGGAGGTGTTTTGCTGTCAACAATGGAGTATGAATTCTAAGCTGCATCGAAATTCCAAGTGGAAATGCTAGGATTCGTGAATTGCTACAAGAGACTGAAGTAAGATAAATTGGTTTTTAGTGGAGCGTCCTGTGTTGTTGTTCGTGGCCAGCCATGCTGCTGTCAAGGTATTCAAGGCATGGAAGGAAGCTCGAAAAAATAAAACATGTGGATGTTCGACAAAAAATATGTTTCAAATATTAAAGAAGAAGGCTTCGATGTGAAGCATGTTTCGAGTCAAAATATGTTGGCTGACATGTTAACGAAAGCTTTCCCTACCCAAGATTCTGAGATATTGCAAACAAATTTCACTATAAGGAGTGTTGAAATTATGGATTTGAATTTGTTTTGGTTGAAAATTCAAATATATTTTTGGATGAAAATGAATTTAGCTCACTACCTATTTTTGGTCCTGGGATTATTCTCCTTGACAAGAAGCGTCCCTCTATACAAGTTAAAGCATTGACGAGAATGGCACTTCCGCTCTTCGTTAAAAATCACGTTTTCGAAGCTCCTATGCGTAGAGTTTAATCTGGAGCTCATTGCCGCGACGGAGCTCTTACGCGAGCGTATCGTAGGCAAACAAATGACGTAAAACATACGTGTAAAATTGAAACTGGAAATTTGTATTCCATTGAAAGACTACATTTGCTGATTGGCTCAAATACGCTGGGCGGCTCTGAGAGACACGTAGTCGTATCATGTCCTCGGGCTTTGGATTCAAAGGCCGCGAGGGGCGGTGCTATCAGTTTTGGAAGAGTGTGGAGCAGTGCAGTGTACGCAGCCGTGATTGTGTGATTGTGTGTGTGCGTGTGTGTGTGTGATGTCTCATGTATTAACTGTCTGACGTACAAATCGGCGATGGGGTCAACAGCGAGAAACGGAGCTTACGGGTCAGTGCGGCAAGGAAGTCGAAGATTACCTTGAATGTCTACAACACAGGAAGGAGGTAAGCGGTTCAAACAATGCACTGGTGTTTCCAACACGAACGTGGTTGACGCACGATTCGTTTCGCTGCTGTTTTGTGCTGCTCTCTGGTGGATAGTTGACGCGCATGAACACTGTGATTGCGCAAATGGAAAAGGACAAAGCGACTGCTGCTCACGGTAGTCGTGACAAGGCGCACCACGGCCACTAAGTAAACAGCAACACACGTCATACATAGTAAGAGAAGGAGCGGTAGAATCCGTTGTGGTCCACGTAAAGACTTTGAATAAACCAACGCTCCCCCCCAACCTCCGTCGATCTTGAAACGGTGTCGCTCGCTCTGTTCACAGGATGCACCGGTTCCAAGAGCTTGAATGCATTGGACACGGAAGTTTTGGATCCGCGTATCTTGTCCACGAGCGCGCTTGTCCAGAGCACAAGTTTGTGATTAAGAAAATCCCCATGCAACTTCTCTCCGCGAAAGAAAAGGACCAAGCGTTTCATGAAGTCGAACTCTTGGCCAAGCTCGACCATCCCAACGTCGTCGCCTATAAAGAAAGTTTTGTCCTGGACAACGTCCTGCATATTGTCATGGCCTATTGTGACGGTGGCGATCTGGCCGAGAAAATCCAGACGCAGCAACAGATCCAAAAAGCGCGTCGTCTGGACGCGACCAAGTCTCCACGTGCTTCCGACGGCTATTTTCCAATCACGCAAGTGCTCGACTGGTTTGTGCAAATGACACTGGCCATCAAGTATCTCCACGATCAACGAGTGTTACATCGTGACTTAAAAACGAGTAACGTGTTCTTAACAACGGCTAATGTCATTAAGCTGGGTGATTTTGGTATTGCCAAGACGCTCAATTCGACCTTGGATCAAGCCAAGACAATGGTAGGCACACCCTATTACATGAGTCCCGAAGTGTGCGAGAGTAAACCCTACTCGTATGCAAGCGATATGTGGTCATTAGGCTGCATTCTGTACGAACTGCTGACGTTACGCCATGCGTTTGAGGCGCCGAATCTACTCACACTGATCGTGAAAATTGTGCAGCAAGGATATGCTCCCATTCCGTCCCATTATGACAAGCACGTCGCCACGTTGCTCGGTCAATTGCTAGAGAAGAATCCAGACAAAAGACCAAGCATGGACGAACTCGTTGCAATGCCATATCTTCGCCAACATATGCAGAAACTCGTTGCGTCGCGTGGGACCTCGTTGAAGGTCCAAGTGGTCTCTCCAGCAACTTCGACGTTGGTCATGGGTAGACGTTGCTTCTATCCGACAAACGTGGCGACTCCACGAGCATCATCAAGGCAGCTACGACGACCACCAAGTTTTTTACAAGGTGCCCCAAGCGAGTGGCTCGCGCTCCAAACTTTCTCAAAAGATGTGGAGGATCCAGCTAGTCGCCATGAACTTGAAGTGCTTGAAACAACGCGTAGCGCCGAGCTCACATTAAGTTTATTACGCTTCCCAGAACGAAGTACCACCCCCGAGCCGCTTACAGAGGAAAAAGCTCGAAATCGATTGGTCTCGGATGGTAAAGTGGTGAGGCGAAAACACTTGGACAAGAAGAAACAGAGAAGCGCATGGGGAAAGAGCGAAACAAGGAAGGACCAGCCACATGCGAGTGCATGTCAAAGCCAAGAGATGAGTGACGAGGACGAGGAGTCGCGATTTCAGATGGAAACAGAAGCGTCCATGAATCCAAATTTCCAACGCGAGTATAGTCACGAGTGTTTCGACAGTTGGCATAGATATGACCGTTCTCAAGACGTCGAAGCGAGCTGTGATCCTCCTGGACGTAAGATGCTATCTCTTCGGCTTCGTCGAGGCCGTCGGATGCACGTTGGGACTCCCTGGGTCAACTCTAGTGGATCAGCACGGCAAGAGAAGGAGGAGGCGCGTGGTAAGAATGAAAAGGTTGATTCGGACGGGACTCGTCGAGCGCCGTCCCTTAGTGAAAGTTTCATGATGCAAGAGCTGGAACGAGACGCACAAAGTGACGAGGACATGGGATCAGATGACACGTCCTTGAGTGCGTACGAAGCTGAAGAAAACTTTTACAGCGACGAGTCGAGCGATTTCTTTGATCAGAGCGGAAATCAGGACAGTGACGACGACTTTGAACACCCTGAGGCCGATGTGATTGAGTACATGGACGAGGAATGTGTGACGAACATGAGATTGAGGACACAGATGAAGTGGAAGACTGGAATGGTGATCAAAAAAAAAGGGGCACAGGGTGAGAGTAGCGAGGTGGAAAGCGTATTGAACTTTGAAGGTCCAGCGGAGGTGGCGGGCGCACAGAGCCGTCTCACTCAATACACTGACAGAATCATCGTCTAATTAACTAGTACACATTTTTTACATCCATATGCTACTGAGGAGCCGGAACATAGTCTTCTTACCCCTTCCCAGCAAATCTTTCGCAGTGAAACCCACCAGAAAATGATTCCTTCTGCTTGTAAACTAGCAGAGCACACGGCGACAAGAGGCATTCCATGGCGATGAGCTCCAGTGAGCAACACGCAGTCGGAGTCTCCAATGAGGGTCCGCCTCATTTCAGCATGCGTCAGTTTATTCGCCTAATACTAGTGCCAAAGACTGTGCTTAAAAGCGATGCTCTTGACGCAAAATCATATACAGCTTGTCATAATCCATAGACTTGGCGATGCAACTGTTGGAAGGGCGCGCTTTTTGCGCAGCAGCGAGCGTCGCCATTTTGGTTGTCAAGCGACTTTCAGGTGAAAAGGTGATGTATTGTACATAACTTTAGGTACAAAACACTGTATATCTGTATACTATTAGTTTTAGGTGCATACTTAATTCTAATAATTCACTTCTGAATTGTTTTTCGACTTACGTGGTTATTACAAGTGGTTAGCAAGCGCGCAACTGTGTGTGCTTTGCTTGGATTGATTTTACGTGGATTATCTAGTACGCTGCAGTGACAGCTGGAGTGATTATCACGAATTGGATTCTCGTGCTTTACGTCGGTTTGTTTGAGTTGCTGGTCCTTACCTTCAAGTCGCTAAAGGACGGTGGATAATTGGATTACGTTACGTACTTGATTACTCATTGTTACGATAATTGTTACCCTTTCGTTTGTACTGGAATATTACGCAGCAGTACGTGGTACTCGGAACCTGCGTGCAAGAGTACGTGCAGACATATGGACGACGAAGATTATCAACAGGTTATGAGCCCAAGTGGGGGTAGTAACTCTACGGTTCGGACAGTCACCCCGTAAGAGATGATGCAGTTGTATGCGGGATTGAGGAGTCGTTTTGACGACTTGGAGTCGTCGCTGATTAAGGGCGCGTCGGCAGGAACTACAGTGCCTGCGTCGAAGGGAGACACCAAGATGAGCTTGGCCTCCTTGGATGGTAGCGACGAAGAAAAGGAGGACGCTAACGACGGAAGAACTGGTAAAGTGTGTTTCAAAAGTATTAGCAAGGCGGGGAAGGACGTGTTTACACGAGGTGGGGGCACGAACCCCGGTAACACCTACGTCCAGCCGCAGAAGGTGTTCACGCAACACCATGCAGCGAGTCAATTTCAGCGGGCGCGTTCGGCACCCATAAATATGCAACAGGCATATGCAGCGCCGGGGAACGCGCAGCCGGCATATGTAGCGACTAGGAATGCGCCGCCGGGATATACAGTGCCTGCGAATGCGCAGCAAGCTTATGCAGTGCCGAGAAATGCCTAGGCAGCGTACGCAGCGCCCGGTAACGTGCAGCGGGCCTATGTACCGCCTGTTAATGTGCACGCAAGGCACTATGGAATGCCGAGGCCACCGACGGCCAAGGAAAAGAAGTTGCAACTTCGGCCGTTCGACGGGACCGAAGCGTATAAGGGCCTTGGGTCTGGTTTTTGGGGCTGGGGCACCAAGTATTTCCGGCAAATATCGATCGCCGAGGAGTGTTGCGGTTTCAGATGGACCGAATATATCAAGGTCGAGTTGCTGGGCCACTATTTAGCAGACCCAGCGGAAGCGTATTACGACCGGTTTGCCGAAAGCTGGTGGCAAGAAGAGCCATCATTATGGCACATAATGAACAAGATGCTAGCCGCATTTAGCGTGCGCATAACGCATGCAGAAGGAATGAAGCTGCTTGGTGCGCGCAAGGCACCAGGAAGAAGCTGACCGGACCACTTCTTGTATTTGACAGCAGTGGCGGACGCAGTTGTGTCCAACTGTGATGCGATGGTGCTAGATAATATTATCTACCATGGCATGCCTGAGCTGTCAAGCGTGCTGATGTCCCGCTATAACCACCTGCGTACGGACTATCTACGGCAAGCCGAAGAGATTTGCCAGTTTGCGCAGGCTGTTGAGTTCAACAGCCGGCGTCAGAGAGGGCACGGGACCGGAACGGTCAACATGATTGTGGAGAAGCCTAAAAAGGCTCTACTAACTAAAAAAATCGCGGCTGCTACGGGTGTGGCGAGCGGGGGCATCTCAAAAGAGATTGCCCAAAGAAGAAAAATGTCCAGAAAGAGGATTACGCTTTGATGATCGCTGGTGATTAGATAGGACCCGGTCAAGATACGTGGATCCTCGACAGCGGCCCAAGTGTACATCTGACACCAGATATCACTTGTTTGTTCGACATAAAGACCGTCGATCGACAGTGCCACCAGGTGGATGGAAAGACATTCGTCCTAAACAAGAAGGGCACCATTTTTATTCGTTTTATGCACGGAGACGTCGAGACTCGAGTGAAAATCAAGAACGTGTTTTACGTAGAAGGAGCCGCTCGAAGCATTTCCTCGTATGGAGCTTTCGAAAAGGGCGGTTTCGTGATTGACTACGTGAATGGAGAAAGGACGCTGGTCAGACATGACACACGCGCGCCGATTACCCGATTCCGTGCAGTAAACAATGTTTTCACCGTGGATGGTGAAGTGGATCGTCTCAAGAAAACTTATAAAGAGATGATTATGTCGGTACAATACCCGACTGAGGACAATTACGTACCAGAAGATGACATTCAAAGTGGTTCCCTAATGAATTTTCACGTGAGAATGGGTCACCTGAATTTCGAAACGATTCTCAAGTTGGCGCAGGATCTCGAATACGGAATTCGGATCACGGATGAGACGCGCAGGCACTGCTTCACCTGCGCCCAAGGGAAACAAACGAAAAAATGACCAACCAAAAAAGGACAGCGGTAAAAACGCGCCTATTGACCGGATCGGTGGTGTGATTTGTTCCGACCTCAAAGGTCCCATCAAACCAAAGGATCAGCTAGGCAACCGTTACTTAGTCAACTTTATTGACTTTAAAAGTAATTATACCAATATATTTCTGGCGAAGAGCAAGGACGCGGCTGCAAAGAAATTCGAACACTTCTTGGCGTTTTTCGAAAGGACATTCGATTGCAAGATTCACGTTCTGAGAACTGATGGTGGAGCCGAGTACCGAAATGTGGATTATTTTTGTCGCAGTACCGGCATCACTCGACAGATTAGCGAGGCTGGGAACCAAGCGAGCAACGGCAAGGCCGAACGCATGCATCGGACCGTAATGAATATGGTTCGGTGCATGTTATTTAGAAGTGGCTTAAATCTATCGTTCTGGGGGATGCGGTGGAATACGCAGCATATGTTGAACAGCACCCCAACGCGTGCGAATCCTAGACGGATGTCGCCAGTCTAATTGTGGAGAGAGAACAAGCCAAATTTGGGCGCCATTGTTACGTTTGGGTCACCATGTACGGTGTACAGGAACCCTGGCAAGAACACGCTGGCGCACCGCGCGCAAGTTGGCGTAATTATCGGTCGTAGTGAGGAGACAAAGGGATTTAAGGTCTACTTGGAGGCTGAGCGAAAGGTGACCGTGACGCAGCACGTGAAAAATGTTGACACGCTCACGGACGTTCAAAATCGCCAATTAAAGGTCAGAGAAGACGAAGAGATCAGTGCGGAGCTTACACCAAGAATTCATGTCTCGGATAACAATGAATGCAAGTCGGATGGACCGCCAAGTGGCCAAGAGTCAGATGGAGCAACGCGGTCCGCAAGCGTCGAGCAGATGGAAAGGAAGAAAAGGCGCGGAAACCACGTTGGACGAAGGACCGCCATGTTACGCGCCAGTACGCCGAGCGCATGGCTCAGGCGGAAGGAAACAAGAAAGTGACGATGACGCGAACGAAATTGGAGAAACCGTCAATATGATGATGGAGGGCGACCCTAGAAATTATCGGGATGCGATGGGTCGCCAGGACGCGGAAAAATGGGTCGACGCCATGGACCAAGAAATAAAGGCGTCGGAGGCAAACGACGTGTGGGAAATCGTGAAGAAACAACCAAATTCGAAGCCTTTGCACTCCAAGTGGGTGTATAAAATTAAGACGGATGCAAATGGACAAGTGAAACGGTACAAGGCAAGGTTAGTGGCCTGTGGAAACGAGCAGCGTTTTGGGGTGGATTACGAGATATGTAACAGGACTGATCCTGTTACAGTCTTACACTGTATTTTGCGAGGAAGCGCGCAATACAATAGAGCAGGATTAGTTGATAACAACTAATCCTATACTAAAAGTAAATATATGAATATTCACTTAGGCCTAAGAACGCAAAATTAAGAGTGTTTATTTAATGGGTGGTTTAGAGGCTAATAGTATAGTAACTAACTAATTAATATAATAATATCAAGTCTTTAACTAACTGTACTATTAGTTAACCTGCAAGATTCGGTATTTATACCGAATCGACTTTTCCTTCTTAGATTATAATAACTTATAATCTCTCATTTAAATTTCAGACAACGCGTCTGAAATTAAACTGTGATGTTCTAACTTGAATATAAATTATGTAATGGCACCCCATTACATCACCCCCCCCCCCACTTAAGGTGGTTGGCCAATAATAATTATTATTTTGGCCAATCATAGGTGGCACTTGTTGGTCGGAATTTCTCATTCACCAATTGATTGACCATCGACTCGATGGTCAAAGCACACGGCGGCGCTCTAAAGAGCGCTGCTGAAAACAATGAAGGAGCTTCTTCCTCCGCCTCAGCACTAGGTGCTGAGGTGTTGAGTGACAACAGTGACGCTGCATTAGCAGCGTCGACTACGCAAAGGTCGGAAGACGTACCGTCTTTGACCACAGATGCTGCTAAGGCGGCATCTGGCATGGAACAGGGAGATGTTTCTAATGCAACATCTCTTATGATGGCAACTTCCGAATGACGTGTTACCAAGAGGGCCATGTTCGGGAGTTCTGACTCTGAACAAAGTGATGGGGATACCGATGTCCCCACTAAAGGATCTAGCGAGTCGAAACTCGCTAGGTGCTCATCGCCTAACAGCGATGACGACTCTGGTGTCGCTGTCATAGCTGACAGCGACAATGATTATCACAAGTGGTTGCGGGAACGCAGAGCCCCACCTGGACCAAGTACTTCTCCACGTCGGGGTGATTTAACCCCGGCGCGTGGTGAGGAAGCAGGCGGTGCTCCGCCTGCTAAAAGATCTCGGACAGAAGCGGCGCCTGCCGCTTCTAAAGCGTATCATCGTACTAAACCACATGTTCCGTACAGAGTGGGGTTTTGGACCCCTGGCTGGTCTATCGCCCCCAACAGTGGCGGTCACCGTAAACGGGACTGCCAGTATGCGTTGTTCGATATCAACGTGCTGGATGACTGCGAAGACATCCAGTCACGTCGATTCGATCGAAGTACAGACGATAGACGTCTGTACTTTTATTGACCTCTTTTTCCAGGTTCGATATTATTCGAGCCGGAAAGGGTCAAGGAAGAACAGGGACGTTAAAGACGCCCTGACCCAGAGTTGGAATGCTTTTGTTGACAACTACAACAAAAGCCCAGATGATTACGTGAATAAAGTTCACGTAATGCGCGAGCGCTTTTTAAAGCACTCACGAACAGGCAAAATGGAATACATCCATTTTTCTTGCATCAAAGAAGGGTTAAAGTGTGGTGTCCCTTCTCACCTCGTTTTCCCGCGGTGTACGCAGGGCACTCCTCGTCTGTCAGAGGAGGAGTTGCGGGGGTACGGTGGCTTTTCCTTACCCGCCGAAATTCAGGGTTTAATTGATACCCTGAATGCATCAACACCTACTGTTGATGCTATTTCGCATTATGAGTTTGAGAATTCTTCTCAAACTCAGTCAAAAGGTCTGGGGCGTCGGCCCTCAGAACCTCAATCAGTTCCCAAGAGTCGAACTCTTGGGGATATCCCAGCCAGCGTACCAAGTACTCGGTAAGCTGCCCCTTCTTCAAAGGCACCGAGCGCTTCGAGATCAAGCGCTCGAGGATATATCGCTTGTTCCCCTGATTATCAATCAGGGGTGGCGGAGGTTGAGAATTCCCTCGCCGTTGTTGTTGCGGAGCATGGTTCTTTGCTCCGCAAGCTCGAGGAGGGTTATTTCTCCTTGAGCAGCGATATTTCTCACTGTGTGAAGACATATCGGTCTCTTCGCGAGGATGTCCGCGACATCATCGGGGCGCACACTGCCCTCCAGCAGAAGAATGATATTCTGTACATTGAGCTTTCCCGCTATAAGGGAGAGCTCGATCGGCGCACGGCTGATCTTGAGCAGTCGAAGGCGGAGGTAACGACTCTCCGCTCTGCTCACCAACGGCTGGAGGCCGATTACAAGTCTCTCTTGGGAGACTTGGAGAAGCACGGCATCTTCCGTGGTTCTGCGTCTCGTCGTAAGACGAAGACGAATGATACGGCTTGAGCCGCCCAACATAGAATGTTGGGTGGAGCCGCATTGCTGTGGGAATGTCTAAGGTATAGGCATTCTCCCGAATATCTTGGACCTTGAAAAGTCCAATGTACTTAGGAAGCAACTTCCGTGTAGGGAAGTTGCTCATTGCATGTATAGGCAAATTGGTAGTACTTAGTAATACCAATTCACATTTCAGAAAGGAGTTTTTGTTCTTCCTTCCTTGCTTGTCTGCATTTTGCTTCTTCTTGTCAAAAGCAGAGGCAAGTGCATCCTTTACATAGCGTATTACAGCTTGGAGCTGTAATACGAATTCATCTACTGCTTTATCAGCAGTAGGTGCATTGTCCTCGTTGTCTGCAGCCATTGCTGCAGACACATATTCATCGTATGCAGCTTCAGTTTTAATTGAAGCTGCTTCCGCTTCTACTGTATTTTCAGTAGAAGGTCCATCGTTTTGTTCACAAGTTGCAGTCTCAACTTGCGCATTGACTCACTCAAAATTTGAGCGGGTCCCTCCCCCACTTATATTTGGCGTACCGCCAAGTAAAGCTGGGGGTTCGTGGATGCCTTAAGGCATTCACGTAGAACGGTGTATGCTTAGTTGAAGCATGCACCGAATTGTTAATCGCGAATTCAGTGAGTGGCAGATAGTCACTCCACTGTTCAAAGGCATGTGCGTATGATCGCAACATGTCTCCGAGAACGCGGTTAACCCGTTCCGTCTGCCCATCCGTTTCCGGATGGTCCGCAGTTGACATCTTCAACTGGGTTCCCAACAATGAGAACGTTTCTTGCCAGAAACGTCCTGTAAATCTCGGATCTCGATCCGAGACAATGTCTTCCGGCATTCCGTGCAAACGGAATACCGTATCAACGAATATCCGCGCTGTTTGAGCGGCGGTTACGTTCGCTGATACTGCAGTAAGATGTACCATCTTACTGAAACGGTCTACAAAGACCACTATTCCGGTCTTCCGACTATTGTCGGGTGGAAGACCGAATACGAAGTCCATTGAAATGGACTTCCAACACTCTTGTGGAACCGGCAGAGATTGCAGCGGAGCCCGTGCAGACTGCGCAGGCTTAACGCGCTGGCAAATCTCGCAAGCGCGTACGTATTTCCGTACCCACTTGTACTCGTTTCGCCAGTAAAAGTCACGTGCGAGAGAAGCGTATGTCTTCTCTCGACCTTGATGCCCCGAAATCGGTGCATCATGATACTCAAACATAATTTGATGTTTGAGATCATCGTCGTTTGGAACGACGATGCGACTTTCATCTTTTTGGTCTGTGCTGTAAAGCAGCAGACCATCGTGCAGTCGATATCGATGCACGCAAGCGCGGAGGAACTCTGGGAGTTCGTCGCGCTTATCACTTGATTGATTACTTAAGTAATCAATCAACAGACGTGTCTCCTCGTCTGTTTTGTACGCCTCGCGTACTTGTCGTATAATTTACGACGACAAAGCAGTGCACCGGATCGCGTTTGCACTGGCACCTTCGGTTACGGACGGTTTCGTCTCGTAATCGGGCCTTCGTGATAGCGCATCCGCTATCACGTTCAACTTTACGGGTTTGTATTCAACCGTAATGTTGTACTCAAGAATGACAGCCATCTAGCCATTCTTTGAGAAATGTGTGGTTAATTCACGGTCGTGCGTAGCGACGCGTGGTCCGTGTAAACCACAAACGGTCTTTCTCCCAATAGATAGATCCAAAACTTAGCCAGTGCGTACTTCATGGCAAGTAGTTCCTTGTCATGCACTGGGTAGTTGCGCTCGGCTGGGCGAAACTGACGCGATTGATAGCAGATTACGCGATCACGATCATCGTGATCACGCTGCATCAAAGCACAGCCGATATCGAAATCGCTCGCGTCGCAAACGACGTGGAACGGACGCTCGTTATCGGCTATAGCCAATACAGGCGCTTCAGTCAAGCTTTGCTTGACTGCATCAAAAGCATCTTGGCATTGGGTATCCCAATGCCATTCGACATCTTTCTTAAGTAATTGAGAAAGAGGTCGTATCAACCCAGCATAGTTGCACGAATACTTGTGCAAATATGTTGCCAACCCAAGGAACCTTAGAAGTTCCTTAACGTTGTTCGGCGTAGGCCATTCAACGATCACCCTGACCTTTTCTGGATCAGAGCGCACCCCGTTCTTGCCCACAAAACATCCAAGAACGGGTATCTCAGGTACACCAAAGGTGTCTCTTTAGATTCGCATAGAGCTTATGCTTACGCATAAGCTCTAACACTCGACTTAGATGTTCTCTATGGACATCTACATCGCTTTTATCGTGTTCACCCTTACTATGGATGAACACGTCATCGAAATAACTCGGTGCGAATTCTCGCACCGGGCGTAATAGATGCGTTACGCATCTGTTAAACGTAGCAGGGGCATTTCGAAGCCCCTGTGGCAAAACAAGCACTAAAAATTAAATATAAAGTTCCAATATCTTTATAATGTGTTGAAAAAAGCCTACTCCCAAACCATTCCGCTTGGGGTACTTACCGCCGTGAGAGGGATATCCTTCTCACGCATTAGGATTTGATAAAAACCATCTCTTAGATCGAGAGCACTAAAGATGGTGCTCCCGCACATGCCATCAATGATGACATCTTTTCGCGGTATCGGCGTCTGCGCTGGTACCGTCGCTGCGTTCAGCTTGTTGTAAGCGTGAACAATTCTCCACCCACCTGTGGACTTTTTCACACAAAAGGTGGGGGGTAGAGTGCGGTGAGATAGACTCCCGCATTTGGCCTGCTTTACGACGAGCTTCGAAAAACTCGTCGATCGCTTTTACTTGATCACGCGGCAACGGCCATTGCCGCGTGACACAATACTTCGTGCCTGGAACGAGTTCAATTTCATGACGAGTTCCCTTATCCTTAGGGAGCTCGCTAGGTACTTCTTCTGGGAATACGTCAGCGTATTCCCGAAGTACCTCATAAAATGGGGAGTTCGCTTTACGCGACTCCCAGATCTGCGCTTCAAAGCGCTGAACTTTGGTTTGATCATTGGGAACCTCGTTCCCAATGTTTTCCACTTGTAATGTGGATATTCGTTCACGAATATCCACTACATCATCTGTTGCAACGATGATACAGATCTGTTCGATCTGATCATCATGCAAGTTTCTCATAAACTTCTTCCAGCTTAGCGCTGGAAGAGCCATCACCTCCGAACCTTCTTTCGGAGGGTTTTCCATCAACAGATATTGGGTAGCTAATCCGGTCTCCGTTTGCGTCAAGACGTTGATCGTCTCGACGGAACTGTCCATGCAATCAGACGCACTCGTCTGATTGACTGCTACACGGTGATTACGATTCACCGTGTGCGAATACTCATCATCATGGTGGCCACTGCCTACCATGGAATCTTCTTGGCGATCAGATGTGCTCGTCTGATCGGCCGCCTGTTATGCGACACGGTGGTCTTTATCACCCGTGTGCATGGCTAACGCAACGTGGTGGGCACTGGCCACCACGGAGTTGTGCTCATGATTGCACTCGATCGTGAGTTCACTCTCATCAACACGGAATTCTTTCATCGTGTTGGAACCTTCGGTCGCACAGTGGGTGTTTCCCACTGTGGATACTATTTCATTCTCACGGTGGGTGTTTCCCACCGTGGATATTACTTCATTATCACGTTGGTCTTTATCACCCGTGGAATGTTTCTCTCCAACACGCAACGACTCTTCTGTTGCGTGTGGTAGTCCCTCTGGACTCTCACCAGTGGAGGTACCTTCCGCCGATCGTGTCGGAACAGACCTGGTGGTGCCACCGCTATCCACCAGACTGTCCGACGCTGCGGTTGTATCTTCTGATACAGCCGGATTACACACAGGGTGATCAGATCCTGTGGGTCCGCCGCAGTCGATCGATAGGTTAACCCAGTCGATCGAAGGTTTAAACTTGGACATCCATGGGATTCCAAGTATCACATCGAACTTGTCATCTAAATCGAGGACGATGAATTCATCCTCGAATGACAGTTCATTCAACTCGAAGCGTGTTTTAATCACACGCTTTTGAATAGTCACGGTTGCACCTGTTTCTAACCGGACTGAAAACATACTTCGTGGGGTTTATACCTCCACGAAGCTCAACAACGTTAGACTCTGAGTTCTAACTAAATTGTTTGACGCTCCTGTGTCAAACAAAGCTCGCATGGGGACATCGCTCCCGTGCGGCTTAACCTCCAGGGTGATAAGAGGCTTACCATCACCCTGCACCTTTTGACAGGACATAGTACCGTCTGGGGCTATTACCCTCACATGCCCTACGTCGGCATGTGGGATAACATTCCCAGTAGGGCGCCCCGCCCCTACTGGTGATTTACGTTTTTTGCATCAACAGGGTGATGTCCCTGTTGGTGTCACCGTGCAGAAGACGATTCCGTCCGCTGACTGCGTGGCACTGGACGCGGTGCCATACACTCATGGGCAAAATGCCCCACTTTCGCGCATCGATTGCAGCGAATGTTCTTCTTAAATTTCAGTTGCTTTGAGTTTGAAGCAACCGCAACCGATAGGTCCATCGGCTCTGGACCTCCACCGCCCATGCTCTGGCGCGGGTGGCTATTTCTTGAGACGAAGTGTGAGATTCATCTGCCCGACTGCTGCTTGTTGACATGCTGTTGCGGCATGTCAAAAGCGAAGGGCTGTTGAGCCCTTCGGCTGTACCCAGCATGCGATAACGCTGATCGCATGCTGAACTCTTCACGGATGCTCATATAAATGGCATCCCTTAGAGTCTTTGGCGGGCGCCGGTAAAGACTCTGTTTGGCGGGACCATCATTGAGTCCCTTCATGAAGCCAGTGACCTGCAAAGCAGGGGGCACCGGCTCATACACAATATTTGACAGCAAATATTGCGTCTTTTGAGCGTAAGCTTGGAGGTCAAGCTTACCTTGCCGGAGTTCCATAAACTCCTGCCGAGTACTTAGCTCCATTTCTGGAGCTTCAAAGTTGAGCTTTAGCTCAGTTTTTAATTCCTTATAAGTAAAGAACGCAGAGTCATCAGTGGCTCTGCGACTCATCGCCCATGCTCTGGCTCTGCCGCCTAGACATGTTGTGGCGAAGTACGCCTGTTGACGTTCCTCAACAATTTTTGCGCAGAGATGACATCTTCCACCTCTGCGAACCATCTACGAAGGGGCTCTCCCCCTTCGCCGGTAAAGGGCAGTACTCGCGCCTTTACTACTTCAACGCTATGCGTTGCAGGTGCAGTTGCGGTCCGCGCTGCCTCTGGCGCGGGTCGTACTGGATTTTCTAGGTGGTTTAGCCTAAAGCGGTTCACCACCTGTCCACTTCCTCTGGGGATTTACGCTTGAGGAAGGTAATGATGTCGGTCCCCATAGACCGAATCATTTCCACCGTCGAGTCTTTACTACGCGACGAGAAGTGAGGGAAGTGTTTATTCACCTCTTCCAGCGTTCTTTCTCGCTCGGCAGCCGTCATGTCTCGCGACATGATGCCGAGTGGCTCTTAATATTCGCTCCACTAGTTAACTAGCAGAACGGAACTGTGGTCGTTAAGACGGACCACAAAGTGCTACCAGGTGTAACAGGACTGATCCTGTTACAGGCTTACACTGTATTTTGCGAGGAAGCGCGCAGTACAATAGGGCAGGATTAGTTGATAACAACTAATCCTATACTAAAAGTAAATATATGAATATTCACTTAGGCCTAAGAACGCAAAATTAAGAGTGTTTATTTAATGGGTGGTTTAGAGGCTAATAGTATAGTAACTAACTAATTAATATAATAATATCAAATAATCAACTAACTGTACTCTAAGTTAACCTGCAAGATTCGGTATTTATACCGAATCGACTTTTCCTTCTTAGATTATAATAACTTATAATCTCTTATTTAAATTTCAGACAACGCGTCTGAAATTAAACTGTGATATTCTAACTTGAATATCAATTATGTAAATGGCACTCCATTTCAAGCTAACCTTTTCCGCCGTGATGGAAATGACCACTGTCCGGTTGATTTTGATGCTCGCTCGGAAGTGGAAAGTACGGGCAACGCACGGGAATATCCCCAACGCTTACGTGAAAGCGTTGGAGGATGAACATGAAATTTATTTGTTCACCCCTAATGGAATGAAGGTGGAACCTAAAAAGGTTAAAGAACTACAAGTTGAAATTTCGAGCGATGTGGTATTAAAACTGAAGAAGACGCTTTACGGTTTAAAACAGGCAGGGAGGCAATGGAACCGCCTCCTGCACTCTAAGTTACTAAACCAAGGTTACGAACAGAGCTTCACAGACGGTTCTCTGTATTTTATGAAATTTCGTGGTGAAACAGTGGTGGTTGAAGTTTACGTGGATGACCTGTTGGTCACGGGCACGAAGGAGGAACATGTAAAGAAATTTTTCGAAGAATTAAAGGACCTGGAAATCAAGAATTTGTGTGAAGTAACAAAGTTTTTGGGCATGCGTGTGGAATACAAGGAAGATCAAGGTTACTTTCTGGATCAAGAGGTAATGATCAAGGACCTCCTCAAGACGTACGGCGTGGAGGAGGCTAACGCAGTAAAAACGCCCTTTTTTTAATTGGAGATGAGTTCGAGGACCAGAACCTGAAGGATCAAGAGATGTTGCCAAGTAGCGGAAAGGATGGATCGCCGACGGTGAAGAATTTTCAGTCGTTAGCTGGGAGTTTGTTGTGGCTCGCGCGTTGTTCGAGGCCGGACATTGCGTTTGCAGTCCACAAGGCCACGCGAAGGGCACATGCGCCCTCGAAGTTGGACTGGATGACCGCAAAGAGGATCCTGTGCTTCCTAAAAGGCACGGCGGGTATGAAGCCACGCTTGGAGAATGGAGATAACGCGAAATGTAATAAGAATGATGAGGTTGGCGTTGAAGGATATTGTGACGCTGATTTCGCGGGCTCGAAAGAGGATAGCAAGTCTACAAGTGGTGGAGTTTTTTTGTGGAAGGGTGCATAGTGCACTGGATATGCAAGCGAGAGTCTTGCGTCTCGCTCTCGACAATGGAGGCAGAGGTTTACGCGGCTTCGATAGCTCTGTGAGAGCTAACAGGCTTCAAAGAGATGTCAAGTGAAGTGGGTTTGAAGGTTGCATTGCCAATGAAGTTGGCTTGTGACAACCAAGCAGCTATCAAAATTCTGGAAGGAGATGGAAAGGTTTGCAAGACAAAGCACATGGACATTCGAGTGAAGTTTCTATTATCGAAGTTCAAGGATGGCATAGTCAAGACAAGCTACCAACCCACCGACGAAAACCTGGCAGACATTTTTACCAAGCCGCTTAGTGCTGAGAAGCTGAGACGCGCGCAACAGGGTCTGGGACTGGTGGCGATTCCGATGGAATAATGGTTTTGCACCGAAAAGTCGAGAAGGAGTGTTGGAAGGGCGCGCTTTTTGCGCAGCAGCGAGCGTCGACATTTTGGTTGTCAAGCGACTTTCAGGTGAAAAGGTGATGTATTGTACATAACTTTAGGTACAAAACACTGTATATCTGCATACTATTAGTTTTAGGTGCATACTTAATTCTAATAATTCACTTCTAAATTGTTTTTCGACTTACGTGGTTATTACGAGTGGTTAGCAAGCGGTCAACTGTGTGTGCTTTGCTTGGATTTATTTTACGTGGATTATATAGTACGCTGCATTGGCAGCTGGAGTGATTATCACGAATTGGATTCTCGTGCTTTACGTCGGTTTGTTTGAGCTGCTGGTCCTTACCTTCAAGTCGCGAAAGGACGGTGGATAATTGGATTACGTTACGTACTTGATTACTCATTGTTACGATAATTGTTACCCTTTCGTTTGTACTGGAATATTACGCAGCAGTACGTGGTACTCGGAACCTGCGTGCAAGAGTACGTGCAGACATATGGACGACGAAGATTATCAACAGCAACCACCTGCTTCGCGCGTCGAAACCTTAGCACTGAGGAAGACACAACCCACAGTAGACTGATCTAATAAAAGAGCATGTCGTAACTGTTAAAATAGGCCGTCTATTTTTGCTTTTTTAGTAAAGCTGGGTTGGACTATTTTAGGTAGCAATTTGCATTTGGGCGAGGTAAAATCACCCCAGCTTTTTCACAAAATCACCCCAATCGTGGGCTTTTCACCCCAACCGCATAACTTATTTTGTGGACACCAAAAACGAGCCAACTACTACCTTTAGCTAGCATATGCAACTTTCCGCTTGCTACTCGTGAGCTCATGGCTGCAATAGAATTGTCTTCTATTCCTGCGCAGCAGTTACTGTCACCACAAGAGATCGAACCAGTTGGTGTCGTTGCTGTGGACGAGTCGTTTTTATCATCAGACTCGAATTCGGAGCTCACAGATGATAATATTTGCGATGGTGTTGCGGTAGTCTAAATTCGCTTGCCTTGTTTGGACAGGTGGATCCCAATCCCCATGTACCGTCAGAACGCCGGGGATAGTAGTGTTCACTCCATAGTAGGACGAACTGAATGAAATGAGAGCACACCCTTGCAGCAGGAGGCAGATCTTTAACTACCCGTCCACGTGATCTCGGCGTTCCCAGCGTCCTTAGACTTATAGGTTTGACTATCCAATGCTATATTATGTGACTTTTCGCTCGAGATGGAAATTGCAGAAGTACGCTGAAAATTTTTCGTAATGCCTTGGTGAGGCGCCACCTCGTACTTGGCTTTTAGCATCTCAAAGAGCTCTACTTCGCGGCCTTGCCAGCCGTCAATGATGGTCTGAATAGTGACGTTATCCAGATTGGCCGGATTATAGGCGCGGTAGAACGTGACGAGGGCGTCGCACGTCGCCAACGTAGCGTCATACTCGGCGCGGTCATTCGGGTTCGACAAGATTGCGTAAGCCGCCGGCACGCCCTCCCATCGCGCTAGCGCCTTTGCCGACGGCTTTCTGTCGGGGTGGCACTCGAGCGCCAATTTGTGGTACGCCTTATGTTGAAATGTTGTAAGATGCGCGTGTGCAAGCTGCATACAAATTTCAAGTTGTGCGCGATCATTGTGGCCATTTTTGTATTTTTGCATTTATTGCATCATTGGTACTTTAGGATTTTATCTATTATTAAGTTTTAGGTTAGGTTCTTAGGTACTATTCTATTTTATATTGAGTATATCTTTTACCGTTTAAGTCTATTTACATCCTGGCCTCGTGCGCCCCTACTCTGATCAGGTAGGGCGCGCTTCTTTCAAGAAATCTACATCCCAACTGCAGTCAGACTCTAACGGTCTGAACTGCCATTTTTTTGAAGTTCACACGTGCCCCCAACTCGTGTCAATTTCCGACACCTTACGGATAAAAGCAGACGACAGGCGAGGCTTTATTAGTCCATAAAGTTATGCTGTTGGGGTGAAAAGCCCACTGTTGGGGTGATTTTGCGAAAAAGCTGGGGTGATTTTTCCCTCACCCTTTGCATTTCGTTCTTATTCTTATCTATATATTTAATAAAATTTGATCCGTCTCTCGATGTATACAAGAGACTATATGTTTGGGTACGTAGCTCTCATTTTGATTGACAGAAGTTGACATTTCTCACTCATTTTGATTGGCTGAAAGTGACATTTGTCCATTGGTTAGGAAAGAGCGGGGTATAATGTGACTTACGTAGAATAGCATATAGCCGGACTTACTTACTGGCTCAATTAGATAAAATATAGAATATAGTGTATATCTATTTGCCGTGACTTCGCATTTCTCTTAGGTCAACCCCAATTTACATTCTGCAGTGTTATAAATATTAAATCTATTGCCCCGTTGGTAGAACGGGGGCACTATCTATATCTATATATATAACAGAATTCATGTCGTCGATCCATGCGCGCTCCCGCACCTAAGCGAATAACTTGATCTAATTATAAAATTCAATTAAGTACGCGATCCCATACCTAGCCGAAATTCAACTGTACGCACGTCATGACACTATGACATGCCATTATAAAAAACCATAGCGCGTAACGAGGAGAAGGCGCAGTCGCTGCTGAACCGATGGACGAGCACAGCTAAATCAGGTCACGGAGACGTAGTGCGTTGTTTTCTATCCTTTGACGCTCACGATGATGCAGAAAATCGTCCAGGTACTCGAACAGCGCTGCACATCTGTCGTGAAGGAACTTAAATTTTAGAGGTTTCCACTCAAAAACAACACAAGGAAGCGATATAATACACCTCTCTTGCTTAAAATTTCCAGGCTCTTGATACTTACGTCCGAACCTTAACACAAAGTTACTGAAAATGGACACTTCCTGGTAACACTCAGGCTGCCCCTTAGCTTAGGTAATCGCAGAGGATCTTTATCACGCTTTAACACGCGTTCACTTAAAGGTTTCCTCGGGTTGTACTTAGTTTTTGTATGGGGTTGAAAGATTTGGTTGGTTGAAAACAAAACTGTCTTCAAAGGGGGAAATTTGATTATATTAAAAGTGTTAAGAAATCTTATATATACCTTCAGTATCTGTTCAACTTGTTACTTCTTCGTTACTTCAGCACTGGCTTCAATACTGAAAACTCACTTCATGATCGGCTAAAAACACCGTATACCTTTTATGTATACTTTTCGTATACACTCAACCATAAATTCCAGTAACTTCACCACAACCGCCCCTTGCGCAGCCTTAGCGTAAGCGAGCAAAAGCAAGCAACCCATTTATATCGCATATCAATACCCCTGTTTCGTTAATTCCACTTCAAATATTGACGCGCTCCAATGTCCGTAATAGTGGATGCAAAACAAGGAACATCATATTTCCTACATACTTCCATCATCCGATCCCAATAGACATCTTGCTCGAATACATATCGCGCAGCCACAATGAATAAGTAATCACGTGATCTGCTGAGTGATACCAACGATCTCGACGGATTTCCTTCCATAAATCCTATAGTATGCGAACGCACCATCGTAACAATAGTAATTTCTGCTTCTTGGCCTTGACTAGAATCGGTAGTAGCCACTTCGATATCTAAATGATCTTCATACATTCCATTCAAGTATCGTAACTCCCTCCTTATAGCCGAGACTTGGTCTTGATATGGTGAAATTATCAACACCGAATTTCGTATAGCAGCATTCAACCTCCGTGGTTCAACCTGCAAAGCCGACCATATTTTTTCCAATAGCTGCACCACTATCGCCAATTCAATAACATTTCGATGCCTATACATGGTGCGCTCACGTTCTTCAACCCGTTCTTGAGAACTAATCCACACGACACGCTGTTCCCCCAAAATTTTCCTCACCCTAGAAGGGTAGCGGTCATCCGGCTTTGCCCAATCAAGTACTTCCATAGGCCTCAGATGTATTGATGCCAAATAATCTTGTGACCTATAGACTCGATCACGAATAGTGTATGGATAAAATGTTTGTAACAATCTCGTGATCATAGGATGGCTCCTAAATTCTGTCGTCATAGTAACTCCAGGGAATGCAGGTGATATTTTCCTCATCGCTCGGTAATGTTCCATGGAATGTATCAACCCCCACGTAATCTTATGACGACGTACGCCATCACGGAATCGATGCTTCATTCTCTCATCCATGGGGGAGTATGCAAAAAGCTGGTACGGATCTCCCACTGAGATAATCACTTTTACCCACGGTCTAATAGCTTGTAGTAATGCCACTTCTGCTGTTTGTGCACCCTCATCATTGATAATCACGTCATAGAGCAAGTTCGAGAGATCTGGTCGCCCCAATTGAGCCAACGTAGCAACAATCACACGTGCCCCATCCAACGTGTCTATCTCTTTTAACTTCAATCTGGGAGATATCTCTTTCCGATTCACACACCCTTCCAATGATTGTCGCTCTCGTCGTAATATCTCCGAAAGGAACCTTCGTCGATACTTTTCAGCATCTGGCGCTAACATAGTGCCCTTTATTTCTCCCAGCTGAACTATATCTTGATCGTTTAGCTGCTTTGAATCCATCAACCTTTTCAGATCTTCATCAATAGCTGCATTGGTTTCGGACACGATGGCAATCCGATATGAAGGAAAGATTGCTAATAGAGACAGTACAACAACCGTAATTGTAGATGTCTTCCCACATCCATAAGGGCCACGAGCCAACACTATCCCTTTCGTCTCTATTGCTGCACGTATCACTTCCATTCGATCCCTATCCAAGCTGCGCTGAAATTTCTTATATACTGGTGTTTGTTCCGCACCAGCCATTACTGATGAACTTATCAGCGATTGAACAGTTTCCCTTCGACTCATCAGTTTCAATATCTCTGGTGGTGAATCTCTAGTCAGTTTATCTATCACTCCGAATCTTCGGATGTAGTTCATAATGTTGGCTTTTGGTATCCATCATAACTTATGTATGTTCTCTTGAATACGTCCTCCCAAGGCGGTGGTTAGGATAGCATGGTTGAATCCTACAGAGCATATTATCCCCCAACCTAAAAGTTCCAGTTTTTACCTCGTGGGACACAGTTGTCCATAATCCCATCGTTGTAAATCTTCTGTACTCGTATTTACATGTTCATGCATATCATTTCCGGCTACTTGCAGGTACATTACCCCTCTCATTAATGGCATGAAATGAGTTGTGCCGCTATCATTGGTGTAAGTATTCCATCGTTTGGCTAAACATTGCCCAATACCGTATGATAACACATGAAGATTGATTGTTGACTCAACATCATCCGTTTTCCAGTCGTATTGATCAGGGTTTGTGGCCCAAAATGCATCTAGATGTGTCACTACGCACATGGTAAGGAGGTAATCACTTACTGATATGAAATCATTCACATACACCTCCCGATATTTTGCATATAACCAATGTCTGCAACTTCCTTGGTAGTGAAATTGTGATATGGTCACATCATATTTTAGACTACACAAGTCATCCCTGCAAGGTCCATAACCACCACCCCAACATTCGCGTAGGAAAACCACTAGAGACGCTGAATCTCGTAATAATAACGTGACAGCAAACAATACGTTTCTTGCATCCTCCGGGGTGATCGATTTGATTTGTCGTCTTATACCAATGTCTTTGTGTAACTCCAGTGATCGGCTCTCACTAATAATAGCTCCCGGGCTGATAGTTCTCTTTTCGACTTCCTGACACCAATTCCTTTCCATATCTGACATACGCGTTATCACTCGCCTTGTCGTTGAGCCTTGATTACATGCACTTCGCCACGCTAACTCTCGACACTCTGCTTTGAGCAGCCCTTCCTTGAACGTATAGCGTCGATATTCCTCTTTCCTCTGCACAACCTTCTTGAGCGTATCTGCATTCGTATTAGTCATCGGAGTAAGGTTTTTCAGAACTTCCCCACACATCTCATCACAGTTCTGCTCTGTGCTTGTAGGGAGGTCTATATCTTCAGAGATGTACTTATTTTCCTTCCTTGGCACACCGGACCCTTGTCTACATGGCAGTTCATCTTTTTGGTTACGGGCTTTCCTTCATTATCTTCATGAAGACTTTATTTCGAATCTTCCGTCGACTTAGTTAAATCTATGACCGCGGAGTTGTCTTGTTTTGATTCTACATCATCGTTTAGAGTATCGTCAAGTCGTCCTTAGTTTAATGCTGTCTCCAACGTTCTCTATTCACCGTGTTCTGCTGTTCGAAGATTTCACCATAGTTTGTCCTTTTTACTTCTTGCACTGTACTTTCAAACCCCACATCTTTGTACACATTGACATCTTCCGCCACCATTCTCTGCAATTCAAGTTGAGTCAGCACAACACCTTCTGCATTTTCTGACTCTTCTTCTACTCCTGATGATGTCGGAGTAGGGTTGTTCAGACCTTCTCCACACATCTCCTCATAGGTGTGCACTGTGCTTGTAGGAAGGTCTACATCTTCTGAGACGCACTTATTCTCCTCTTCTGGTACACCTACAGCTCATCTTTTTTGGTCACGGGTTCTTCTTCATTATCTCTACTAAGACCTAAATTTGGACCTTCCGTCGACTCTATGATGTCTACGTCCATGGGGTTGTCTCACCTTGATCCTCCATCGTCGTTTAGGGTGCTGCCAATTCGTCCCTCACTCAGTGCTGGTTCCAATGTATTTTCGACCATCATTTCCTGCTTTTCGAAGATTTCACCGGAGTTGGTCTCTTTTACTTCTTTTACTGTACCTTCAAGCTCCACATTTTCTGAATCCCCTTCCACTCCTGATGCTGGACTCGGGCTCCCTGGTATCATATAATCTATAATAATTTGATCTTCCTCGACGTTCGTAGAAACTTCCTGTTACGACTGTGGACCTGGTCTTATAACGGCATGCTCGACGCTCTGAACACTACATTTTAATCGACGGAGTCTCTGTCTGATCCCGTCATACGATCTCGGCGTATAATTGATTCCGCCCGTGTTTAATGTATCATGTAACTTCTTCGCAATTAAGTTCACACCCATTTCTCCACGTTCGATCGCCTCTTTCAGTATGAGATCCTCTTGCGGGGTCCATCTCCTACCACCTTTTCTGCATTCACTTCGGTTATCGTCCCCATCCGATATTATCCGGGATTTGCCCATATTCTCCTGACGCAAGGCTCTTATCTTATTTTGTATAGATGATTTGGTGCGCATCTTCTTAGCTTGCGGGAACTGTACCGGGTATATCTCAGCTATGTGAATGGCCGAGTTCTTCTGTTCAACTATACTTGTTAACCACTTCACCTCTTCCTCAGTCCACTCATTATCTCGTTTTCGCTTAGATCCCAATCGCCTTAGCATAATCTCAACACTAGCTTCGGTTCTCTTGGTCCATCCGTTTACTTGACATCGTTGATTGTATATGTTACTTATCTCGGAAACTGACTTCGTCCGATCCATACTCCCACATTGTATACGTGTCAACTCTTCCTTCTCACGGTTGGTCCATTCAGGAGGGTAATGTATATGTGCAGAGTCTCGCTCAGTCATAGGTTGTAGTGCGGACATATTATGAGGGGCAGCCCCTGAGATGTCGACCTCTTCCCCGTTGTGTTCTACTCCACTGGACGGACCTCCTGACGCTTTCAGACTCAACAACGTTTGTATCGTATCCACGTTATCCATCTTATACCGTTCCGATTGACTCGCTTGATGGCTCTCCAAAAGTTAACTCCTCTGAGACTAATGTGTCACTGAGTTAACCCAACTGGTATAATATAAGCTTCTGCTATTCGTCTGTTTGACTAAATCCGTGACGTTGGCTGTCGTTAACGCTCCCGTCATAAGCGAATCCTCGGCACTTTGACGAGTCAACAAATTTCTGCGTACTTAACTGTCGTGAACGGTCATGTAATGAACGATCATGTCGTGGACGACCACATATCACGTGATTGGCCAAAATCTATCCAATCATGTGCGAACATGTACCTGCGTACTTATCCAGGCCTGTCGTGGACGAACATGTCGTGGACGATCATGTCGTGGACGATCAAATATCACATGGTTGGCCAAAACTCATCCAATCATGTGCGAACATATACCTGCATACTTATCCAGGCCTGT
>CM047592.1:6732844-6760744 GCA_026184515.1 Peronosclerospora sorghi | reverse complement strand
GCGGCGGCCAGATTGCAACGGCAAATATGTCAAAACTGATCAATCAAATTCCAGAGGGTGCGACGGCCAGATCGCGACGGCCAGATCGCTACGGACAGATCGCGACGGCCAGATCGCTATGTCAAAACTAATCAATCAAGTTTCAGATGATGCGGCGGCCAGATTGCAACGGCAAATATGTCAAAACTGATCAATCAAGTTCCAGAGGGTGCGACGGAAAGATCGCGACGGACAGATCGCCATGTCAAAACTGATCAATCAAGTTTTAGAGGATGCGGCGGCCAGATTGCAACGGCAAATCTGATCAATCAAATTACAGAGGATTGCGACGGCCCCAGAGTCCAGTATTGAAGTCAGCGCTGAAGTAACCAAGAAGTAGTGGGTGAGAAAAGTGATTGAATTTGATGTAGGAGTTAGTAACACTTAATAGAACGAAATTTCCCTTGTAATGCACAGGTCTCTGGCGGCTTTCCAAAAAAATTTCCTTTTCTAACCCCATACAAAAACCAAGTGTAACGCAAGGAAGTCAGTGAGCACACGCCCTAGTGAGTGAAGAAGCAGCCTGTTGAAGTGCTCAAGTGTTGGGGGCAGCCCGGGACAGCCTTTTGAAGTGCACGCCAAGTGTAATTGATTGATTTGTTGGTTCGGACGGAAGTATTAAGTACCCGGGAAGTTAAACAAGGAGGACTGGCTTAATACCTCTTTGTGTTGTTAATTACGTGGAAGTATAATAATTTTCAACCCATTCACGACACGTTCAAGATGGCGTTCAAAGCCGATAGGAACTTCCGTTCCTCTAAGATGGGGCCCGAACCCATGGACCTTAGTCAGGTCGAAGCGGAGGAGAAACCTCGAGCTAAGAGTCACACTGACTCTTTTTCGCAGATCTTCGAGGCGGAGCTCTTAGCTATGCTGCAGCGACATGGGCCGCTGAGATGCTTCTTTTGTGGAAGCACGGATCATCTGCGGAACAGGTGTCCGAAAATCCCCAGCGAGACACTCGCTACAAGGGACCAAGGGTTGGGAAAAAGCCCTTGCCCAAGCCGTTGGGAAACGACGGCTCCCAGTAGGTGCGGGGCGCCCTACTGGGGGACCCCTCAGTGCTGTTAAGCCCCAGGGTAGGGGACGACAGCACAAAGCCCCGAGGGAAGCGGTGCTTTCTAGCACCGAGTTGGTGTACCAGCCAGGTTTGCTGGTAGTCCTTGCGGACGTGAAAGGCTTTGACAAGCCTTGGAGAGTCTTGATAGACTCTGGAGCGTCTGAAAATTATGTCAGACGGGATTCTGTTGAGAAGAGCCGGCTGTATGCCGAGGCCCTAGAGGCACGTTCTCGTGACGTTGTCACGGTCCGTCTTGCGACGGGCGTACATGTTTCTGTACCCAAGGTCTCTATTGACCTTAAGCTGAAGTTTGCAGACTTCGACAGCTTAGAACGTTGCCTAGTACTGGATTTGGACTCGAGGTATGACCTCACTCTGGTCATGAAGTGGCTGGAACGCCACGAACCATGCATATACTGGAAGTCTAAGTCCATTGGCTCCACGCACCCGCGGTCGGGTGAAGCATTGGCGAGTCATGAACCCAAATTTGCTCGATCGCAAAAGCGATTCTGGCGTGAGATGCCAGAGATTGGGATGTCTGAAATGATCATTCCCAATGGCGTTAAGGAAGAGTTCCTTAACGAGAGGGATTCGGCCGTTAATCCCCACGCCGTGAACGGCGAGACTGGTGAGTTACCTGTGGTAACTCCCGTGGTAGGGGTAGAGACCCCTGTGGTTAAGCGCGAGGCGCTTCCACGCGAAGATACCCGGAGTTCGTCTCTTTCGCACGTCGGAAATGATTCCGATTACGCCGTTATAGGTGAGACCGGCGAGTCACCGGTGGTAGAGGTAGATACCTCTGTGGATAGGCGCGTGGCGCTTCCAATAGATGGGGCAATTGACTCCCCCCATCTGGGTCTCGGGATGAGTCCCGAGGCCAGTAGTCAGCAGTCCTACAGGATGCTGAATAGTGTGACAGGTGTTGTCTCAGAAGGCGTAAGCCTGGTACGGTTGCCTGGGGTAGGCGAACTGTTGTCGTTGGAGGAGATGTCCTTCAACGAGTTTGAGACTGATTTGAAAGCAGAGGAAATCGACGAGGTCGTCGTGTTGCGTCCGGAAGAGGAGTTGAACTCCTCATCCACGATAGACGAGTCAGTTTTGGTGAAAACCAAACAGGCATTGAATGCCCGAAGCGGCCTCAAGATCCTCGCGGATCCTGAGGACCCTTACCATTCCTTATTAAAGGAATTAGGAGATGTCATTAGTGACAACCCGCCCATGGGGTTACCACCGGATCGGGGAGTCCGACATGAAATTGATTTGGTTCCTGGAACCAAATACTGCGTCACTAGGCAGTGGCCTCTCCCAAGTAACAATGCGACGTCATCGACGCATTCTTCAAGGGGAAAGAAGAGGCAGGGATGGTACGGGAGAGTAAGTCTCCCCACTCATCTCCCACTTTTTGTGTTCGTAAACCGAACGGAAAGTGGCGCATTGTGCATGCGTATAACAAGATGAACGCAGCTACTGTACCCATGCAGACTCCGATTCCTCGGAAGGATGTCCTCCAGAACAATATGGCGGGCTGTACTGTGTACAGTGCCTTAGATCTGGTGGACGGGTATTATCAGGTGCTCATGCGAGCGTCCGATATTCCGCTGACGGCGGTTAGCACGCCTAGTGGAATGCTGTGGGAGTGGCTTGTTATGCCACAAGGGCTTTTAAATGCACCAGCGACTTTCAATCGCTTGGTGACTCAACTCTTCCGTCCTCATAGGAAGTACGCTCAGAAGTACTTCGACGACATATTCGTCCATAGTCGTGCGGAAGGCGACTCGTCTGATGTCCAGACGCATCTGATACACCTTTGAGCAGTGCTCGAATGTATGCGAGATCATAAGTTATATGCAAACGCATCCAAGTGTATCTTTGGTGCTGAGGAAATTCCCTTCCTCGGATGCTTCATCGGTAAGGATGGAGTGCGGGCGGATCCCGCGGAAGGTGAAAGCCATTGTGGAGTGGACTTCGCCTGTAATTATTAGAGATTTACGAAACTGGCTAGGATTACCCAATTATCTCCACAAATACAGCGAGAACTACGCTGAAATGGCGAAGCCATTGACCGACCTTCTTAAGAAAGATGTTGATTGGTGTTGGTAAACTGAACACCAAAACGCTTTTGGAGAAGTTAAGGGGAGCTTGTTAAAAGCTCCCGTTCTTGCTCTCCCAGACTCTGGGAAACCATTTAGTGTCGTCTGCGACGCCTCCGATTTCGCAATCGGATGTGCTTTGTTACAAGCAGACGATGCAGGAATGGACGCGTAATTGCGTTTGAGTCGAGGCAGCTTAAAGCTGCAGAACGGAATTATCCCGTTCATGACAAGGAGATACTTGCAATGAAGTATGCTCTTGTCAAATTTAGGGTTCACCTACTCGGCTCAAAGCCGTTCGTGGTTTATACTGACCACTCGTCCTTACTGACAGCGACAAAGTCGCCTCATCTCTCGCAACGGATGGCCCGTTGGCTCTCCTTCTTTGCGGAGTATAACTTTGAGGTTAAGTATAGACCTGGCAAGCAGAACGTGCTTGCAGACGCGTTGTCGCGTCGTCCCGATTACGAGCTCGCTCACGCGACATTCGTCTTCACGTCTGTGGTGGATCTCATACGCCAGATGTATGAGAAAGACCCACAGTGTACGGCGCTTATCAGCGCGTTGGGTGAAAACGGTCTTGGCTCGTCTGAGCCAACCCTATCAGTCGAGTTAGAGCTCGGTTACACCGTTACAGTTACTGTGACGGTTTGCTATATTATAGCACGAGCGCGGAGGACACTCCGCGGGTGGTTGTTCCTCATGATGAGGAACTGAAGTATAGAGTCCTCTTTGAGGCACATGACGCCCCTACCGGGGGTCATTTAGGGAGGGATAAGACCTACAGCGCTTTAAGCGCTTTGTATTGGTGGCCCAATATGTATAAGTGGGCGGTGCGTATGTACGCACCTGTGAGACGTGTCAGAGGGTTAAACCCTCTGCAAGTTCAGCTGCGCCTTTGGCGAGCTTATCGGTTCCAACGGAGTGTTGGAAATCCATTAGCATGGATTTTATCTTCGATTTTCCGAAGGATAAGGCCGGGAACACCGGCATATTGGTCTCTGTAGACCGTTTGAGCAAGATGGCTCACCTGGCGGCGGTGCCAGAGTCCATAGATGGACAAGGAACAGCGAAAGTGTTCCTAGACCGTGTCTTTCGACAACATGGTCTACCCGATTCCGTTGTGTCGGATCGGGATCCACGTTTTACGGGACAATTCTGGGGAGCGTTGTTTAAGGTGCTAGGCACCAAGCTCCTCATGTCCACTGCGGATCATCCGCAGACGGACGGTCAGACGGAACGCGTTAATCGCGTTGTGGAGGATATTCTCCGGAGTTTATGTCCGGATTCTCCAAAGAGTTGGAGTGATATGCTTCCGATGGTTGAATTTGCTATCAACAATTCGGTACATGCATCTACGGGGTTTACCCCGTATTACGTAAACGGATTGGCGAATCCGAGGGTTCCGTTGACGCCATGTGTGCGTGGACCATGGCTTGAGGGGGGGGATTCCCCGATGTCAGCCCTGTATCTGTGCGAAAGCACATCGATAAGTTTTTATCGACGCGCCTTAGTGTCTTACGACACGTCTGCGATGCCATGGCGGAAAGCCAAGACAAGCAGAAGGAGCAAGAGGACCGAAAGGGACGGCGTAACAAAAAGGTATACAGAGTATGAGAAAGTGTTTTATTAAACGCTAAGAATCTTCCTACACATGCAGTTTCAAATGTGTTGCGCAATAAACTGCTCCCCAGGTTTGTGGGGACCTTTAAGCTGTTAGCCCGAAAGGGCTTGTCGTACACCTTAGACATCCCGAAGTCGATGCGTACGCATCCAACCTTTTATGTGGGTATGCTTAAGCCATACCAGAACCCGGAGGCGGGTCCTCTCGCGAAAGAGGGTGAGAAACCGGATAGCCGAAAGGCGCAACAGGTCGGAACATCTCCGACAGGGTTGAAATACGACCCTGAAGCTCCGCAACGAGAGAATCGAGAGAGGCAAGCCGCCCCTCGATGCGTTCATTCGCACTCCCTTCGTTGCGGAGTTCCTCCTGAGCATCTTGGATGCGAAGGCTGTGCCGATCACAGCGCTCGTGGAAGTCACGCCGCAAGAGCGCGCCCCCTCCTCCAGTGCTCGATACGGAGGGTACGCCACATTATCATGTGGAACTCCTGATGTCACGACGCCATCACCGGGGTGAGACCCAGTACCTGGTGAAGTTGAAAGGGTATCCACATTCTCAGAACTCGTGGGAGTACGAGACTCCCCTGCGGCAGGATTGCCGTGACGTCGTTGACGCTTTCGAGCGGGAGAATCCCACTGAGAGTCAACGACCAAAGGGGCTGAAGAAGCCCCTTCACCCCCATAGCTGGGAGTTCGCCGGAGGCAGATGCTGTGCTTGCATTGCTCTCCGGCACCACATCGAGAGCAGAGCGCGTATAATAGGAGGCAGGCAATTGCCCTTGCGCTTTGGCCTGAGCATAGGCCAAGCGTAGCGCTCTCTACACCCGAACGTCGTGTTCGGAAAAGCTGTTGTACAGCGCATCGAAACTGGGGAGGCGTTTCTCCCTTTCCGCCCAGGCGCGGAACGCCTGTTCTGCGTCTTCGACGCTTTCGTCCCTCAGGAGAACAAGGGGAATCTCGCGGAGAACATCCACGAGGGCACCGCGCGCCTGTTTCCCGAGGCGCGTCCGGTAGGCCTTAACGGAATAATGTTTGGGCGTTCGTAGTCGGGCCCGGAGTTGGTTACGATGCGCAATTTCGCGCGAGAGTATAGCCGCTGGTCCAGGGGTATAAGAGGCTAAGCCCCTCTTGACCGCGTTCTTAGCCCTCTTTTGAGGGTCGCGAGGTCCCTTACGTGCCCGTCCGGCACGTCGGGCCTCTTGAACCAAGGACGGTTCATTGGTGGTGGTTGCCTGTGGCAATCTAGAGGTATCACCCCTAGCGGGTAACGGTGGCGCACGAGTTAGTGCGTTCTCCCCACGTGTGGGGAATGGGTTGGATGACTGATAGCGCCGTTCGGCGCTATCAACATGGCCAGACGTTGGGGATAGCTCCCCAAGGGCGTCCACTTCCGAGATGTCGGAATAGTTTGCGTCCATAGCACCGCTGAGGGTGTACAATGGACAGCCAGAGGTACTGGCGTTGTAGTTCTCCAACAAAATTTTGTTTATTGCGTAAGCAATAGTCTTGATGGGGGAGGATGTAACGGGGTTATATTCGGGTAACACTGAGTTTTGGTGTACATGAGTACACCACGGTTGAGGCCAGTATTGGCCGGGTTGAAAGGTTTCGAACCTTTGGTTATTTTAACCAATCAGGGCATGGGCCCTTGGTGTGGTGGTTTGTCAGCCATCCACGTGTCAGTACACAGGTGTTTACACTACATTTTAGCTAGGTACGAATTAGGAATATTCTACTTAGTGTTACATATAGTTTATATTAGTTTAAATAATTACAAATTAAATATATTCAGTTTACATTTCACTCGAAAGTACAGACGCACGACCTCGACCGGTCGTGCGTGTAGTGAGTGCCGTAGCGTAAGGGGAGACCTCCCCTTAGCTACACCCTTTGAAAGGGAGCCTTGCCGTTAAGGCACTAGTACAGGCTAGAGTAAACTAACCCGGGAATCTTGGCCCCGAGTAGGAGAGCTCTCTCCTACTAAGCCCTTAATAAGGGCGTATCAGCTAAGTAGCGGCGAACGCCGCTTAAAGAAAGCCTTCCCCTGTGCGCTAGCCGCACCGTGCGTATACGCACCAGATACAGATAGCGGCATGACAGCGCATACCGCAACCCTCATTCCCCACTACCCAGACAGAAGCGTATCCGTAACAAGTTGGCACCACCCCACTTGCGATGGTTTAAAAATGTTAAGCCAGGTCAAGTGTCGACTCAGTCTGGTGATTAATTAGGGTTTTATTCTCTCTCTTGAAGCCTTTCTAATTTTAATATGATGAAATTTGAGTGAGTTAAGTTACTCAGTAATCATGAAAGATCAAGGATATTCTCCCGGTAGTCATTAAGAAGTACAGAAGTAGATTGAAAACAGCATGATTGACATAGCTACGGAAATATGAGTATGTGTCAGAGACTAGCATGAATTAGCATTGTAGTCCTTGCGGAATAAATACTCGGAGCTTTTAGCTTCAACTCTATTCTTAATTTTACTATTAGTTTAACCTCTACACTACAATGAGAAATTTTAATTCTGACCTACTAACTTATATGTTGGTCAGGTATACTGACCCCCCATTTCCGTAAACTGACCCCCCGGTGGCATAGCCATGAGATTTTATAACAATTTCAACACAGTTACAGTAACCATCACGTCACGGCCCAATTTTTGACATTCCCCCGAACATTCTACTACAAAATGATTTCGGAATGAGGGTTCTGTAGCCTGGGAATCTATTGGTGGGTGAATTGTATCTCGTACAGTCTTCTTCTTTTTTGCTATTTCCGGACCTCTAATATGCAAAGGGTCGAATGTTGTAGCAGTAGCCATTCCCTTGGGGTCAGTATACGCTGACCCCAGGCTCTCCCTATATATATATATATATACAAAATATGGGCAATATGTTATATACCATTAACGGACAGCGAATTTGGTGTATTAGTGGCGTCATTTCTATCTTTGAAAGGGTTTTGTGAGCTCCGTTTAGTTAATATGAATAGAAAAATCGGTGGCGGTTCTTTAACCGCTTTACCTATTATAGAAACTCAAGCTGGTGATCTTTATGCATATATTCCTACTAATGTTATTTCAATTACTGATGGACATGTTTTTTTCGAAAGTGAATTTTTAAGGGGTTCCAAAGTTGGGTGATTTCGGGTCATTTTTGTGAGGTGAAATGGTTGACCGTTTGGTCTTTTTTTTCGTCCATTTCGGAAATCGATTAGCTCCGAACTAGTCGAATTCGTTTTGGCGAAATGGACAATTTTATTTCGTGAAACCGCCACCTCTACCCTAACCCCAGACAGACGTCAACCACATCCTTTGGTACGTACAGTACGGAAGAAAATTAGTCCGACTCGTAAAACATAACCGTCTATTTCCGAAACCGATCTGCTTGCGCGCGGTATGCTTAAGCTATCAGAGAGGCGGAGGAACCTGCGCTCGCTGAACCATGCTGTAGGGTCAGCCGTGACCTTGGGCAGCCTGGAATTGGCGCGCTTGCTTGTTCAAGTTCTTGTATCCATAGAGAATAGCCGCTACTTGACGCAACGATTACCGCGAGAACACCCGTCTCTTGGGCACGCTGTACCTGAGTTTTTGCGCCTCCCAGAAAACGAGCTCAGCCAGGTACGAACGTGCTGTTCTGCTTTTTCTCCCCACATCTGACGAATCTTTGACATGCCTTTCGGAAGGTCATACGGACCGATCGGCAGACCTTCCTCCGTCTCGTAGAAGAAATTCAGGACTGTCCAGTTTTCCAGAACCAGTCACAGAACGCCCAAGGACCCGTTGCCTTGCAGCTCATGGTCGCACTTGAGCGTCTGGGTCATAATGGAAATGGCGTCGCAGTAGTCCAAGCTCAAAGACAGTTTTTGCATTGGTGCCGCTACAGTCTGTCTGTACACCGAACGTTTTCTCACAGCGCTTATCACCCTCAGCGCACGATGGCTATCCTGTCCCAATGCAGAACGACGTCGTGAAATTTCCGAAGTCATGGCAGAGGAAGGATTCCCAGGATGCATAGGTATCGTTGATGGCACGACCATCAAACTTGACAACAAGCCGGGAAAGATGGAGAGCTTTATTGGGATAGAAAGAAGAAATAATCCGTGGCAGTGCGGCTAATTTGTGATTGTGACCGGCGATTCACATTTTTTTCACATGGTAAATCCCGGTGGCTGCCACTATAGCAGTGTATACAAGTCTACAGGCCTCCACCGACGCCCGCGAGATTTTTTTCTCGTGGCTGGCCGACTTTACATACGCGTCATCCGACACGGTGGTGCCCTCATACAAATCCACGACAGCAGACATGCCCGACAATCGGGATTTTAACTACTGTTTGGCCAAATCGCGGGTCCGAATTGAGCATGCCATCGGGGTGATGATGATGCGGTGGTACTCGTGCATCGAGATGCGCAGCCGTCTGAACTATGCAAAAGGCATGCTCCGCCTCATTAGGTGGGTACTGGCTTGCGTTATTCTCCATAACGCCCTCGCCCAATTGGGAGATCGGTGGGCGGATCTTTCAGAATTGGAGGATGTGGAACCAGACCGTATAGACGAACGCGCGAGAGATGACGTAATCGACAACCGCGCCGAAGCAACAAATGCCCGAACCAGAGTACAGACGACAACTCTTGCCCTTGGCCGTGAAGATGGCACACTGCTGATAGCGTGAAAACTCAGTCTTCCACATATCCAATGTATCTTTTAAGTCGCAGGATCATACCTTCAACCCCTGTACCAACGCCACAGACTTAATTGTTTAGTTTTTTCCACAGAACAGACACTCGAGATTGGTACCACCACGATCCTTTTTCAGGTAAGCATCACGGAACGTCAGCCACTCCCGCGAGAATTGCTGCATGTCAGCAAAACCACCCGATTCATCGTCACTGACAGAGGCCAGTTTAGGCTGAATCTTCTCATCATAATGAACTTGAAGAAAACGATCCCACATCTCTTTGCTGTGGGCCGCATTGTTGCGTACACAAGTAGCTTTAACGCCTTCCATGCACTTGAGTAGGTTATCCTCAAGGTCTAATGCCTTATAGCCAATAGCAGCGGCATGATAATACGTCAATGGTCGTTTCTCAGAATTTTTGATCGCCTCAGATAATTATTCATCATCAAGAGGCATATGAAGAGCGCTCAAACTTTTATTGAATGTTTCAGTATCAGTGGTCATCGCCTTTCGACACTAACTTGCAGTGACACCTTCCCACGCAGAAGTAATAACCGGCACGCCACCACTGTTAATAATAGCTACATACGCTTGCAACAAACCAGCAAACATACCACCATTAAGCGGTATGCCTTGAACCATCTTTGGCTGTAAGTTTTCACCATACACAATTTGCTTTACTTCAAGTAGCTGCTGCCAAAAATCTGGACGCAAGTCCTTAATCGGCAACGCATCGGCCTGTTCTAGCTTCTTATCGTCGTGTACTGGACACACAAGAGTGACCCAGTCACGCTGTGGAAAAAAGTCCTTCGTCATAGCATCGATCCGGTTGCGCTCCATATTAGCCGGAGTACGTGTCTGGTCTGCAAGCGCTCGCTCTAGACACTCACTACTCGAGATTAGATTTCCATCTTCATCCACTAGTTCTAAGGTAAAGTCCCTCACAACTCACAAGAAAGATGGAAAAAAGCTATGAAATTGCATCACATATTCATCCTCACTTTCCCTTGCTGATGCACTGACTTTAATGTGCTTGGCCAAATTACCGATGAATCTTAATCCATTAATAGATTTCTCGTCAACGCTTCCTTGGCTGTTGTAAATGAGCTTTGAGCACAAGAGTGTCGCTAACGAGTTCGCGAGTCGTACTACCGTGAAGCCTCAAGACCGCCCATACCCTCCATATCAAGCATCAAAACCCACACGTCTTTTCCATTATCCATTTTATTTTTTTGTGGCTGGTCCCAGAGCCAAGTACCGCGAGTACAGTGTTCCATCGTCGGACCAACACGAAAACCTTTAGGTGCCTTAATTGAGATCCGAACAATTCTTTCTGTCTCTCAAACCGAGCTGAAGCCTATTTAAAGGTTGGTGTTGTTCCTTTTTTCTGATTATATTTCAATCTGCTTGTTATTTTTCTTTTTTAATATAGTTAAAGCAGTTTGACCGTGCTGTTGCAGATTGTTCTAAGGCATTTGAGGCGAATCCAACGATCAAGGTGGTGCTTTGTTGCGCAATGTATATTCTGCGGTGACGACTAGACTGATAGTAACCGTAGCCATTTATGCGTAGAGCGACAGCATTTATTGCTAAAGAACAGTTTAGGCAAGCGGTTGCCGACCTAGAAGCAGCGCTCGTATTTGACCCGCGTAACAAAGAATGCCATGCAAAGCTACAATCTATTGTGGATACTGCAACAAATAGGGCACATGATTCAATAATTAGTTCGGATCTGCGTCAAGGGGCCGTTGGTGGGGCTGTGATACTGTCTTGTCGAGAAGGATGGATGAAGAGTGTAATCCTGGCCCTGCTGCAGTGAACAGCCACTCGCTTTTTCGAGGAGCCAATGGGCGCATCTATCTGTTTGGTGGAAGAGCAGTGCGTAATCAAAAGCCTGATTTGTTGTATTAGACCAGAATGTTCCTTCAAGTTGGGATGTATTACCTAATCGAGGCATACGTGCGCCAACATCGCGCGCGCGTCATTCGACTGCATATTTTGGCCATCTAGAAAAGTTCTTGTTCTGTGTATATGGTGGTGTGTCATCACACGGTGAAGACTCCATAGTTCATTTACTGGTGCCAACTTCACCTCGCGAATTTCATTGGGTAAAACCGTGTTGTGCACAAGATCATAATAAAATCCCTACTCCTCGATCCGGTCATGCAGCTGTGTCACATATGGAAGATAACGAAAAATCTGAAACTGGAAATTGCTAACCTCTTCTGAAGCATTACAGGTACAAGTTGAAAGTAACGCATCATCTGCATAGAGATTCAATCGTGTTGAAGATGAATGGTAGTAAAAATAATGGGCATGACGGACTAGGCACATGTAATCTTCGGGTCGCATTGCAAGGATCCGGTAGCAATAATAACAATGTGGACGAATTCTCAACGCTCATTATCGGATCTGGAGGCAAGCCTTTTACATCCAGTCGTGGTACTGACAAGTGGGTGGTGTATTTTGGATATGGTGCTGTCGTTTTGTTCAATTATGAACAAGTGTTGGTCAATACATTGATTAACACGCCACACGATTCTGTAGCGAAGTTTTTGAGATGCGTGACCATGAAGAATAAATGGTGCTGGTTTGTCATCCAGCGCAACAAAGATGGATCACACTAGCGGGAAATAATGTGCTGGTCCGATAAATTGACCATATCAATGTGCACGTAATTTCTCGGGGTGCTCTCGCATACAGTAGCTCTTGAATTCTATGAGCGCCAGCGCGAGACCATATTGCGCGAATTTGAGAAGCTTAACTTTGACGTTAAAAAGAAGGGCTCAAGATGCGCATTATTTGGCCGGGAAAATGAACAGACAAAAATGTTGTTTAAGATTGTGGCATCCAATAACTCACCGATGATCGATCTCGAGAGCAAGTTGCGTGTAATTGACCGAATGAAATCTGGTGACCCAGCCTGGATTCAAGCAAGACATCACGGCATGTGCAAATCACTTCTCGAGGAGTTCAAGCTAAATGAGCGTTTACTAAACCTTAATTTCAAGCTCGAATTTATCCAACACAATACCAAGGTAATTTTACTAACTGATGATTTCGTGGACTTTGTGATGAAGGTGTAGCTGCTAACAATCGTCTTTTTGCTGTAGTTTTTCTTAGAAGTATTAGACTCTCGTAAAGGTGAGCGAATCGAATGGTACATTGTCATCCTTATCTCTGAAGAGCTGGGTATTGGTGTCTACGAGCTTCTTATGGAGTTAGCTTGGATAGAAAAATGAATTTAGCCATACTAAATGCCTCGCCAAACGAAAGAATGTCCATCCTCTGCAGCGCGTGTAGTGATTTCATTCTATCTCGTGCACCACTGGGCATATTCATGAGGATTATTTACTTCTCATGACTCAGACATAGATTGTAAGTTGTTCCAAACCATATATTCCCTACATATTACAAATGTTCGAAGATGTCTTTCAGAGCAGCGAAGTGCTCCGGCCCATACTTTTCAAGAAGCCTCAACTTAGCGTCAAACATTTTTTCCTCCAACACCAGCCTCTTTTGTTCAACGTCTGCATCCGTCTTGCGGTGCTCTCTGTCCCGCTCTTGGCGCTGTGCCTCGGCTTTCTCTATGATTGTGCCCCATTGCGACGCTGTGCTGGTCGTGCGGGCCCGGGTAGCGCGCAGCGACTTTGGTCCACTATCGCGCGCCCAATTATAGGTGCCAGTGGCGCTATCAGTGGTGCTGGTGGACGGGATTGGCAACGTGCGCGTGTCCTCTGCCGTGATCCGAGCATTGGGGGCCACGATTCCTTCCTCTCCATCATAAAGAGTCGTTTCCCTCTCTGCATCTTCAGGAGTTGTAGCCCGCTCTCCATTATTATTATCCGAAGCAGCTGCTGCGCGCGACGTGACCTCCAATTCACTGATTGGGTGGTCCGACTAGTCCTCGTCCGCATCAGCCTTGTCGGGCGTGTCAGCCAGCGTGGCGCCTAAGTCGCCCTCCACTGCGGTTGAATCAAAAATGGCGAGTGGCGCGGCGTCCGGCTTCTTGCCAAAGATGCTGTTCGTAGAGAGGGAACATGCTCTCCATCAAGGCTGCGTTGGTGAATATACCCCTCCACCGATGGTGTTCCTTTCCGCCAAAACCTGTATGGTCGGATTCTTTACGCGCCTTGAGGTAGACCTTCTTGTAGGTCATAAATCTTTTCTTTGCTTGATCATGCGTTAAGAAGAAAGGCCCGGCGGCTATCTTGTTGCGAATATAGGCCAGTGCCTCCCAGCCGTGACGTGGTACGCGGGCGGTAACCATCTGGGTGGCGTCCGGTGAGCGAAACCATGTGGTATAGTTCTCGGGATCTTAAAAAAAGATTACGCATCGCTCTTGGCCTTCGTGCCGAAGCTGGCCGTTAGCGACGCGTTCGCGGTCCTGCAAGCTTTCAACGCCTCCACGGCCGCGACCGCGACCGCGGCCCCGGAAGGCGCCACCGAAAGGCACCCGTCTGCGACCCAAACCGCGGCAACGAGCCGGGGTCGTCGGTGTCGATGTTGAAGATGAAGATGAAGCAAGGCGTGCAGCGGGTGTACACGTCGTGGACATGCTTCGGGCGGCGACGATTGGTGTCGATGTCGAGATGCGATGGCCGTCGTACTCGGGGCAGGGCGCGCAATGTGAGGCCATTGGGACGGTTGTTGCCTGGACGGTGGAGGAGATATGTGCAGCTGCGGATAGTCACGGGGAAGAGTTTAAGACAGAGGAGTGCTCGGACATGAACCCTCAAAACTCAGAGGCAAATGTAAATTCCTCAAATGGACAACAAATTTTACTAAAATGGCGGGGGTGGGGTTTCGACCCTGAACAGTTCGATTTGGGCACCATGCCAAAAAATGGTCGTCCCCAATTTTGGATGAAATCGTTCTCCGAAATCAGCCAACTTTGAAACCCCCTATTGAAAGTCAAAGACTTGCAATTAGTGTTGGGGGGGTCAGTATACGCTGACCCCTAATATGTACTGTAGTATACGTTTGTGTACCTCAGTTATGTACGATTAACAGTATACGTTTGTGTACCCCAATTATGTACGATTAACTCCGACGCCACACGTTCGAAATAGTATAATGTGGAGTCTTATAGCGTTAGAACGCGCGTTACCAGTAGCTCGCGGCGCTCGTGTAGCATTCGCAAGCTCTGCAGCTGCTTTACCAGCAACGGAAGGTGTGCGGCTTAATACGTTAAGGGACAATGACGGTGCACACAAGCGTGGGAAACGCCTTGGTCGTGGTATTGGCTCTGGCAAAGGGAAGACTTCAGGTCGCGGACATAAGGGACAAAAGGCGCGCTCAGGTGGTGGATCTGGTCGTGGGCCTGGTTTTGAGGGAGGTCAAACGCCCCTGTATCAACGCATCCCCAAGCGTGGCTTTAACAACAAGTTTGCAACACCAATGGAGACTTTGAACGTGGACAAACTGCAGCTTTTTGTCGACATGGGACGTCTTGATCCAAACAACAAGATCACAATGAAGGAGCTTGTGGATTCAGGCATTGTCACGTGTTCGCGTGTGAAGCACGGCATTAAGCTGCTCGGAAACGGCAGCCAACATCTTACCGCGAAACTGGATATCGAAGTCTCGCAAGCTTCTAAGTCGGCCATTGATGCAGTCGAGGCCGCTGGTGGTACCATCACATCAGTGTATCATAACCGTCTGGCTTTGCGTGCGTTGCTCAAGCCGCATAAGTTTGAAACGATTCCACAGCCAGCGCGACCCAACCCTAAGAAGCTCACATACTACACGAATTATGAAAAGCGTGGGTACCTGTCCCCAGAGATTCAGATTAAGAAGGCGCTGGCCAATGCTAGTAACTCGGAATAAACTGATGCGATTCTAGCATTGCAGCTAGTTGTGACCATGTCGGTATGTCTCCTTTTCCTGTCAGAATTGATTACGTCGCTTTAAGATTCAAAAGTAGCTCACTCATCAACTGCAGTGAAAAAGTTAAGTAGCAGTATTGGACAAGAGAGAGAGAGAGTATTAGTGCACCGCACATGCTCGACTTTTTGCGCCAGCGTGCAAGCACTTGTCGTTGATCTTCTTGCCTATCATCTCTTCCCAGTGACATGGTACAAAGTTTGGTGGGACGATCGCATCGGCAATATTGGCGTAATGACTTTTGGCTACTTGGCAGTGAGCGATACAAACCCAACAAAACCTTGACCCTCTTCGAGTTATATACGCGTAACGTTTGGCTCACACGTATCCGATGGGTTACATGTAGGCAACATGTACTAAACCGTAATCTAAGTGGATATAAAACGACAAGGAATTTTGTATGGAACTTAAAAGTAATTCCAAACTTTAAACAGAAATGGCATCACCAGTCGAAGAAGCGGAGCTACATCCGTCGACAGAGACAATGGATGAAGGAAACGAGGCTGTCTCGGTTTACGACACGGATAAAATCTCATCAGAGCAACAAAACGAGCAAAGGAGTGGTCGTGAAGAATACCTCGCAGACGTGGAGCGCCGGATCGAAGCGTACGAGAATTGTGTGACGGCCATTACAGCCATGACGACGTTCTTAAAGAAGCTTCGCGGAGATTTAGATGCCATGACACAAGCGATAAAGCAGCTAAATGCTTTTACCTGTGGCTGGCTGGCAGTGTGGAAACGTCCGTCGCCTTGATGATATCTAATACATTAACAAAAATAGTAGCTTAAGGGAACTGGAAACAATAACGCAGAAAAGATAAAGAGTTTCGCTTGATGAAATACTGCGCTGCCATGGCGACAGTTGATTCAATTGATAGCAGGACAGCAGAGCAGGAGACTGCAATGGCGCGACATGAACGTCCAAAGATACGGAGAGTTCATCGACGAAACTAATCCAAGCGCGACAAATACCAGCAGCAAAAACAAACGCTCCAAGAAAATACGTCGAAGCTGGATTTATCGAGCGTTAATGATGAAGAACATGTGAGTGAGTGAGTGAAAGATAGTGGTAAACATGTATGCCATCCGACAGCTCCGCAACAAAGATAGAGCCAAAAGAGACGCAGCAGTTTAGAAGAAAATGAAGCTTAGCGCGATACACCGCCGCCAATGGCAAGAACACACAGAAGTTTTGCAGCAAACAACAAAGAAGGCACTCGATCATAAGGGGAAGGATTCCATCGACGAATGAATCGAGCACGGAGAACACACAGTCGCCATATAGGCATCACAAGCGCGTATTTAGTGCGAATTAACTGCCTCCGCGTAATGAACGGATCCTTCGCAAATTATATATTCAGATTATCAAAACATGTAACATACTCGTGAAAGATTATACACAAAAAACAGCGACGTTATACTCGTGCAGTATGATAATCGGCGCCTTTTTTGTGGGATGGTAGTCGGGTGTGTGCATCAGCAAACGAGTCTCTCACACTGTTGCTCTTGTACTGTAAAAGCCACTTTTGCTGGTCTTTTCCGTGCGCATCTCTCCCTCGTATTTGTCGAATCATATCTCGATTTCATCACAATCACTATCCAGGTTGGCGCTGTAATGGTTTCAGGAAGCCAAAGTCCCCTTCGACGCGACCACCGATTAAATCCTTGGTCCCTATCATTGACTTTGTGAGTTTCCGCAACTGGTCGTCCTAAAATAATTTAGAACGACCTAAAAACTGTAGCAAACTTTTTTCAAGGCGTAAAATCCCGTCTTATGTTGTAAGAGTTCCATTAGCAATTTGTATTGCAAATCCTCGAGCATTTTTTGAAGTTGCTTTATCTTCACAATCCGGTAGCGTTTTTCAGGTGTCGAACTGACGTTTTTTTTTTTTAGATAAGAGTTACGGAAAAGTTCAGTTTTATCGTTCTACGTTTTATTTTCCAGCATGTAACCATTACCGTATATTATTCAGCACCAATGCGACCTCCGTCCTCCGTCTTTATATCGTTAGCAAGTCTCGTTTTCTTGACGACGATCTTTTTTCAGGTCACCGCTAGACATGAACACTGTTCATCACCGGAAGAGTGCTGTTTGCTCTGCGGTGACGCATCTGTACGCTGTGCTCGTGGCCCATGCAGTATGAATGTGATTCCGCGGACTCTATTCAGTATTAGTGTCCCCACGGAAAACATCAGTTTCGGGGATGTAGTGTTTTCTTTTTATAGCATGGTGCCGTATCTTGTACTAGTAGCTATCGCACTCGACTTTATCTTTCATCGCCGAAGCTGGTCTCGAGTCTTTGCTCTCCTTTTCGTTCCGACTTTTTCCGGTTTCAACACTTTTGGCCTTGTGGTATTTCTAGGCAATTGCACCGAGTGTCATCGTCCGTGTGGCTCGTGCGTCTCCAGCAACGGCATGCCATCTGGGCATTCTACTTCCGCTATTGGTTTGTGTCTGTGGCTAATTCTTGAAACGGTATATTGCGTTGGCAAGCAATGGAAGACGATCATCAAAGTGACGATAAGTGTCGGCTATCTCGTCGTCTTCGTACCCGTCCCTTTCAGTCGCGTGTATCTCGGTGATCACACCAAGTTGCAAGTCATGGTTGGAAGCGCAGACGGCATTGTCTTCGGTTTACTATATTTCTTTGTGCTTCGCTGCACCGTGGCGAAACATTTGCCTCGCGCGACCGAGCGGATAAATCAAGGCCGTTTTGGCTTTCTGAAGCTCTCGAATGACTTTTACCAAGTGCATAAAAGTATTTCACCATCACTGACCCCGCTTTTGACGTCTGCGTAGTCAGTTCTCCGATTCGATCGATGACTGACAGTGGCCGTTGAATAGAATTTATCGCCGAATCCTTATCTGGTTGTTTAGTGCTCTAATTAGACGCTATGGCGATAAGCCCCGCGATAAAAACATTATAGCGGCCATGCACATACATACAAAAAACAAGTCTTCATGATGGTGAAAACTGCTGAGCTGGTTTGTGTCTTACCATGACGAAACATCAGTATATCCCAAATAACGTGACCGCGATATGTTATCTCCACGTAATAGTAGTCTCCACGATATGTGACGTAAATGTAAGCTCCACAATAAGTCCCGTAAACGTAAGATCTACAATATATCGCGTAATCGTCTTCACTTGGTACACGCAGTGTAAGCGTGAGAGTCCACAGAAACACTCAGCGCAAAAGTCCAGTCGTAGTATAAGAAAATGTAAAAGAGAATATATTTGATTAACCTAAATTATAGTAAATCCCAAAGGGGAGTGATAGGTGTACCTCACCCCCTTGTTACATGTACCCCTCACTTTTGATACGAGTACCTTAGTCTGTGGCCATTTGTCTAAACTGACCGCGTCACACTAGCGATAACCTTTTATTGGATGAAAAAAATATCCTTTTAGCGAATGAAACAGGGTGTGTGGTTTATTGCAATGGCCCCGACTAGGGGCACACTCCATTTTGCTACGCCCGCCTGAATTATTTTAGCTCATAGCGGTGATGTATATTCTTCCCCATGACGTTCCAGACGCCGATGTTAGCGTTGGGACTCCCACATACGCGGTCTCACCGTCGGGATATCGCATCTGTACGCATGAAAGAAGCGGTTCTTATTCGACAACGGCGCGTGCTTGTGAGTGCCGTACTGACTGCGCTGTGTCTCAGTGTTGTGATAACCTGGCGTCTTTTCATGCATTTACCTTCGTCTCCACAGCGCTCGCTGCACCGAACGCTTCCTCCTAAAATGGTTCAGAAGAAGCAGCGTCTGAAAAAAGTAACACCCATGATAAATGACCAGCAGCGCAAGGGTGAAGAACAATTAGATTTGCGCAGTTTCCATGACGAGAAGCAGATTGTAATAGTGCTTACACACTTCCGAGATAGTGATTCATGCGCTCACACGCTCGTTAATGCCCGTGCAATGGCGTTTTTGGCATCACGAGTACACTTCCGACGCAAGAAAAAACATGCATACAGCGATTTTGCGACCTAAAGCCGAACGACTGCACAGAATGTTGCGATCAGGACAACTTCGTACGCAGCGGCGAGATGCATCAGGAGCAGTTGGAGCAGCTGTTGCACGATTTGTGGCGGAGGGATTAGTCGAGAAGAAATTTACAAATGACTTTTATCTTTCGATAGAGCCGGCGGTCGTGGTGTTTACACAGATGTGGGATCTCGAGCTGCTTATGCAATGGTACAGTATCGACAACAACATGGCAATCTTAAGCATCTCACCTAAATCCGTTGAACTTTGTGAGACGACAGACTCGACGATTCTCGTTCAATGTTCTGCGCGAATTCACTCCAAGGATAAAGACGCTGTAGTCGAATCTAATCCCCCCCGAGCCAATCCCACGTGAAGGTGCTGCATTTCTTTCTCCGGTATTGCATACACAGTATTCTGAAGTGTTTCGCTTTGGTCCTACTCGAGCACTTTTTGATGTGCGCTCAGACCCCCACACACCGCTGATTTCTGTCGGTTATGAGTACGCATGAGCTACGCGATTTTGGACTCGCGGTTACGATTTCTACGCTCCTAATAAAGACGTTTTGTTTGGTCGCTATGAGTGGAAAGAGCCTCCACTGCCGATGTCATCTGAAACGATTGACGATGACACGGACAAAAGGCGGCAACGCAGGATGGAACAGGCTAATCGACGAATTCGACGATTACTGGGATTGACTGTATCGGTTCAAGACGGACCGCTAGAACAATCTGAGGCTCACGCACCAGGCAGGCAGCGGTCGTTAATAGCGTGGCAACAGTTTTCCGCGATTGATCCTAGTGCAGCCTACAATGAGCCTACGACCAACCAATTCTTGCTCTGCGATGCCATAGCAGACGGCAAAGTGCATTATGTTCCGTATTGAGTAAATTAGATTCGCCCGGATTAGGGGCACACCCCACTTTTGGAAAATTAGACCAAATTCGGTTGGCATCATCGACGGGGTGTCATCGACGGAGTGTGCCCCTAGCAAAGTGGGGTGTGCCCCTAGTCGGGGCCATTGCAATAAACCACACACCCTGTTTCATTCGCTAAAAGGATATTTTTTTCATCCAATAAAAGGTTATCGCTAGTGTGACGCGGTCAGTTTAGACAAATGGCCACAGACTGAGGTACACGTCTCAAAAGTGAGGTACATGTAACAAGGTGGTGAGGTACACCTATCACTCCCCAATCCCAAAATGCGTTCAACATTTTATTCATCACATGCACTAGGGTTGGTGACCCATGTCAACCTGCCCGTCCTAATATCGTTCGGCTATACCCCTAAGGTAGTGCCCCAGGAGGTCGACCTTAATGTCTTCGCTCCAAGAAAAATCACAAGCCGATTCGGCTATAGAAATCTGCCGAATAAATCGGGTCCCCCATTCTTTGAAACCTTTCCCAAGGCCACGATACACTTCAGTACCATCAAAGACTCTGATAGAGAGCTTGCATTCCTTTGCAGACGGGGGGCCGATTTTACATCCGTGTACCCATGTTAGGATCTTGGTTGTTAAAACCAGGTTGGTACCGCGGTTTTCGCTCGGGCGTACTGTCAAGCGACGCCAAACGCATACGGGCACCCAACGGCATATAATTGTTGAAACCGACGTTGTTAGCCTCAGGGATAACGCGCGAACTCTCCAATTTGTCGAGACGATCAGAATTTTTTTGGAACATTTCCAAAATCTTCATTCCTTCGGTTGCAAGACCTGCAGATTTTTCCTCCACGGACCATCATGACTCGAGACACTATGACCCTTTGGGCTCATAACCGGTTGAATAGAGTTCGAATCCATAGTACAGATGTAGACGAAAACTTAAGTCGTAAGTGTTCAATAATGTATTCAAATATAACGAAAGGTCAGTAAAGTCGATATCTTCACAGTCAATTAGACGTCAACGGCGAAAAAGGTATCAGTAGACAGTTCGTATTGCACGGAACAAAATGTCCAAACCAGGGACTAAATCAACGGAATGTATATTGAGAAGTGTTTAGCAAGCCTAACATGAAAATATATAGCAGATGTTGAAGTTATGGTAAACTTCCATCTGTGTGTGGTATACATTTCTTATGCGTAACAAAAATATGTGTGTAGTCAGTACCGAGTACTGAAGCACTAATTATGCTACTAACTATCATAGTGCCCCGTTGTACCAACGGGGCAATAAATTTAATATTTGTAACACTGCAGAATTTAAATTGGGGAAAAATGCGAAGTCACGGCAAATAGATATACATTATCTATCTATATATATAGTAGTTTCTGACTTTGACTTGCTTCAGACTTCAATATCTTTTATGGTTTCTTGGCTGGGGCCGAGATTTGATTTTGTTCTACGTTGTCGTCATCATCATCTTCGTCGTTATTGTGGTGGAGTCAAGTTCGAAATCGAATACATTTGTATCGACAACCTGACCACCACCATCGTGCCCAGCCTTCCAACTTACGGGGGGGGGGGGTACCCCGCGGACCTCCATTCGAAATCTGGTCCGATCGTCCGCTGCTGGCAGACACCGGTCATCATCCAGAGACACTTGGTCCGATTCACTTAAGACCATCTCACCTTGTGTACCCATTGGAGTGGGCTAGTTACACACTCGGTGGATCGGGATCGCAGATCGATTTGATTCGGTCTTGAATATGAGACCATGCTGGCTAAGTGTACCTAGGGCGGAACTCTTCACCCCAGGTACGTACAGACCAGAAACACTTCCGAAAGATAGATTCCAATAGGTCGATCGTCCAAACGATCTAGACCTGACCAATACGAAATAATAGAGGGTAGACCAATCAACCGGTCTAGCCCCTGACCAATATGAGAGAAGACCAAAAACCGGTCTAAACTCCAACCAATCTTAAAATGAGCCAATATGTCCACGTGAAAACCCAATATGCCCGTGAGACTCCACAAACGATATCTCCACGTAAAGACCAATCCAATGCATAGCACGTTCCAAACGTACTTGAGTTAAAGTGTCGAGATCGCCAAATCGTACTCCCGTCGAGGGACCTCCGGTGGCCAAAGTGCGCGTGCGGCGCGTCCAGACCGGGTATAATAGGCGAGAGGGGATAATTCAACCCTCTGCCCCCAAACACTCCGCGGCGGGCGGAGGCGACTAGTGTACGTGCAAAGAAAAACGGCGACCCCTTGCTGTGGTATAGACCAAGAACAAAGGACTTCTACATAGAAAAATCCTGCAACCAAAAGACTTCTACTATTTTAGGCAAATCCACAACTAACCAATAATACTACCTCCCTATGGTCCCTAATGTACCCACACAAAATTATGTAAAATACCCAATGTCAGGTGACTCACCCAAGACCAGCGTTCTTGATACTCCTTGAATTTGATAGGCTAAAAAGACCCCCTTGTTTAGACCAATCCGAAATTCGACCAACTGCCTTGACCCAACGTGACCAAATTTGTGGTACACTTCACCACAGCCGCCCCTGAGTCCGACCGTGTCGCACAACGATAACGGTCTGACCTCAACCATCACTTGACCAACTGGACCTTGGTCACTCACACTTCTTCACCATGGACCAAACATCTTCGACACCTGCGTCAGGTACTGACTTTACTGCACTTGATCTTCTTATGCTTCCCTTTGACGCTTGTTCTTGTCTTTCTTGCAGAAACTCTATTCTCCGAGTCGCCCCACCTTGCTTCGCCTGTCTCCGGTAGGCTCGGTCTGGCATCCCATGTAACTCTCCTGCACTTCAAACATCGGAAGGGTGTCAGACTGAAGCCGACACGCGGATGCAGGACATGCTTGCAGAAAACATGCGTCTCAGGACCCAGGTGTCCCACCAGACAACACGAGGTGCGCATCTTTGGTCTTCGTCTTGTACTTGTCTTGACCCTCGTTTGTCTTCAGCTCTCATCCCTCCCAGCGTAGTCCAGGCAATAGGTGCCTTGGTTGATACCGATAGGCAGTCCGGCGATGATGTTGACCAGATCCGACACATTTTGGAGGAGCTGATAAGCGCGCGCCATGAGCTGTCCCGTCTGGAGGCTCATCAGTCCCATCTCCGGGATCAACTTGCACTTGTTCGTCGGCAGCAGCTGGAAGGGCAGTTTGAAGCGACTTCACTGCGCATGCAAGGCGACGACCTCGCGCGACGCATTGCCGAGTTGCAAATTGCGATTCAAGACCAGACCGGGAAGGTCCGGTCCTGTCAAGACAGGTCCGACGCTTGGACTCAAGAGTCGGGTCGTCGTCAGGTGGCACTAGACCAGTGCCGCCAGCACTTGATGAACTTGCTACCTCCGTGTTCGACTGCTTCTTCCAGAGTAGATTGGTCCGCATCGGCAACCTTAGTCGCCTCGGGGCAAGACCAAGACCGCTTGAAGCAGGACCAAGACCGGCTTCGTTCATTGGCTGCTATTCAGCAGTCTGAAATTACACCAAAGTCAAAGAAGCGCGCGGACCCGGAATCGGGGTGAAGCGTGCAGTGTCCCATAAGCGAGCCAAGACACAGGCGCTTCTCATGGACTCGGACTCGGACATGGACGACATCTACAGCCCCTCGGAAAGTCGAGCGCCCTCGCGCCGTACTGCAAGTCGCATCCAGCACACAGGAGTCTCGTCTGAGGAGGACTCCAGCGAAGGGTCCGGCGATTTCGAGTTCATGATCCCCATCCAGTCCAAGTCACGAACGAATTTGCGTGACAGTTTCGTCCAAGTGGCGTCGACAGTGGGGTCAGAGCAGAAGACCGGTCTGCCAAGTGACGCTGCACCAGTATCGACATCCGCGACGCCGGCACCTTTGGTTCTCCCCGGTACATCCGGGCTTCACAAGTACGCCTTATTGAAGAACATGGCGGTTGATACCAGCTCCCTTCCGCTGCGGACGTTTGAAGTCACTTGGCCGTGGTCGTCAGGGCAAATCGGCTGTTTACGCCGGTCTACCCTGACCAAGCAGCTTCTGGTCCGGTCTTTCTCTCGTCCGGACTCCTGGCTTTTTCCACCGGCCAAGAAAACCCCTGCCGCGTCTGCATGGAGGGAGGACCTGATTACGTCCGCGCAGATCTCCTGCCTGTACGGCGATGAACCATGGAAAATCTTCGAACACTCCAAGATAGGACTTGTGTTCCACTTGACTCCATGGATCGGCACTTTGCTAGACCGGGTGAAGAATTTCAACAGGATCCACGGCCAAGCAATTTTGGGAAGCGTCCCACTACTTGGTGCTTCCTCCCGACCGGGTGCGACAAGATCCGGGCCTGGCGACGTTCCAGAGCAAGCGCAAGCGACGTCGAATTCGAGCGGGCGAGGCTTGGCAATCCCTGTGCCAGTACATTTTGGACGGGATGCGAGCTCGCGAGTGTGACGTCGACGTGTTCTTGTACTCGGTGTTCCTCAACATGCCAAGGCGTCGCGTTGAGAAGACCAGACTGCTGGACGACGACGGCACATGGTACCCCGGTCTTGATTGCGCTGAGCCGGTCGCGGACCTCAAGGATGCTTTGGTCCAGCTTGACTGGAAGGACCCCTGGCGTAACCAGTTTCAGGATCAAGTGGAACATCATCCGTCAATGGTCATCGGCCGTCTGTGGGGCGATAGCAAGTGAAGTCGAACTCCCATCACAAAACATAGTCATCAGATTCCTCATTCCGCTACTCCAATTCGTCACAGTTCATCACAATTTTACATCAACTCCGGACCTTCCACATCTTCACACCGGTCTAGGCCGACCGATGCTACTGCATGTCTTGGTCTTGGTCTTCATGAGTCTGCATCACTGCGAAGCGATTACGACTGACTCGTTCTCGTTCGAACTCTCGTAGAAGAGCACCACAATTCAAGTCGAGCTCGTCGACCCAAGTTGATTCATCATGGTCCTTCCATCGGACCAGGTACTCTCGGTGAGTCCGACCGAACCTGGTCTTCTTGGTCGACCGAACATCCAAGAACTTATCCACTTCAAACTCGTCTTCCTCTAATGGTCGTTCCCAACTGTCCTCCGGCAGTAACGCTTCATCGAAATCAAATCTTTTTTCTTCGTCTACCAGACAGGGAGTTTTGGGTCGATCAGGAAATTCTCGGACAAGCTTCAATTTGGACACATGCACAATCGAGAAGACCTTGTAATCTGTACCAGTTGTTACTAGACGGGAAGCGTGCTCACCAATCATCTCGGCAACACGGAAAGGGCCGTGCCACATGTGAGCAAGCTTCTTCCCATAGCCCTCTTTCACTCGGTCTAGGTATAGCCATACCCTCGCCCCTGGTTCTATACCGTGGGGTCGGACCTGGTCATTGGTCCGGTCTGCCCGGTCTTGTGTGGCCTGACGCAGCTTTTCGTTGACGACTTCTTTTGCATGCTGGTAGTGTTTCTGGACCTGCATGCGCCAGCGTCGAGCATCGCGATCGCGGGTCCGGGTGTAACCGATAGGTATCGCAGCTTCCAGTGTCGACCGAGGGTCCCATCCATATGTCAGATAAAAAGGCGTTTCTCCTCGGACCCGATCGGTCGACGAGTTGAGTGCAAACACCAGCCTTTCTGCATACTCGTCCCAATCTCGCTGGTCTGGATCAGCACCGTACATCTTGATCGCCCTCGTTATGTTCTGCACCATGCGTTACGCCGATCCATTTGCTTGCGGACGATATGCCATCGTCGCACTCTGTTTCTGGCCCAGCATTTTATTGAACGACCGGAACACCTCGGCCATAAAACCGGGTTCCCGATCGTGCCTGATGACCTCGCTGGTGCCGAATCTTCGGAACACACATTCTTCGTAGCTCTGGGCGATCTGCTACGCAGACCGAGATGCACTTGCCTTCGCAATAACTAGACCAGTGAACAGGTCTACCCAGATCAGCAGCTCAGTGTTGCCGCGCGTCGATATAGGTAGTGACGGTATGTAGTCCATCGCTATGACCTGGAAAGTGTAGGTAGCTTCGATATTTCCGGGAGATCGCCCCTTTATTACCGGTCTACCCTTTCCGGTCTCGCAATCCGTGCAACAGCCCACATATTTCTGCACACTGCGGAAAAGACCTCTCCAGTAGAAGTGGGACCTGATCTTGTGATAGGTCCTGCCTATGCCCTGATGTCCCCCTTCTAGACTCACGTGATAGTGATGAAGGACATCCGGTTGCAGCAACTCGGGGATCACTAATTTCGCCAATCATTCCCGGTCTGCAATGCCTCGGTCGGCATCGCGGCAGTAATACAATATTCCATTATCATCCACTTCGTAGCTATCCGAGATCTTGATGCACTCTTTCGCTTGATCGTTCGTCAACTTGGACAGTTCACCACGCAGGTAGGTCTTCAGGTTCATAATACATTCTTCTTCGTCCTGCGCCTTGAGGATCCTTTCCATCCTTAACTGTTGCACTGCATATTCGTTCAAACTTTCCTTCGGGAACGGTCGGCGAGACTTCTGAGCTTTCGATCTAGTCGCGACCATCACATGCACCTGGACTGGGGCGTTCTTGGGTCCGATCACCTCTGGGAGACTGTTTATATTCACCAATTCATCCAGAACGGCCTTCTCGGTGATCGTAGCCCCGGTCTGGTCTTGCATGGCCTTGGTCGCGAGGTAGTCGGCGCTTCTGTTCCAGTCCCGTTTCACGTGCAATAGCTCGTGGTTGGGGTGGTCCTTCAATGCCTTCATTACTCGATCATTTAGCGTCCTTAGTCGTGGAGCCTTGCAGTCGATATCTCCGGTGATCTGCCTGATCACTAGGTTGGAGTCACCACATATGATAACTCTCCCCTTCTCTTGCGACGACAGCAGGTCCAGACATAGAAGTAGACCTCGGTACTCCGCCTCGTTAACAGTAATATCCGGCGTGAAATAGGCAGCGGCTGCAACTATAGACCATTGTGGCAACTTCCACAATATGGCACTATAGGCGCCGACCTTCTTCTTCACGCTTGCCGATCCGTCAAAACTTAAGACCAAGAGCTCTTCGTCATGGTCGACGGTCTGTGGCGGTCTCGAAACCAATTGCCGAGGTTGCTTCCTCGGGGCAATCGCTATCACTGCCTCGTCCACTTCAGAACGAGGGGTGATAATGGCAGCTAATGTGCCCAATATCTCTTCCTCCTCGCCCCTGGTGAACTTAACGACCTCGAGGGTTCACTGCGACAAGACCGCCGACCATCTGCCTAGACGTCCGTCCATCCCATTGGCTGATAATATCCAGGCCAAAGTAGACCGTCTTGACAGGACCTTTATAGGTCGGCCGACCAGCAGGTTGTAACACACATCCAGAATTCGTAGCAACGCCAGAACTTCTTTCTCGACAATTCCATAGTTCACTTCATTTGGTTTAGCGTCCGGCTCGTAAACGTGACTGGATGATACACACCATCGTGATCTTGCACTAAAGTGGCTGAGATAGCCCACTTACTGGCATATACAATAATGGTCGGCACTTTTTCGGGACCGAAATGCTTGAGAATCGGTGCCGTCGCCATCTTAACCTTCAAAATACCAAAGGCAAACTGTGCACGCTTCATATGATCTTCGGCCTCCACTTGCGGACAAACT
>CM047592.1:6713962-6727372 GCA_026184515.1 Peronosclerospora sorghi | reverse complement strand
ACGCTTTTGAAGCGGTTAAGGGGAGCTTGTTAAAAGCTCCCGTTCTTGCTCTCCCAGATTCTGGGAAACCATTTAGTGTCGTCTGCGACGCCTCCGATTTCGCAATCGGATGTGCTTTGTTACAAGCAGACGATGCAGGAAGGGAACGCGTAATTGCATTTGAGTCGAGGCAGATTAAAGCTGCAGAACGGAATTATCCCGTTCATGACAAGGAGCTACTTGCAATGAAGTATGCTCTTGTCAAATTTAGGGTTCACCTACTCGGCTCAAAGCCGTTCGTGGTTTATACTGACCACGCGTCCTTACGGACAGCGACAAAGTCGCCTCATCTCTCGCAACGGATGTCCTGTTGGCTCTCCTTCTTTGCGGAGTACAACTTTGAGGTTAAGTATAAACCTGGCAAGCAGAACGTGCTTGCAGACGCGTTGTAGCGTCGTCCCGATTACGAGCTCGCTCACGCGACATTCGTCACCACGTCTGTGGTGGATCTCATACGCCAGGCGTATGAGAAAGACCCACAGTGTACGGCGCTTATCAGCGCGTTGGGTGAAAAGGGTCTTGGATCGTCTGAGCCAACCCTGTCAAGTCGAGCTAGAGCTCGTTTACACCGTTACAGTTACTGTGACGGTTTGCTATATTATAGAACGATCGCGGAGGACACTCCGCGGGTGGTTGTTCCTCATGATGAGGAACTGAGGTATAGATTCCTCTTTGAGGCACATGACGCCCCTATCGGGGGTCATTTAGGTCGGGATAAGACCTACAGCGCTTTAAGCGCTTTGTATTGGTGGCCCAATATGTATAAGTGGGTCGGTGCGTATATACGCACCTGTGAGACGTGTCAGAGGGTTAAACCCTCTGCAAGTTCAGCTGCGACTTTGGCGAGCTTCTCGGTTCCAACGGAGTGTTGGAAATGCATTAGCATGGATTTTATCTTTGGTTTTCCGAAGGATAAGGCCGGGAACACCGGCATATTGGTCTTTGTAGACCGTTTGAGCAAGATGGATCACCTGGCGGCAGTGCCAGAGTCCATAGATGGACAAGGAACAGCAAAAGTGTTCCTAGACCGTGTCTTTCGACAACATGGTCTACCCGATTCCGTTGTGTCGGATCGGGATCCCCGTTTTACGGGACAATTCTGGGGAGCGTTGTTTAAGGTGCTAGGCACCAAGCTTCTCATGTCCACTGCGGATCATCCGCAGACGGACGGTCAGACGGAACGCGTTAATCGCGTTGTGGAGGATATTCTCCGGAGTTTATGTCCGGATTCTCCAAAGAGTTGGAGTGAGATGCTCCCGATGGTTGAATTTGCTATCAACAATTCGGTACATGCATCTACGGGGTTTACCCCGTTTTACGTGAACGGATTGGTGAATCCGAGGGTTCCGTTAACGCCACGTGTGTGTGACCCAGGGCTTGAGGGGGGAGGATTCCCCGATGTCAGCCCTGTATCTGTGCGAAATCACATCGATAAGTTTTTATCGACGCGCCTCAGTGTCTTACGACACGTCTGCAATGCCATGGCGGAAATCCAAGACAAGCAGAAGGAGCAAGATGACCGAAAGGGACGGCGTAACAAAAAGATATACAGAGTAGGAGAAAATGTTTTATTAAACGCTAAAAATCTTCCTACACATGCAGTTTCAAATGTGTTGCGCAATAAACTGCGCCCCAGGTTTGTGGGGCCCTTTAAGGTGTTAGCCCGAAAGGGCTTGTCGTACACCTTAGACATCCCGAAGACGATGCGTACGCATCCAACCTTTTATGTCGGTATGCTTAATCCATACCAGGACCCGGAGGCGGGGCCCCTCCTGGAGGAGGGTGGAAAGGCAGATAGCCGTAAGGCACCGCAGGGCGAAGAAAGCCCGAAAGGGCTAAAATGCGACCACGAAGCTCCGCAACGGTCGTCTCGAGAGAGGCAAGCCGCCTCTCGAAGCGATCAGTGGCATCCCGCTCATCGCGGATCCCCTCGTGGAGATCATGTATGCGAAGGCTGTGTCGATCACAGCGCGCGCGAATCTCACGTCGCAATTGTGCGACCTCCTCCTCCAATGCTCGATGCGGAGAGTACTCCACACTTTCATGTGGAGCGGCTGATGGCGCGGCGCCATCATCGGGGTCAAACCCAGTATCTGGTGAAGTGGAAAAGGTTATCCGCACTCACAGAGCTCGTGGGAGTTCGAGACTCCCCTACGGCAGGATTGCCGCGACGTCGTTGACGCTTTTGAGCGGGAGAATCCCGCTGTAGGTCAACGACCAGAGGGGCATGAGAAGCCTCTTCACTCCCAATAGTGGGAGTTGGCCGTAGGAAGATGTGGCGACCACACTGTCTTCGGACACCAAGTTGGAGACAGGGCGCTGGCGTAGCGCGTGCGATACGGAGCACGTAGTTGCTCCATCGCCTTAGCTTTGGCAAATGTAAGGCGCAACACCCTCTCCCCCAAATGTCTCGACGGGAATAGCTGTCATGCAGCTCATCGAAGCTGGGGAGAAGCTTCTCCCCTTCCGCCCAAGCGCGGAACTTCTTCTCTGCGTCATCGGCACTTTCTCCCGGAGAAAGAAAGAAAGGAACCTCGCGGAGGTTCTCAACAGGGGCACCTTTTGACTGCCTGTTTAAGCGCTCTCGGTACGAGACGCTAGTGAACTGCTTTTGTGTAAGCAGTTGTTGCCGGACTTTCTCACGGCGTTCGCGTTGGTACGGCTATTCAGCCGCGGGGCCAGGGGTATAGGACGCTAGACTGGTCCTTACCAAACGCCTGGCCCATCTTGGAAGGTCACGAGGACCATTGAAATTATAAGCCGCCCTTGACGGGCGTTCGGGGGCGCGTAACGCAGCCCTTAGTGCCTGTGCGGCAAGTTGGGAGTCTTGAGCTGCGTCCAGCTCATTACTGATGATCGCCTTTGGCGATTCGGATGTATCATCCGATACGGGCAGGGGTGCCGCACTGGTTAGTGCATTTTCCTCACGTGTGGGGAAGGGATTAGGCTGCCGACAACGCCGTTCGGCGCTGTCGGAGCGGCTCACCATTGGGGAGGTATCCCCAAAGGCATCCACTTCCGAGTTTTCGGAGTAGTCTACCTCTTCTAGAGGAGACGCCATAGCACCACTAGAGGTGTACATATGGATGGCCAGGGGAACTGGCGTTGGAGTTCTCCAACAAAATTTTGATTATTGCGTAAGCAATAGTCTTGATGGGGGAGGATGTAACGGGGTTACATTCGTGTAACACTGAGTGTTGGTGTACATGAGTACACCACGGGTGAGGCCAGTATTGGCCGGGTTGAAAGGTTTCGAACCTTTGGTTATTTTAACCAATCAGGGCATGGGCCCTTGGGGTGGTGTGTCGGCCATCCACGTGTCAGTACACAGGTGTGTACACTACATTTTAGCTAGGTACGAATTAGGAATATTCTACTTAGTGTTACATATAGTTTATATTAGTTTAAATAATTGCATATTAAATATATTCAGTTTACTTTTCACTCTTTAGTACAGATGTGGTGGAGCGGCTGATCAAAGTTTTTGAGGCTTGATCAGGCGGTACCACAGCGCCCGGACTGCCGACTGACGAAGGGGGTCCTCCGATTGTCCTTGACTGCCTGTGTTTCTGCTCACCTTGTGTACCCGACGGCTTAGGCGTGGGTCGCTCTTCAGGTGGCGGGGATGCAATCACGGCAATTCCTTGCTGCAAGATGGGAATAGCTTGTAACTCAGTGTTCCGAGTGCTGATCAGGCGTGATAAGGCACAATCAAGCTTGAATATGGTGTGATCAGGTGCGATCAGCAGTGATCAGGCTTGATCGGGCTTGATCAGGCACTAGAAGTCGTTGATCAGGCTTGATCATGTGCGATCAGGCACTAAAACGATGTCGATCTACTCGCTGACGCGATCTGCGGGCTGCTTATCGCAAGGCGAAGTTGCTGACCGTTGATTCCGGTGAAGATTAGGGGAAAGGGTACTCGATCAGGCAGCGGAAGTCTTCACTGCCTGATTACGTAGCCTCTAGTCCTTAAAGGCTGAAAGAATACCCAAATCAAATGTATTCTTACGCCTAGACTTACGAGGGTTACTTCACTAAATCCGCCTAGAGTTCCCGTAGGGCGCTTATAGCAGCCGAACTCTAGGGGCCAAACGTGAACCAAATGGGGAAGAGGTGAGAGCGCCGATCAATCACGTTCCCAAGACCCAAAAACCCTTAGAAGATAGCCGCTGACACAGCGGGCGGAGTTCAACGGCGAGTTCTAACACTCTACGCCTCCGGTGGGCCAAAAAATGCACTTCGTGCTCCGGCCCGGGACGTAGAGGTAATTGCGAAGAGGGGGGCACTAGTTTCCCACCCTATAAACGACCTACGCAGTCGTACGCAAAAGGAAGAACTTTTATTATTCTAAATCCCTTATATCCTAAGAACTACCAATTACCTAGATATGCACCAATCGAATACACCCGTTCCCACGTCGTCCGTCGACCAGTCGAGCTGATTAGTCCGTCGCTCGCCGCTGTTCGTTGCGTAACAGTCCCTTCTCCCGATGTCCTGTCTATGTCCTGTCCATTTACACCACTGTTGTACATACCACTGTACACAGTGGTACACAGTAGTACACACTACAGTACACGCAATCATACACCCTATAGTACCCGTACTAACGCCCTAATAATGGTCCAATATAGCGCCCCCTAATAATGGCCCAATATAGCGCCTCCTAATAATGGCCCAATTGGTGCCAATTTTAAGACACGCTTTCCCACACAGACAAACGACCTCGACCGGTCGTGCGTGTAGTGAGTTCCGTAGCGTAAGGGGATCCCTCCCCTTAGCTACACCCTTTGTAAGGGAGCCTTGCCGTTAAGGCACTAGTACAGGCTAGAGTAAACAAACCCGGGAATCTTGGCCCCGAGTTGGAGAGCTCTCTCCTACTAAGCCCTTAATAAGGGCGTATCGGATAAGTAGCGGCGAACGCCGCTTTAAGGAAAGCCTTCCTCTGTGCGCTAGCCGCACCGTGCGTATACGCACCGGCTACACTAAGGGTGGAAAACCTGTACGGCGGCAACAAGATGATACGAAGAGATACCTATCACGGTACAAAAGGTGAAAAACCTGTACATCTAAAACAATATGATATGGTAACACCTGTGCGTAGATGAATTCCGTACGAAGAGATACCCAATGAGGTCCAACAAGTGCAAAACCTGTACGGCGGCAACAAGATGATACGAAGAGATACCTATCACGGTCCAAAAGGTGAAAAACCTGTACATCTAACATAAAAGACGACAAAGTCATGACAAACCAGCGCAAGATCGCAAGAAGAGATATCTCACGAGGTCCTAAGGGTGCAAAACCTGTACGACGGCAACAAGATGATACGAAGAGATACCTATCACGGTACAAAAGGTGGAAAACCTGTACATCAAAAACAACATGATATGATAACACCTGTGCGTAGACGAATTCCGTACGAAGAGATACCCAATGAGGTCCAACAGGTGCAAAACCTGTACGGAGAAGCACAACGTGTGAAGAAAAAACAATCGAGCCACAGGGGCAGTAAGCCTGAGTGTCGATGGCGGCTATGCGAAAGAGACACCCAGTTGGGATGTTAGTGATGTGAAACTTGCATAGCAACCTAGAAAGAAACAGAAGGAAAATAAAACAATGACTGAGCTCAAGCAGTAACAGCAGAGCCTAAGTATGATGGGGCAGGAAGCGAATGTATAAACTTGCCCTCAGAAGTGTAACGAAGCGAATGAACCATCTGTTACACTGAGAAAGGTGACACATATCAAGGGAAGAAGAAAAGATTAAAATTCTATGGTTGGAAGGGAACTCACCGGATGAAGCCATACACGACAAGATGTTGGAGATCAGAGTGCACGTGTGGAAGTTTGAGGACCCGCGGAGCACCTGTGGAGGCTGAGCATCGCATACCTGATTTTGAATGAAATTATAACGGGATTTTCAAGTGGAGTTTTTGGACGATAACGGGATGCCTGACCGTTCACGACATGACCGTTCACGACAGTCCTGGATAAGTACGCAGGTATATCTCTGTACACAAGTGCAATTTTGGACCAATCACGTGATATTTGACCGTTCACGACATGACCGTTCACGACAGTCTTGGATAAGTACGCAGATATATGTTTTTACACATGTGGGAGTTTGGAAGAATCACGTGATAGTTGACCGTTCACGACAGTCCTGGATAAGTACGCAGGTATATCTCTGTACACAAGTGGAATTTTGGACCAATCACGTGATATTTGACCGTTCACGACATGACCGTTCACGACAGTCTTGGATAAGTACGCAGAAATATGTTTGTACACAAGTGGGAGTTTGGAACAATCACGTGATAGTTGACCGTTCACGACATGACCGCTCACGACAGGCCTAGATAAGTATGCATTCCTGGATAAGTACGTAGATGACCGTTCACGACATGACCGCTCACGACAGGCCTGGATAAGTACGCAGTCCTGGATAAGTACGTATATGACCGTTCACGATAGTCCTGGATAAGTACGCAGATGACCGTTCACGACAGTCCTGGATAGGTACACAGGCCTGGAAAAGTACACAGTGGACCGTTCACGACAGTCCTGGATAAGTACACAGGTATATGTTTGTACACAAGGGGATTTTTGGACCAATCACGTGATATTTGACCGTTCACGACATGACCGTTCACGACATGACCGTTCACGACAGTAAATCTCAGAGTTTGATTGGCCTAAAAGGTGGGTATTATAAACGAATAACAGTTTTGACTCGATAAAGTGCCGAGGATTCGCTTACGACGGGAGCGTTCGCGACAGACAACGTCACGGATTTGACCAAGAAAACGTATAACAGAAGTCTATACTATACCAGTGTTGGGCTAACTCTGTGGCACACTAGTCTCAAAAGAGTTAACTTTTGGAGAGACATCAAGCGAGCGAATTGGAACGACATAAGATGGATAACGTGGACACGATACAAACATTGTTGAGCCTGATAACTTCAGAAGGCCCATCCAGTAGAATAGAACCCAGCGAGGATGGTGCCAACATCTCAGGGGGTGCCCCTCGTAGTACATCCGAACCGCAACCTATGACTGAGCGAAAGTCTTCCCATACATGGTACGTATACAATGCGAGATTGAGGATCGGACGTAGCCAGTTTCCGAGATAAGCGACTTATACAACCAACGGTGTAAATTAAACGGGTGGACCAAGAGAACCGAAGCTAGTGTCGAGATTATGCTAAGGCGATTGGGATCTAAACGAAAACGGGATAATGAGTGGACTGAGGAAGAGGTGAAGTGGTTGACAAGTCTAGAGGAACAAAAGGCCAAGATCACTCACATAGTTGAACTGTACCCGGCGCAATTCCCACAAGCTATGAAAATACGCACCAAAACATCTGTACAAAGAAAGATACAAGCCTTGCGCCAGGAGAATAAGGGCAAATCACGGGTACTATCAGACGGAAATGATAGCCAAGGTGAATGCAGAAAAGGTGGCAGGAGATGGACCCCACAAGATGATATCATATTGGAAAAGGCGATCGAACGTGGGGAAATGGGTGTGAACTTAGTTGCTAAGAAGTTACATGATGCATTAAACACGGGCAGATTCAAGTATACGCCGAGATCATATGAAGGGATCAGACAAAGACTCCGTCGATTAAAATGTAGAGTACAGAGCGCCGAGCATGCCTTTATAAGGCCATGTCCTCAGTTGGAACAGTAAATTTCTGTGAACGTCGAGGAAGAGCAAAGTATTATGGATTTTGTGATACCAGGGAGTCCAAGTTAATCATCCAAAGTGTAAGGGGAGTTGGAAAATGTGGCAAATGTTGTGATGACTCAACTTGAACTACAGAGAATGTCGGCTGAAGATGTCAATATGTACAAAGATGTGGAGCTTGAAGGTACAGTGCAAGAAGTAAAAGAGACAAACTCCGGTGAAATCTTCGAACGGCAGAAAACGGTGAATGAAATAACATTGTATCCAGAACCATGCGAAGGACTATTTGACAGCACTCTAAATGATGATGGAGAATCAAGCCAAGACATCTCCACGGCCATAGATTTTATAGAGTCGACGGAAGCTTCAAATGTAAGTCTTTGGGAAAACAATGAAGAAAAGCCCACGAACAAAGAAGAGAAGCTAGCGTATAGACTAGATTTCGGTGTGCCAAAAGAGGAAAATAAGTGCATCTCGGAAGATATAGACCTGTCTAAAAGCACAGTGCACACCCATGAGGAGATGTGTGGGGAAGTTCTGAACAACCTTAATCCCACATCATCAGGAGTGGAAGAGAAGTCAGAATATGCGACAGATGTTGTGCTGACTCAACGTGAACTGCAAAGAATGTCGGCTGAAGATGTTAATATGTTCAAAGATGTGGAGCTTGACGGCACAGTAAAAGAAGTAAAAATACAAACTCCGGTGAAATCTTCGAACGGCAGAAAACGGTGAATGAAAGAACATTGGAGCCAGCGCTAAGCGAAGGCCAATTCGACAAAACTCTAATCGATGATGTAAAATCAAAACGAGACACCTCTGTAGCCATAGATTTAACAGATTCGACGGAAGATCCAAATTCGAGTCTTCATGAAGATAATGAAGAAGAGCCAATAACCAAAGAAGATGAGCTGCCGTATAGACAAGATTTCAGTGTGGCAGAGGAGAAAAATAAGTGCATCTCGGAAGATATAGACCTCCCTACAAGCGCAATGCAGAACTATAATGAAATGTGTGGGGAATTTTTGAACAATCTTACTTCGATGACTGATACGAATGCAGAGACGCTCAAGACGGTTGTGCAGAGGAAAGAGTATTATCGAAGCTATACGTTTATGGAAGTTCTGCTCACAGCAGAGTGTCGAGAGTTAGCGTGGCATAGTATATGTAAGCAAGGCTCAACGGCAAGGCGAGTGATAACGCGTATGTCAGATATTGAAAGGAATTGGTGTCAGGATGTTGAAAAAATCACTATCAGCCCAGGAGCTATCATTAGTGAAAGCCGATCGTTGGGTTTACAGAAAGAAACGGGTATAATGCGACAAATCAAATCGATCACCCCGGAGGATGAAAGGAGTGTATTGTTTGTTGTCACGCTATTATTACGAAATTCAGAGTCTCTAGTAGTTTTTCTGCGCGAATGTTGGGGTGGTTATGGAACTTGCAGGGATGACCTGTGTATTCTAAAGTATGATGTGACCATACCACAATTTCACTACCAAGGAAGCTGCAGACATTGGTTATACGCAAGGTATTGGGAGGTGTATGTGGATGATTTCTAATCCGTAAGTGATCACCTCCTTACTATGTGTCTAGTGACACATCTAGATGCATATTGGGCCACTAACCCTGATCAATATGGATGGACAACGGATACGGTTGAGTCAAACATTAAGCTTAATACGTTATCATATGGTGTTGGGCAGTGTTTAGCCAAACGATGGAACACTTACAACAATGATGGTGGTACAACTCATTTCATGCCATTGATGAGAGGGGTAATATACCTGCAAGTGGCCGGAAATGATATGACGGAACATGTAAATACGAGTGCAGAAGATTTACAAAGATGGGATTATGGAAAACTATGTGTTCCACGAGGTAACAAACTGGAACTTTTAGGCTGGGGGATAAATTGTTCTGTAGGATTCAGACATGTCATTCTAACCGCCGCCATGGGAGGACGCATCCATGAGAACATACATAAGTTACGATGGTTACCCAAAGCCAACATCATGAACTACGTCAGAAGGTTCGGAGTGGTAGATAGGCTGACTAGAGATTCACCACCGGAGATATTGAATTTGATGATTCAAAGAGAAACCGTTCAGTCTCTGAGAAATTCATCGGTAATGGCCGAAGCGGAACGAACAGTGGTATATAAAACATTTCAGTGCAGCTTGGATAGGGATCAAATGAAAGTGATACGTGCAGAAATAGAGGCGAACGGAATAGTGTTGGATCGTGGTCCATATGGATAGGGGAAGACCTCTACTATTACGGCGGTTGTACAATCCCTACTAGCAGTTTTTCCCCTATATCGGATTGCCATCGTGTCCGAAACCAACGCAGCTATTGATGAAGATCCGAAAATGTTGATGGATTCAAATCAGTTAAATGATCATGATATCGTTCGGTTGGGAGAAATAAAGGGTACCATGTTAGCATCAGATGCTGAAAAGTACCGACAAAGGTTTATCTCGGAGATACTACGACGCGAGCGGCAAGCATTGGAAGGGTGTGTGAATAGGAAATAAATATCTCCCAGATTGAAGTTAAAAGAGAGAGACACGTTAGATATAGCACATGAGATTGTTGCCACTTTGGCTCAATTGTGGCTACCGGATTACTCGAATGTGCGCTATGACGTAATTATCAATGATGAAGGTGTGCAAACAGCAGAAGTGGCATTACTGCAATCCATTAGGCCTTGGGTACAAGTGGTTATATCAGTGGGAGATCCGTACCAACTTTTTGCATACTCCCCTATGGATGAAATAATGAAACAGCGATTCCGTAATGACGCACGTAGTCACAAGATTACGTGGGGGTTGATACATTCCATGGAACATTGCCGAACGATGAGAAAAATATCACCTTCATTCGCTGTAGTTACAATGACGGCAGAATTTAGGAGCCACCCCATGATCACGAGACTGTTACAAAAGTTTTATCCCTATAATATTCGAGACTGAGTCTATAGGTCACAAGATTATTTGGCGTAAATGCATCTGAAGAATATGGAAACCATTGAGTGGGCTCAGCCAGATGATCGTTACCCTTCTAGGGTAATGAAAAATTTGAGGAAAAGCGTGTCGTGTGGATTCGTTCTCAGGAATGGGTTGAGGAACGTGAGAGAACAGAGTACAAGCTCAGAAATGTCATTGAATTGGCAATAATGGTGCAGTTATTGGATAAGATACGGTCGGTTTTGCAGGTTGAGTCACGATGGCTGGGTACGGCTGTACAAAAGTCAATTTTGATAATTTTTCATATCAAGACCAAGTCTCGGCTATTAGGAGAGAGTTGCGATATTTGAATGGAGTGTATGAAGATCATTTGGATATCGAAGTGGCAACTACTGATTCTAGTCAAGGCATAGAAGCAGAAATTACTATTGTTACGATGATGCGTTCGCATACTATAGGATTTATGGAAGGGAGCCTTCGAGATCGTTGGTATCACTGAGCAGATCACGTGATTATTTATTCATTGTGGCTGCGCGATATGTGCTCGAGCAAGATATCGATTGGGATCGGATGATGGAAGTGTGCAGGAGATATGATATTCCTTGTTTTTTCTCTACTAATGATGGACATTGAAGCACGTCAATATTTGAAGTGGAATTAGCGAAACTTTGATATTGATATGATACATAAATGGATTGCTTGCTTTTGCTCGCATACGCTGAAGCTGCGCAAGGGGCGGTTGTGGTGAAGTGGCTGGAGTCTATGTTTAAGTGTATACAAGTATCCATACGGAGTGCACGGTATTTTGGCCGGCCATGAAGCAAGTTTTCGGTATTGAAGCCAGTGCTGAAGTAATTAAAAAGTAACAAGGTGAACAGGCACTTGAAGTAGATATAGGACTTCTTAATATTTTAATTATAATCAAATTTCCCCCCTTTAGAAGAGTCGTTTTCCAACCAACCAAATATTTCCAATCTATACCAAAACTAAGTATATCCCGAGGAAACCTTTAAGTGAACGCGTGTTAAGACGTGATAAAGATCCTTTGCGATTACCTAAGTTAAGGAGCCTGAGTGTTACCAGGAAGTGTCCATTTTCGGTAATTTGGTGTTAAGGTTCGGACGTAAGTACCAAGAACCTTGGAAGTCTAAGCAAGACAGGTGTATTCTATCGCTTCCTTGTGTTTTTTTGAGTGGAAACCTCGAAAATTTAAGTTCCTTCACGACAGTCACGAGGACCCTTCCGTGCCGGTATGGCACGTCGGGATTCCTGAGCCGTGTCTGGCCCATCGGTGATGGTCGCCTTCGGCGACCCGGATGCATCATCCGCAGTTGGTAGAGGTGGCGCACGAGTTAGTGTATTTTCCCCACGTGTGGGGAACGGATTGGACTGCCGACATCGCCGTTCGGCGTTGTCGTACCGGTCAGTTTTTGGGGAGATATCCCCAAGGGCATCCGCTTCCGAGTTATCGGAATAGTTTCCATCCTCTTCCCGAGGTGAATCCTCAGCACCACTAAAGGTGATCATGGTTAGCCAGAAGTTCTGGCAGTTGGAGTTCTACAACTATAATTGATTTATTGCGTAAACAATAGTCTTTATGGGGGAGGATGTAACAGGGTTGCATTTTGGTTACATTTAGTTATGTTGTGTACGTAAGTACACTAGGGTTGGGGTCAGTATTGACCGGTCCGAAAGGTTTGGACCTATTCGTTGTTTTAACCAATCAGGGCAAAAGCCCATAGTGAAGGCGTGGCAGCCTGCCACGTGTTGGTACACAGGTGGTGTACATTACATTTTGGCCAGGTACGAATGGAGTAAGTTCTACTTAGTATTACATATAGTTTACATTAGTTTAATTAATTTAGGCTAATTACATATTCAATATATATTCAGTTTACAAAACACACTAATCCAGCTAGATGCACGACCTCGACCGGTCGCGCGTGCTGTGAGTGTTTGTAGCCAAAAGGAGTACCTCCTTTAGCTACTCCATTTCTAAGGGAAGCCTTGTTTCAAGGCGTTAGTTAACTCTAACTGGTAAACCAAGGGAAATCTTAGCCCCGAGTAAGAGAGAACTCTCTTACTAAGCCCTTTTATAAGGGCGTATCGGCTAAGTAGCGACACATCGCCGCTTTAGGAAAGTCTTCCTCTGTGCGCTAGCCGCACCGTGCGTATACGCACCGGCTACACTTGGCGCCTGCAGCCGGTAGCGTGACCCGACAGGAAGACACGCATACAACCGCGGGCATAGCCTCTTGAGGAAGTACGAGATGAGCTCATCTCTCTCAGCATCAACATATGTCTCTGTGAGAAACTTTGGCGGCTCCGAGAGGAAGATCTTCCTGTGGTGAAGTGACTGGAATTTACGGTTGAATGTATACGACAAGTATGCATCGGTCGAATACGATTGGATGGTTTTGGCAAATCACGTGATATTTAATGGTCCACGACAAGCCTGGATAAGTACGCAGGATATGGTCGCATATGATTGGATGGTTTTGACCAATCACGTGATATTTAATGGTCCATGACATCATGGTCCACGACATCATGGTCCACGACAAGCCTGGATAAGTACGCAGGCCTGGATAAGTACGCAGATCTGGATAATATCGAAGCCAGTGCTGAAGTAACGAAGAAGTAACAAGGTGAACAGATACTGGAGGTAGATATAGGATTTCTTAATACTTTTAATATAATCAAATTTC
>CM047592.1:6700591-6710997 GCA_026184515.1 Peronosclerospora sorghi | reverse complement strand
TACGAAGAGAAACCTGTCAGGGTACTAAAGGTGTGAAACCTGTACATCCATTGAAAACAACACGGAGAACCGCATAACAAGACAAATATCGTACGAAGAGATACATCACGAGGTCACAAGGGGGGTGCAAAACTTGTACGGCGGCAACAAGATGATACGAAGAGATACCTATCATGGACCAAAAGGTGAAAAACCTGTACATCTAACAAAAAAACAAGACAAAATCATGACAAACCAACACTAGACCGTACGAAGAGATACTTCACGAAGTCCTAAGGGTGCAAAACATGTACGGCGGCAACAAGATGATACGAAGAGATACCTATCATGGTCCAAAAGGTGCAAAACCTGTACATCTAACGCAACATGATATGACTATACCTGTGCGTCAACGAATCCCGTACGAAGAGATACCTCACGAGGTCCCAAAGGTGCAAAACCTGTATGGAGAAGCACAAGGTGTTAATAAAAAACAAGCGAGTCACAAGGACAGTAAACCTGAGTGTCGATGGCCGCTAGGAAAAAGACAACCGGTTGGGGTGTTAGCGGTGCTAAACCTGCATAACAACCCTGAAAGACACAGGAGTAGGAAATGACTTAGCTCAAGCAGTAACAGCAGAGCCTTAGCATGATGGGTAGGAGTCAAGTATAAACTTTCCCCCAGAAGTGTAACGAAGCTAGTGAACCACCTGTTACACAGAGGAAGGTGATACATATTAAGGGAAGAAGAAGAGAGTATAATGCTATGGTTGGAAGAGCACTCATCGGGTGGAGTCATACTGACAAGTTGTTGGAGTTTGGAGTACACGTGCGTAAGTTTGAGGACGCGCGGACTACCTGTGGAGGCTGAGCATGGTATACCTAATTTTGGATGAGATTATAACGGGATTTTCAAGTGGAGTTTTCTGGCCAATCACGGGATATTTCATGGTCCACGACATCATGGTCCATGACAAGCCTGGATAAGTACGCAGGATATTGTAGCATACGATTGAATGTTTTTGGCCAATCACGTGATATTTAATGGTCCACGACATCATGGTCCACGACATGATCGTCCACGACAGGTCTGGATAAGTTTACAGGGCTGGATAAGTATACAAGCCTGGATAAGTACGCAGGATAGGGTCGCATACGATTGGATGGTTTTGACCAATCACGTGATATTTAATGGTTCACGACATCATGGTCCACGACATGATCGTCCACGACAAGCCTGGATAAGTACGCAGGATAGGGTCGCACCTGATTGGATGGTTTTTGGCCAATCACGTGATATGTACTCGTCCACGACATACTCGTCCACGACAAACATGGAATAGTATGCAGATATATGTTCGCATCTGATTGGATGGTCTTTGGCCAATCACGTGATATGTGTTGTCCACGACATGTTTGTCCACGACAGTTCTGGATGAGTACACAGATATACGTCTGTATAAAAGGGGATTTTTGGACCAATCAAGTGACAGATCTCTGATACGACAGGATCTCTGAAACGTGATACCCTCCAAGTTGGTCGTAGAACCCGATCTGCTATTACGCCTGTTTGGAGCCACGGCTTACGCCGATCCGCGTCACACACTTGCGTAGCCACATTGAAGGGATACAGCCCATACCGCGATTACTGGACCTTACGTGTAACGGGGTTACATTCGTGTTAGACTGAGTGTTGGTGTACATGAGTACACCACGTGTGAGGCCAGTATTGGCCGGGTTGAAAGGTTTCGAACCTTTGGTTATTTTAACCAATCAGGGCATGGGACCTTGGGGTGGTGTGTCAGCCATCCACGTGTCAGTACAAAGGTTTGTACACTACATTTTAGCTAGGTACGAATTAGGAATATTCTACTAAGTGTTACATATAGTTTATATTAGTTTAAATAATTACATATTAAATATATTCAGTTTACTTTTCACTCTTTAATACAGACGCACGACCTCGACCTGTCGTGCGTGTAGTGAGTGCCGTAGCGTAAGGGGAGCCCTCCCCTAAGCTACACCCTTTGTAAGGGAGCCTTGCCGTTAAGGCACTAGTACAGGCTAGAGTAAACTAACCCGGGAATCTTGGCCCCGAGTAGGAGAGCTCTCTCCTACTAAGCCCTTAATAAGGGCGTATCGGCTAAGTATCGGCGAACACCGCTTTAAGGAAAGTCTTCCTCTGTGCGCTAGCCTTACCGTGCGTATACGCACCGGCTACATCTGGTAGCACTTGTAGTCAATCCAACACCTGTGTTGGTAGACTAGACATCCTCTGCAAAGGATGAATCAGGACGATTGGGATAGTTTGACCCTCGTCCAAGAGGAAGCCTTTAAAAGGCTGTTACTCTTAACGGGGGAAGAAGGTATGAAGCTCCTAGTGGATCAGGGCCTTGTGGCCGTAAAGGCAAGGGTGAATGCCCTCATCGCTCCTGAGGCGAGTTGTGGTGGAGGTCATTCCACGGGGGTGCGCCCTCCATTATCGTTTAAGATAAAGGAGTTCACCGGAGAGAAGGGTGACAACCTTTATATTTGGTTGCGTGAGGTCGAAACGGCCCTCGCCACAGCAAACATGAGCGCTGATCACTTGCAAGTGGGACTTGCATTTACCCATCTTACGAGCAAAGCCCGTACATGGGCGTTTACATGCTCGGAATCAGTCAAGGACATGTTTCCAACATGGAAGGTCCTTAAGCAGAAGCTTATGGACATGTACTCAGCGCCTGATCTGGTTTTCCAGAATCAAATGGCGTTCCTGAGGTGCCGTCAAGGCACTAAGGACCTGGAGGTTTATATCCAGGAGCTTAAGACCCTGTTGGCAGGGATGTACGCAAAAGCGTATTCGGACGATGTGTCCATCCCCGTCTTCATGGGAGGCCTGAGAGAAGGGCCATCACGTTCGGAATTGTTCCGATGCCGACCCGAATCCATGGAAGAGGCATTCAAGACGGCGTTCAACGGCGAGAGGAACTTCCGTTCCTATAAGGTGGGTCCCGACCCATGGACCTGAGTCAGGTCAAAGCGGAGGAGAAACCTCCCGCTAAGAGTCATTCGGACTCTTTTTCACAGAGCTTCGAGACAGAGCTCTTGGCTATGTTGCAGATGTGTGGGCCGCTGATATTCTTCCTGTGGGATCATGGATCATCTGAAGAACAGATGTCCGAAAATCCCCAGCGAGACACTCGCTACAAGGGACCAAGGATGGGGAAAAAGCCCTTGTCCAAGCCGTCGGGAAACGACGGCTACTAGTAGGTGCGGGGCGCCCTACTGGGGGACCCCTCAGTGCTGTTAAGCCCCAGGGTAGGGGACGACAGCACAAAGCCCCGAGAGAAGCGGTGTTTTCTAGCACCGGGTTGGTGTACCAGCCAGGTTTGCTGGTAGTCCTTGCGGACGTGAAAGGCTTTGATAAGCCTTGGAGAGTCTTGATAGACTCTGGAGCGTCTGACAATTATGTTAGACGGGCTTCTGTTGTGAAGAGTCGGCTGTATGCCGAGGCCCTAGAGGCACGTTCTCGTGACGTTTTCACGGTCCGTCTTGCGACGGGCGTTCAGGTTTTGGTACCCAAGGTCTCGATTGACCTTAAGCTGAAGTTTGCAGACTTCGACAGCTTAGAACGTTGCCTAGTCCTGGATTTGGACTCGAGGTATGACCTCATTCTGGGCATGAAGTGGCTGGAACGCCACGAGCCATGGATAGACTGGAAGTCTAAGTCCATTGGCTCAACGCACCCGCGGTCGGGTGAAGCATTGGTGAGTCATGAACCCACCTTTGCTCGATCGCAAAAGCGATTCTGGCGTGAGATGCCAGAGATTGGAATGTCTGAGATGATCAGTCCCAATGAGGTCAAGGAAGTGTTCCTTGACGAAGGGGATTCGGCGATTAATCCCCAAGCTGATATAGGCGAGACTGGTGAGTCGCCAGTGTTAGAGGTGGATTCCTCTGAGGTTAAGCGCGAGGCGCTTAAAGAAGAGACCCGAAGTTCGTCTCTTTCGAACGTCGGAAATGATTCCGACTAAGCCGTTGTAGGTGAGACCGGCGAGTCACCGGTGGTAGAGGTAGAGACCTCTGTGGATAGGCGCGTGGCGCTTCCAGTAGATGGGGCAATTGACTCCCCCCATCTGGGTCTCGGGATGAGTCCCGAGGGCAGTAGTCAGCAGTCCTACAGAATGCTGAATAGTGTGACAGGTGTTGTCACGGAAGGCGTTAGCCTGGAAAGGTTTCCTGGGGTAGGCGAACTGTTGTCGTTGGAGGAGATGTCCTTCAACTAGTTTGAGACTGCTTTGAAAGCAGATGAAATCGACGAGGTCTCGTGTTGCGTCCGGAAGAGGAGTTGAACTCCTGATCCACGATGGACGAGTCAGTTTCGGTGAAAACCAAACAGTCATTAAATGCCCAAAGCGACCTCAAGATCCTCGCGGATCCTGAGGACCCTTACCATTCCTTACTAAAGGAATTTGGAGATGTCATTAGTGACAATCCGCCGATGGGTTTACTACCGGATCGGGGAGTCCGACATGAAATTGATTTGGTTCCCGGAACCAAATACTGCGTCACTAGACAGTGGCCTCTCCCCCAAGGAACAATGCGACGTCATCGACGCATTCTTCAAGGGGAAAGAAGAGGCAGGGATGGTACGGGAGAGCAAGTATCCCCACTCATCTCCCACTTTTTGTGTTCGTAAACCGAACGTAAAGTGGCGCATTGTACATGCGTATAACAAGATGAATTCAGCTACTGTACCCATGCAGACTCCGATTCCTCGGAAGGATGTCCTCCAGAACAATATGGCGGGCTCTACTGTGTACAGTGCCTTAGATCTGGTGGACGGGTATTATCAGGTGCTCATGCGAGCGTCCGATATTCCGCTGACAGCGGTTAGCACGCCTAGGGGCATGCTGTGGGAGTGGCTTGTTATGCCACAAGGGCTTTCAAATGCACCAGCGACTTTCAATCGCTTGGTGACTCAACTCTTCCGCCCTCATAGGAAGTACGCTCAGACGTACTTCGACGATATATTCGTCTATAGTCGCGCGGAAGGCGACTCGTCTGATGTTCAGACGCATCTGATACACCTTCGAGCAGTTCTCGAATGTATGCGAGAGCATAAGTTATATGCAAACGCATACAAGTGTATCTTTGGTGCTGAGGACATTCCTTTCCTCGGATGCTTCATCGGTAAGGATGGAGTGCGGGCGGATCCCGCGAAGGTGGAAGCCATTGTGGAGTGGCCTTCGCCTGTAAATCTTAGAGATTTACGGAAGTGTCTTGGATTAGACAACTATCTCCACAAGTACAGCGAGAACTACGCTGAAATGGCGAAGCCATTGACCGACCTTCTTAAGAAGGATGTTGATTGGTGTTGGAAAACCGAACACCAAAACGCTTTTGAAGCGGTTAAGGGGAGCTTGTTAAAAGCTCCCGTTCTTTCTCTCCCAGATTCTGGGAAACCATTTAGTGTCGTCTGCGACGCCTCCGATTTTGCAATCGGATGTGCTTTGTTACAAGCAGACGATGCAGGAAGGGAACGCGTAATTGCGTTTGAGTCGAGGCCGATTAAAGCTGAAGAACGGAATTATCCCGTTCATGACAAGGAGCTACTTGCAATGAAGTATGCTCTTGTCAAATTTAGGGTTCACCTACTCGGCTCAAAGCCGTTCGTGGTTTATACTGACCACGCGTCCTTACGGACAGCGACAAAGTCGCCTCATCTCTCGCAACGGATGGCCTGTTGGCTCTCCTTCTTTAAGGAGTACAACTTTGAGGTTAAGTATAAACCTGGCAAGCGGAACGTGCTTGCAGACGCGTTGTCGCGTCGTCCCGATTATGAGCTCTCTCACGCGACATTCGTCACCACGTCTGTGGTGGATCTCATACGCCAGGCGTATGAGAAAGACCCTCAATGTACGGCGCTTATCCGCTCGTTAGGTGAAAAGGGTCTTGGCTCGTCTGAGCCAACCCTGTCAAGTCGAGCTAGAGCTCGTTTACACCGTTACAGTTACTGTGACGGTTTGCTATATTATAGCACGATCGCGGAGGACACTCCGCGGGTGGTTGTTCCTCATGATGAGGAACTGAAGTATAGATTCCTCTTTGAGGTACATGACGCCCCTACCGGGGGTCATTTAGGTCGGGATAAGACCTACAGCGCTTTAAGCGCTTTGTATTGGTGGCCCCATATGTATAAGTGGGTCGGTGCGTATATACGCACCTGTGAGACGTGTCAGAGGGTTAAACCCTCTGCAAGTTCAGCTGCGACTTTGGCGAGCTTCTCGGTTCCAACGGAGTGTTGGAAATGCATTAGCATGGATTTTATCTTTGGTTTTCCGAAGGATAAGGCCGGGAACACCGGCATATTGGTCTTTGTAGACCGTCTGAGCAAGATGGGTCACCTGGCGGCGGTTCCAGAGTCCATAGATGGACAAGGAACAGCAAAAGTGTTCCTAGACCGTGTCTTTCGACAACATGGTCTACCCGATTCCGTTGTGTCGGATCGTGATCCCCGTTTTACGGGACAATTCTGGGGAGCGTTGTTTAAGGTGCTAGGCACCAAGCTTCTCATGTCCACTGCGGATCATCCGCAGACGGACGGTCAGACGGAACGCGTTAATCGCGTTGTGGAGGATATTCTCCGGAGTTTATGTCCGGATTATCCAAAGAGTTGGAGTGAGATGCTCCCGATGGTTGAATTTGCTATCAACAATTCGGTACATGCATCTACGGGTTTTACCCCGTTTTACGTGAACGGATTGGTGAATCCGAGGGTTCCGTTAACGCCACGTGTGTGTGGACCAGGGCTTGAGGGGGAAGGATTCCCCGATGTCAGCCCTGTATCTGTGCGAAAGCACATCGATAAGTTTTTATCGACGCGCCTCAGTGTCTTACGACACGTCTGCGATTCCATGGCGGAAAGACAAGACAAGCAGAAGGAGCAAGATGAACGAAAGGGACGGCGTAACAAAAAGATATACAGAGTAGGAGAAAATGTTTTATTAAACGCTAAAAATCTTCCTACACATGCAGTTTCAAATGTGTTGCGCAATAAACTGCGCCCCAGGTTTGTGGGCCCTTTAAGGTGTTAGCCCGAAAGGGCTTGTCGTACACCTTAGACATCCCGAAGACGATGCGTACGCATCCAACCTTTTATGTCGGTATGCTTAATCCATACAAGGACCCGGAGGCGGGTCCCCTCCTGGAGGAGGGTGGAAAGGCAGATAGCCGTAAGGCACCGCAGGGCGAAGGAAACCCGAAAGGGCTAAAATGCTACCACGAAGCTCCGCAACGGTCTTATCGAGAGAGGCAAGCCGCCTCTCGAAGCGATCAGTGGCATCCCGCTCATCGCGGATCCCCTCGTGGAGATCATGGATGCAAAGGCTGTGTCGATCACAGCGCGCGCGAATCTCACGTCGCAATTGTGCGACCTCCTCCTCCAATGCTCGATGCGGAGAGTACTCCACACTTTCATGTGGAGCGGCTGATGGCGCGGCGCCATCATCGGGGTCAAACCCAGTATCTGGTGAAGTGGAAAGGTTATCCACACTCATAGAATTCGTGGGAGTTCGAGACTCCCCTACGGCAGGATTGCCGCGACGTCGTTGACGCTTTTGAGAGGGAGAATCCCGCTGTAGGTCAACGACCAGAGGGGCATGAGAAGCCTCTTCACTCCCAATAAGTGGGAGTTGGCCGGAGGCAGATGTGGCGATCACACTGTCTCCGGACACCATGGTGAAGACAGGGGCGCTGGCGTAGCGCGTGCGATACGGAGCACGTAGTTGCTCCATCGCCTTAGCTTTGGCAAATGTAAGGCGCAACACCCTCTCCACCCAAATGTCTCGACGGGAATAGCTGTCATGCAGCTCATCGAAGCTGGGGAGAAGCTTCTCCCCTTCCGCCCAAGCGCGGAACTTCTTCTCTGCGTCATCGGCACTTTCTCCCGGAGAAAGAAAGAAAGGAACCTCGCGGAGGTTCTCAACAGGGGCACCTTGTGACTGCCTGTTTAAGCGCTCTCGGTACGAGACGCTAGTGAACTGCTTTTGTGTAAGCAGTTGTTGCCGGACTTTCTCACGGCGTTCGCGTTGGTACGGCTATTCAGCCGCGGGGCCAGGGGTATAGGACGCTAGACTGGTCCTTACCAAACGCCTCGCCCATCTTGGAAGGTCACGAGGACCATTGAAATTATAAGCCGCCCTTGACGGGCGTTCGGGGGCGCGTAACGCATCCCTTAGTGCCTGTGCGGCAAGTTGGGAGTCTTGAGCTGCGTCCAGCTCATTACTGATGATCGCCTTTGGCGATTCGGATGTATCATCCGATACGGACAGGGGTGCCGCACTGGTTAGTGCATTTTCCTCACGTGTGGGGAAGGGATTAGGCTGCCGACAACGCCGTTCGGCGCTGTCGGAGCGGCTCACCATTGGGGAGGTATCCCCAAAGGCATCCACTTCCGAGTTTTCGGAGTAGTCTACCTCTTCTAGAGGAGACGCCATAGCACCACTAGAGGTGTACATATGGATGGCCAGGGGAACTGGCGTTGGAGTTCTCCAACAAAATTTTGATTATTGCGTAAGCAATAGTCTTGATGGAGGAGGATGTAACGGGGTTACATTCGTGTAACACTGAGTGTTGGTGTACATGAGTACACCACGGGTGAGGCCAGTATTGGCCGGGTTGAAAGGTTTCGAATCTTTGGTTATTTTAACCAATCAGGGCATGGGCCCTTGGGGTGGTGTGTCAGCCATCCACGTGTCAGTACACAGATGTGTACACTACATTTTAGCTAGGTACGAATTAGGAATATTCTACTTAGTGTTACATATAGTTTATATTAGTTTAAATAATTGCATATTAAATATATTCAGTTTACTTTTCACTCCTTAGTACAGACGCACGACCTCGACCGGTCGTGCGTGTAGTGAGTGCCGTAGCGTAAGGGGAGCCCTCCTTTTAGCTACACCCTTTGTAAGGGAGCCTTGCCGTTAAGCACTAGTACAGGCTAGAGTAAACTAACCCGGGAATCTTGGCCCCGAGTAGGAGAGCTCTCTCCTACTAAGCCCTTAATAAGGGTGTATCGGCTAAGTAGCGCCGAACACCGCTTTAAGGAAAGTCTTCCTCTGTGCGCTAGCCGCACCGTGCGTATACGTACCGGCTACATTACTCCTCCGACTACTACCGCTGTTCGTACTTATTGACTGAGACGAGATCCTATTGGGTGCACTCAGAGTGAGGATTTACCGGCGGGAACCTCGTTTTCGTACTACGGTGATGTAACGACTTCCCCACGACAGCGCCGAAGCGTTTACCGCAAGCGATCGTATTTTGAACCATTCCTTGGTGACTCGCACCTGATTAGGGCATTCGGTCTCTACGGGCTTTGAACCCGCAATCAACCGCGTGGAGGGATGCCAGCCTTCCCACTACACCATTTTGGTGCTGGTGGACAATGGTGTTAACCTCCCATTTATAGAGGTTTTACACAATTTTTACACAATTTTGCCTGCTACATTAAGCATTCACCTGGACAGCTCGAACGAGAAGGAATTGTTGGAGCTCAACGCCCATAGTTTTAGTATTGGGGCGCAATATGTTGCCGGCGCGAAGAAAATGGAGCCTGTTTTGTCCGCAAGAGTGTAATGATGCAGATGCCAGACGTTTTGGTTGCTGGATCAGACCTAAGTTTATCATTGATTGCGTCTTGTGGAGAAGTGGTTAGTTACATACAGACTACAACGCTAAACCAAGTCTGACGTCGTCTTGAAAGTCGCTTAAAGCAAGAATCCTTACAGCGCCAGGCACAAGTTGATACAGTTCTTGAGCACTTGCACCGTCTTTTGGATGAAATCGATGAAAATGGAAATGGATGAATTAAGCTGGGTGAGCTTCTTCTCTTACTGCGCCGCGTTAAGGTTGGTGACGTGTCGGCGGCATTAACTTATGTCTCATCGGAACTGCATAAGGAGCGTGTGAAGAGGGAATGTATTGCGTCTGCACCCCGCATATTTTGGGATTATTATTTCATAGTCGCGACTCGATATGTATTTTGAACGCGAGAGTACCTGGAAAAGATTGATGAACATATGAAAGAAGAGTGATGTTTCGGGTTTTTGCTACGACTATGAATAAAGATTATTCACATAAATATCTAAAGTATGGAAATTAAGAAGTAAATGGATTGCTTGCTTTTGCTCGCTGACGCTGAAGCTGCGCAAGGGGCGGTTGTGGTGAAGTGACTGGAATTTACGGTTGAATGTATACGACAAGTATGCATCGGTCGCATACGATTGGATGGCTTTGGCCAATCACGTGATATTTAATGGTCCACGACATCATGGTACACGACATCATGGTCCACGACAAGCCTGGATAAGTACGCAGGATATGGTCGCATAAGATTGGATGGTTTTGACCAATCACGTGATATTTAATGGTCCATGACA
>CM047592.1:6674590-6700491 GCA_026184515.1 Peronosclerospora sorghi | reverse complement strand
AAGGGAAAATAGGAACCTCTCGACAGCAACAAGATCGCCATACCACTCTGTACAACACTAACAAATGTCATGCCGTACAAATGGATGGAGGTGTGCTCATCTAAAACCGTATCGCAATCAAGACCCGATTAAAAAACAACACTCGAGTATGGACAAGGAAAAATAACTAGAAGTATGTAAGCGACGTACCTCTAGTTATTTTTCCTTGTCCATACTCGAGTGTTGTTTTTTATATCAACTGATGCGAAAAGTAATCATGCGTAGGGTTTCGAAATGAAGCTATTAGCACAGTTACGCCACATCAGGATTCTGGCACGAGATCCTCCCACTACCAAGAGCGAAGGCTTTTCCCTGCTCTGTTGGCCAGTCTGGGGCGATACACCCATCCATAGTGACCTTGGATCATTTGCTTTCGATTATGACCCGATGTCAACTCCTAGTTTGAGATGGACGCACCATTTACATCCTGCTGATAGCGGCATGACAGCGCATACCGCAACCCTCATTCCCCACTACCCGGACACAAGCGTATCCGTAACAAGATGGCGCCACCCAACCCGGCGACAAACCAAAAATGCTATGCCATACAAATGGATGCAGGCGTGCTCATTTAAAACCATATCGTCATCAAGACCCCATTAAAGACAACCATCAAGGCAAAGGAAAATAGGAACCTCTCGACAGCAACAAGATCGCCATACCACTCTGTACAACACTAACAGATGTTATGCCGTACAAATGGATGGAGGTGTGCTCATCTAAAACCGGATCGCAATCTAGACCCGATTAAAAACAACACTCGAGTATGGACAAGGAAAGATAACTATAAGCGACGTACCTCTAGTTATTTTTCCTTGTCCATACTCGAGTGTTGTTTTTTATATCAACTGATGCGAAAAGTAATCATGCTTAGGATTTCGAAATGAAGCTATTAGCACAGTTACGCCACATCAGGATTCTGGCACGAGATCCTCCCACTACCAAGAGCGAATGCTTTTCCCTGCTCTGTTGGCCAGCCTGGGGCGATACACCTTTCCATAGTGACCTTGGATCATTTTCTTTCGATTATGACCCGATGTTAACTCCTAGTTTGAGATGGACGCACCATTTACATCCTGCTGATAGCGACATGACAGCGCATACCGCAACCCTCATTCCCCACTACCCGGACAGAAGCGTATCCGTAACAAGATGGCGCCACCCAACCCGGCGACAAACTAGAAATGCTATGCCATACAAATGGATGCAGGTGTTCTCATTTAAAACCATATCGTAATCAAGACCCCATTAAAGACAACCATCAAGGCAAGGGAAAATAGGAACCTCTCGACAGCAACAAGATCGCCATACCACTCTGTACAACACTAACAGATGTTATGCCGTACAAATGGATGGAGGTGTGCTCATCTAAAACCGGATCCCAATCAAGACCGGATTAAAAACAACACTCGAGTATGGACAAGGAAAAATAACTAGAAGTATGTGAGCGACGTACCTCTAGTTATTTTTCCTTGTAAATCTCGAGTGTTGTTTTTTATATCAACTGATGCGAAAAGTAATCATGCTTAGGATTTCGAAATGAAGCTATTAGCACAGTTACGCCACATCAGGATTCTGGCACGAGATCCTCCCACTACCAAGAGCGAAGGATTTTCCCTGCTCTGTTGGCCAGCCTGGGGCGATACACCTTTCCATAGTGACCTTGGATCATTTTCTTTCGATTATGACCCTATGTCAACTCCTAGTTTGAGATGGATGCACCACTTACATCCTGCTGATAGCGGCATGACAGCGCATACTGCAACCCTCATTCCCCACTACCCGGACAGAAGCGTATCCGTAACAAGATGGCGCCACCCAACCCGGCGACAATCCAAAAATGCTATGCCATACAAATGGATGCAGGCGTGCTCATTTAAAAACCATATCGTAATCAAGACCCCATTAAATACAACCATCAAGGCAAGGGAAAATAGGAACCTCTCTACACCAACAAGATCGCCATACCACTCTGTACAACACTAACAAATGTTATGACGTACAAATGGATGGAGGTGTGCTCATCTAAAACCGTATCGCAATCAAGACCCGATTAAAAAACAACACTCGAGTATGGACAAGAAAAAATAACTAGAATTATGTAAGCGACGTACCTCTAGTTATTTTTCCGTGTCCATACTCGAGTGTTGTTTATTATATCAACTGATGCGAAAAGTAATCATGCTTAGGATTTCGAAATGCAGCTATTAGCACAGTTACGCCACATCAGGATTCTGGCACGAGATCCTCCCACTACCAAGAGCGAAGGCTTTTCCCTGCTCTGTTGGCCAGCCTGGGGTGATACACCTTTCCATAGTGACCTTGGATCATTTTCTTACGATTATGAACCGATGTCAACTCCTAGTTTGAGGTGGACGCACCATTTACATCCTGCTGATAGCGACATGACAGCGCATACCGCAACCCTCATTCCCCACTACCCGGACAGAAGCGTATCCGTAACAAGTTGGCGCCACCCAACCCGGCGACAAACTAAAAATGCTATGCCATACAAATGGATGCAGGCGTGCTCATCTAAAACCATATCGTAATCAAGACCCCATTAAAGACAACCATCAAGGCAAGGGAAAATATGAACCTCTCGACAGCAACAAGATCGCCATACCACTCTGTACAACACTAACAAATGTTATGACGTACAAATGGATGGAGGTGTGCTCATCTAAAACCGTATCGCAATCAAGACCCGATTAAAAAACAACACTCGAGTATGGACAAGGAAAAATAACTAGAAGCGACGTACCTCTAGTTATTTTTCTTGTCCATCTAGAGTGTTGTTTTTTATATCAACTGATGCGAAAAGTAATCATGCTTAGGATTTCGAAATGCAGCTATTAGCACAGTTACGCCACATCAGGATTCTGGCACGAGATCCTCCCACTACCAAAGCGCGAAGTCTTTTCCCTGCTCTGTTGGATAGCCTGGGGCGATACACCTTTCCATAGTGACCTTGGATCATTTTCTTTCGATTATGACCCGATGTCAACTCCTAGTTTGAGATGGACGCACCATTTACATCCTGCTGATAGCAGCATGACAGCGCATACCGCAACCCTCATTCCCCACTACCCGGACAGAAGCGTATCCGTAACAAGTTGGCGCCACCCAACCCGGCGACAAACTAAAATGCTATGCCATACAAATGGATGCAGGTGTGCTCATCTAAAACCATATCGCAATCAAGACCCCATTAAAAAACAACACTCGAGTATGGACAAGGAAAAATAACTAGAAGTACGTAAGCTACGTAATTATATCAACTGATGCGAAAAGTAATCATGCGTAGGGTTTCGAATTGCATCTATTAGCACAGTTACGCCACATCAGGATTCTGGCACGAGATCCTCCCACTACCAAGAGCGAAGGCTTTTCCCTGCTCTGTTGGCCAGCCTGGGGCGATACACCTTTCCATAGTGACCTTGGATCATTTTCTTTCGATTATGAACCGATGTCAACTCCTAGTTTGAGATGGACGCACCATTTACATCCTGCTGATAGCGGCATGACAGCGCATACCGCAACCCTCATTCCCCACTACCCGGACACAAGCGTATCCGTAACAAGATGGCGCCACCCAACCCGGCGACAAACCAAAAATGCTATGCCATACAAATGGATGCAGGCGTGCTCATTTAAAACCATATCGTAATCAAGACCCCATTAAAGACAACCATCAAGGGAAGGAAAAATAGGAACCTCTCGACACCAACAAGATCGCCATACCACTCTGTACAACACTAACAAATGTTATGCCGTACAAATGGATGGAGGTGTGCTCATCTAAAACCGTATCGCAATCAAGACCCGATTAAAAGCAACACTCGAGTATGGACAAGAAAAAATAGCTAGAAGCGACGTACCTCTAGTTATTTTTCCTTGTCCATACTCGAGTGTTGTTTTTGATATCAACTGATGCGAAAAGTAATCATGAGTAGGGTCTCAAAATGCCGCTATTAGCACAGTTACGCCACATCAAGATTCTGGCACGAGATCCTACCACTACCAAGAGCGAAGGCTTTTCCCTGCTCTGTTGGCCAGCCTGGGGCGATACACCTTTCCATAGTGACCTTGGATCATTTTCTTTCGATTATGACCCGATGTCAACTCCTAGTTTCAGATGGACGCACCATTTACATCCTGCTGATAGCGGCATGACAGCGCATACCGCAACCCCCATTCCCCACTACCCGGACAGAAGCGTATCCGTAACAAGATGGCGCCACCCAACCCGGCGACAAACTAAAAATTCTATGCCATACAAATGGATGCAGGCGTGCTCATTTAAAACCATATCGTAATCAAGACCCCATTAAAGACAACCATCAAGGCAAGGGAAAATAGGAACCTCTCGACAGCAACAAGATCGCCGTACCACTCTGTACAACACTAACAAATGTTATGCCGTACAAATGGATGGAAGTGTGCTCATCTAAACCCGGATCGCAATCTAGACCCGATTAAAAACAACACTCGAGTATGGACAAGGAAAAATAACTAGAAGCGACGTACCTCTAGTTATTTTTCCTTGTCCATCTCGAGTGTTGTTTTTTATATCAACTGATGCGAAAAGTAATCATGCGTAGGGTTTCGAAATGCAGCTATTAGCACAGTTACGCCACATCAGGATTCTGGCACGAGATCCTCCCACTACCAATAGCGAAGGCTTTTCCCTGCTCTGTTGGCCAGCCTGGGGCGATACACCTTTCCATAGTGACCTTGGATCATTTTCTTTCGATTATGACCCGATGTCAACTCCTAGTTTGAGGTGGACGCACCATTTACATCCTGCTGATAGCAGCATGACAGCGCATACCGCAACCCTCATTCCCCACTACCCGGACAGAAGCGTATCCGTAACAAGTTGGCGCCACCCAACCCGGCGACAAACTAAAAATGCTATGCCATACAAATGGATGCAGGCGTGCTCATCTAAAACCATATCGTAATCAAGACCCCATTAAAGACAACCATCAAGGCAAGGGAAAATAGGAACCTCTCGACAGCAACAAGATCGCCATACCACTCTGTACAACACTAACAAATGTTATGCCGTACAAATCGATGGAGAACATGTCCTTAAGCTTTTGCTTAAGGACTTCCCAGGTCGGGAACACGCTCGTGACCGAATCCGGACACGTAAACGCCCATGTACATGTATGGGCTTTGCCCGTAAGATGGGTCAATGCAAGTCCCACTTGCAAGTGATCAGCGATCACATTCGCTGTGGCGAAGGCCATTTCGACCTCTCGCAACCACACGTAAAGGTTGTAACCCTTCTCCCCGGTGAACTCCTTTATTTTGAACGATAATGGAGGGCGCACCCCCGTGGATCGACCTCCTCCAAAACTCGCCTCATGAGCGATGAGGGCATTGACCCTTGCCTTTACGGCCTCAAGGCCCTGCTCCACTAGGAGCTGCATACCCTTGTCACCCAGTAAGGGTAACAGCCTTTTAAAGGCTTCCTGCTGGACGAGGGTCAAACTATCCCAATCTTCCTGATCCATCCCTTGCAGAGGATGCCTTAGTCTACCAACACAGGTGTTGGATTGACTACAAGTGCTACCAGATGTAGCCGGTACGTATACGCACGGTGCGGCTAGCGCACAGAGGAAGACTTTTCCTTAAAGCGGCGTCTGCCGCTACTTAGCCGATACGCCCTTATAAAGGGCTTAGTAGGAGAGAGCTCTCCTACTCGGGGCCAAGATTCCCGGGTTGGTTTACTTCTTAGCCTTAACGGCTGTGTTCCCTTACTAAAGGTGTAGGTAAAGGGAGGGCTCCCTTTACACTACGGCACTCACTACACGCGCGACCGGTCGAGGTCGCGCGTCTGTACGATAGAGTGAAATGTAAACTGAATATATATTTAATATGTAATTAGTCTAAATTAATTTAAGCTAATGTAAACTATATGTAATACTAAGTAGAACATACCAAATTCGTACCTAGCTAAAATGTAGTGTACACACCTGTGTACCGACACGTGGATGGCTGACGCGCTACCACCCAAGGGCCGCTGCCCTGATTGGTTAAAATAACCAATGGTTCAAAACCTTTCAAACCGGTCAAAACTGACCTCAACCGTAGTGTACCCATGTACACCGACACTAAATGTAACTCGAATGTAACCCCGTTACACAGGCGAAGTCAATGAAGAGCGAAGTTCTTATCCAGACGAAGATACGACCCTTTACAAATATATTCATCAATACCAAGTAGCTCATAGTGGATAACACTAAATAGATACTTTGCATACTACCATACTAGAATTATGCTCAGCTAAGATACAACAGAGATTAACTTAACCGTGAGCAATCCGCCGCTCCTCGCGCCACGACACGAGCGAATCTTCTTCTAAACACACAACAACAGGGGTTCGCTCTCCACCGTCTTCCTATCCACTCCTCGTTGCCACACGTCGTGACTTAAAGATTTTGGCACATGCCCCATCAAACGCTATTGTTAAATGAGTGCTTCTCTTGCTAATCAAGGAATGTCTTGCTACACTGTGGTTTATGATCAGGTACAGATTAACAAGGATACACACTGGACACCGCCATGTCAACTCTGATCTGTTTATTTGCCCAATCTATCCTTCAGAAATTCAACAGCAATTTTTCACATGTGGCAATCAATACAACCAGAGGTCTTACACGTAGAGACAACAAGTACCTTTTATTTCTCTCCTATACAGTCTTTGTGAAAAAGTGTCCTATTCTGTGAAATTAAAAAAAATGTCCTATTCTGAAAATACAGCCAAGAAGTGCCCTATTCTATAAAATTTTTCTAAATTTTATTCGTATTAATGGGGGCGCGCTAGAGCGAAACCAAAATATGATAGAGCGACACCAATCGGGCTCCCGATTTATTTTTCGGTTAAATTACTTCCTTTTTTGTCCAGTAGCAAGCCGTGCCTATTTTATTGCGCATCCCTTCTAACATATTGTAACTTTAGCCAGGTCCGTATGCGGAGCCCTAATGTTTCGTACGGACGAAATTCACGATATCCTCGCGCACTTAAAGCGACGGTACGGTGCAGCGTTTGTTGCACGAGTGTTAGTGGAAGTCGTGAATGGATGTGCGAATATCAAGATGCTCGACGCTGCGTCCGAATTATTATTGTACCAGCAATCGTTATGGTCGGACATACGTCGTTCGTACGAAAAGGGGGAAAATGAAGCCCTCATGCCGCCCTCGATTGTGGGTCATTTACTGACGAAAATGGTCAAATCCAAACAGTACCACCAAGTCTTGGAGGTCGCGCGCACGTATTTTGCACATGACGACTTTCTCGCCACGCGAGATTTTCAGCAACAAGGTTTTTTTGCACTTTGGAACGCATGTGTCTAGACGCGGCACATGTCACGAGATATTGTACGTACGTTTCTAGACTATGTGGATGGAAAGGTGTACGAAAGTCACGGAGATGCCAAGACCATGCAATCGCTCGTGCTCGAACGCGGCTTCGGTGCTGCGATTCAATGTTGTGTGACGCTCGAGGAATATCCCTTGGCATTGAAGTGCTTTTCCGTCATGGCCCATGTACGTGCGACGTTCGTGGGTCGTACAGATTCGTCTAATTCTCTGGACGATACGTGGAACGAGGCGACACCGATCGTGGACGGCCTTCTTCCCATGGATGAAAACATTTGCGTGAACGTCATGAAAGCGTGCATGGCGCTGACCAAGTTTTCCACGTTGAAAGACGTGTATCGTGGCATGGTCGCTTGACGAGTGGCACGGAGTGCTGGCTTTGGGTTAGCGATTCGATACTGCCATAAGCATATGGATGCACGATTTCTCGAAGAAGTGCTGGACGGCGTCTTTGCCACGGAGCAAGCGTTGGGTGGCCAGTGGATGCTCGAGGTTGCGAACTATAATGATGCGTTGGGGTGCTTTGCCACGACGCGTCGATCGCGTCAAGCCCGAGAAGTCTTCGCCCACATGCTCCAGAATCCATTGATCGTGCCGGATTATATCACGATGCTCGAGATGGTCGAGAACCACTGCGATGCGTCCATTGAGGACCTGTTTGACCTCTTGGATGTGTTTCTCGCGTGAAAACTCGTCCCGAACGTTCAGGTGTTTACCTCGTTACTCTCGATCTGCATGCGTCGACGTGTCGTCGGCGACGCCTTGGCGCTCATCGATGCCATGAAGCAACAGCATGTCGTGCTGGATGTAAAAGTCTACACGACGATCGCATTTATTCACGCAAGTCAGGGTGATTTGCTAGCGGTGGTCCAGGTCGTGAAAGAGATGACGAGCCACGACGTTGCCGTCGCCGACATTTCTTTGACTATGTCGTGAACGCCGTCTACGGTTCCTGTGGTCTTGACATGTGCTTTTCGTTGCTACGCGAATTCAGTCGACAGGATTTGCCCATTCCGGAAGGGTTGTACCGCTCGCTCGTGGCGCTCGGGATCGACGTTGGGGTCCTTGAACGCACGTTGCATGTTGCGTACAATATGGAATGCGACGGCTGGCGGCTTTCCTCGCAGCTGCTGCACGACTTGATGATGCACTGTCACTTGACGAACGAAATCGCAGCGTTTGTACGCACGTTCTCCTTGTTGCATGAGGGGGAGCTAGACGCACCTAAATAAAGCTCCAGATGCTGAGTGCGTAGGGATCAGGTTGTTGGGAAAAGTAAGAGGCTACGCAGTGTTTACTTTCTGATCTGATACTTTTGATCAGATAGTATGTGCGTGAATAAGCGTAATTCGATCGCTGTTCATAGTTTCTCATTTCGGTGGCACCGATACAAACATATACCGGACGACACAAAAAAGGAAGTAATTTAACCGAAAAATAAATCGGGAGCGCGATTGGTGTCGCTCTATCATATTTTGGTTTCGCTTTAGCGCGCCCCGTATTGATGACCAAACTGAAGCAACCAGTACTGGAGCTGTACGCGCAATGTTTGCGAGCAGCGCGCAGATGTCCGCAGTGGGAGCAGCGACAGATGATGAGAGTGTATGTAAGGATGAAGTTTCGTGATGAGATCAACACGCAAGATCCGGATAGAATACGAGCATTGCTAGCAAATGGGAAGGAGGAGGTCGAGCGCATGAATTATTATCATTCCGTTTATAAGGCCAAACGCAAAGCGGAGAGAGCTGCTCCTATTGGAGGATCTGTTCATGGAAAACATACTGATAAATTCCAAGGGCTAAATTGCCTGCAGTGCGATGCTGCCTATCCGTTGGAACATGCAAACTTTTGTGCCAACTGCGGCACAAAGCGGCTCTTGACAAAATAGATCAGTTGGCCAGCCAAAAAATGAACTGAGTCAGTCTATGCTCATTCGGTGGTGACTCTGCGCATAAAAAAGAACGCACTGACAGCTCTGAATGCTCATTTGGTAGCATCAAACCACAGGAAGTCCCATTGAATAAAAAAATTAGTTCCTTTGCAAGCATTAGATCTTCGTTCAATGACCCATATCATTACGTTAGTCATTTTGTTGTAGCATCCTTAGCCTCAAAACGTACCATCAAAACTGGTCGTCCTATTAAAAGGGCCACAGGAACAGCACCAAAATGTCTCGAGTCTACAGAGCATGTTGCATTGTCACCTTCTACCCACACATGACCCTTCGGAACGGTGATTGTCTGACTTCGCTCCTGATCAAAACGCGGTTGTAGTTCCACCACGTCTCCCTCCTGCAGCATTGCGTAATCATCAGATAGCAAAAACTCAACCGAACACAATTAAAATAAGCCAACCAGAGCCAGAATTCGCTTCGTGATTGTCTCACCCTGGCATCGAGTGGGCGATCGGAGCTGAACGAGGTCGCCACGCTCCCATTTCCGCCAATATCGCGATAGTCGCTCCACGAAGATGATAGAGCCATCAGGAATCGTAGGAACCATGGAATAGCCAATACCGTAATTAATATCAAAAAAATATTTCTTTGTCATGGCCGCCCAGCTTACAATCAGCACACCGTTGCGTACTAGCCTTAGCATCGTCAAAATTTTGCGATATTATTATCAGTGCAATTTTACCTCATTAAAATAATATTGTCTACTAGATGGCAATTATTATATTTCTAAAATAAATGATATAAAATCATTGCAGAGTTGAATATTATCAAAGCTACTTATCTCTCACGAAGTGCACCTGGTCATACGTCTTTTTTCATCCACTTAAACTGATCAATTGGCCAAATCTGTGCGTAACGAAATTCAATCAAAATAGTTAGCATCTTGACCCCAGCTCTTTCTTGTTTTTCGCTTACTCTCATCACTACACGTCCTAGAATTAGAGCACATGGCACTGGACCATAGTATCGAGAGTCATGCGAGTCATATTTATTATCTCCTTCTAGCCACACGTGACCTTTAGGAATCTACTCAACAACAGAAGAAGATACAGAGTTAAAACAAACAGCAAGTTAGAGTAAAAGACTTATGTCGTCTCTTGCCTTGTGAAATTCAACCTCTGACGACGAATACCGAGGCCGTACACACACCGTATCTCCTTCCTGGGCGATAATGCGCTTACATACGGTTTGACGCGGGTTTGTCACTGACTTGGCAATCACCACTTCACCTGGCTGCAATTTCCAGAACTTAGGCGTGATCTTGTCTAGTAAAACGATGTCTCCGTCACGATTTAGTGTCGGTAACATTGATGGACCCACGCATTTAATCGTATCCGCCACTTGTGAAAAGCAGTACACTACGCCACCAAAGCGGGCGAAGCACGAAAGCACGAGAGCAACTTCTCGCAACGCCATCAACAATGTGGTGATGACCTTCGCTACGCTTGATCGTTGCCAAAAGGCCGAGAAGGTGCTACCAATGACAACGGGAACGTTACAATCCCAGGACTGAATTGGCCAAAAACGAGGATTGTTACTCAATGGACAAAATAACCCCACATTAAATATGTTCCTTTTTCATTCCAATCTACATGTACATGGAAAGGTAAACGCGGACGTCGTGCCGCGTCCAGTAGCTAAAGGTGCTTTTGAAGGCACTGGTGACAATTGATGAACGATTTCCCACCATCGATCGGTACTTCCCATCATAAAATACTTCACGACTGTAGAACGCAAGTCGTACAAGATGATTCGTACATACTGAGATAATGGGTCGCGTGAGGAAATACGTGCTGATACGACAATAACAGTGAATGCTGAATCCTGGAACTGGTTTGCCTTTATTGCACTTTGCAACTTGGTCGTGAACTACGAAACAGGCTACCAGCGACAGTCATTGAGTCAGAGCATATAGTACGTCAGCCAATCTGCAGAGAATACCCTTATCACACTGACTCGTCGTGGCTTCTATTGCTAAGTTTACCTCATTCGTTTCCCCTAAATATTATTTACATGGTCCTCTGCTTTGGATCGGACACATAACTGCATCGGCTGGTGACACCAGATCTCGGCACCAACTGGTTTCATATCGGGACCAAGCACTTGACCGCGCACGGTCACACGAAACGTGCCTTCGGATAAAAACATGCACTGAATCTCGTGTGTTCTTGTACTTGCATTCATCCCATCGTTCCACTGGATACGAGTCTTAAGTAGTCCGGAAACCATCACGTAGTCGCTTTTACCTTCCACTCCTTCTTCATTGATTAGCAACTCAATTTCCAAGGCATGAGCTGGCAGCTCTATGCCGTCAGCAGTGTCTGTCCGCTGAATCGTGATTGCTACTGAAACGTACTGAAACAACTGGACTTGAAGGATTGGAGACGGAACACGTAAATGGGCCACCTGAAAGAAACTCGAGTGGCTAAGCACAGTGCTTTGATGCCTACTGTTCTTCACCACACTCATTTCTCTATTTGGTTCTTCGCTATCGGCCTTTACATAATTTTGGGGGAGCCAGATCCGAAAGCGAACAGGCGGCACTATAAGCTCATGCTGTTTTTCTTCAAGTTCAGCAATTGATCCAAGATGGCAATCCTCGCACAGAAGTCTACCACGTGAGCCAAAATGCGTTTCCCACTCCATTTTCACTTGTCTATTCAGCATCGCAGTCAAGCTAGAGGACCCTTGATCTAAGGGTAAAGTTTGCAAGCGCGGAACTTCAACTACGAAGCGGCGAGAGCATTGACGACCGATCTCCGCTTCACAACCGATATCATTGGAGTCGTCCACATCGCACCTGAGTCGAAATTTGAAGGTCGTTTCCGTTGGATTGACGACGTGTACAACGAAGAGACAGTACAAATGGTCCGTTGTTACCAACTGTGATGAATACTTGCACGAAATCTGTTCCGCAAAGCACGGCAGCCATGTCACTGACTCAAGTCGTAGTGACGGTAGTGATACAATATCCACAGGGAGTTTGCTTTCTCGATAATAGATAGCATCTACCGAAAAATCAGCATTGTTTTCTTCCACGTTCCCTTCGTCAGCATAAACTAAATTCCATTCAATCCTAATATCTTTATCCATAAGCTCATTGTGCGCATAATTTCCTCGGAGTGAAATTTCGAAAGGGATGCTGATGAGATCCCCACTCACAAGAGGTAGTGGAGACGATACCACTTGATGACACATCAACGAGAAAGCCTGCGTATCAAATTTTGCACCAACTTCAGTAGCACTTATTCCATCGGTGGTACTGTATACTGCATCGAAGCCTCGTTTGCTCCCGTCCAAAGGCGGTGGCAAGTTGTTAAAAAGCACGCATGTTTTTTTTGCTGCACGCCGATGCAGAAAATTAATTGCAAGTCGGTAGTTTGTAATTTGACGACTTCCAATACTGCGTATTCGAAGGACAAATTGTCTTGTTTCCGATGAAAATAAGGCAAGTTGCGTCTTTTGAGCAAACAGTTGAGTTGCTCGTGCCGTGCCTTCGTCATTAGAAAATCTATACTCATGAAGAGATAGTGATACCATTGGCAATTCGCCTATGACACAAATTCTCACGGGCTTGTCGAGTTGATAGGATGTTTTGATGTTGAAAGCCTTAATAAAGCACCCGCGAACGTAGAGAGTTCCTACTATCAATGGTTGGATCTTCAACACCACTGACTTGCGCTGTTGATGAGGCTCTATCGTAAAACAGCAAGGGGAGCACTCAACACCAGAATCTTTTGTCACTGAGCCACTTTCCGTCTCTAGGTCGTCTCCCATTGAGTACGTTACCCACGCTTTAACTTCCTGGATCTTCATCTTAACACCTATTGGGTTCGACAATGTCAGCTGGAGCTCAACTGGCTCGAGAACGGGAAAGCTTCTTTCGTATGCAGCGGGCATTTCATCACTGTCATCTCCTTCAATGCTACTTTCACGGCCACCTGCTTTTTGCATCTTTTGCTTTTCAAAAGGAGAGTAGAAAAAATCGGATTTTACAGCTTGCTGGTCAGGTGAAGCCTTTCTTCCGAACATATGGAGAGCTGTCGCGCGGGAAAGATGTGGATGTTGCAAATTACACGTTGTGCGCAGCTTCAGTTTGTCCACTTTCAAAAATGTACGTAGCCGAACTTTTTCACTTGATCGCAGCGCTGTGCAATTAGATTCGAGGATACGAAGCACTTTCCTTTGAATCTTGGCAATTTCTGTCTTCGATCTTAAGTTCCACACGACTTTCGGTTCTGTTACTGCTTTGCTACGCATTTTATCAGCGAGCTCGCCATTATCAGCATTTGGTGAGCGAGAACTTTTGGATCTGCTTGCTCCACTTACACCAGCGTTAACCAGTTCATTTTGATTGCTACTGGGTACAGGTAGTAAACGATCCTCCGCACCATCCAATCGGCTCGACATAGTAACATGGGAAAACGAAGTAAATGCTGGCGATGCTTTAGTAGAGATGGCATTCACAGCTGCGGAAAATTGCTGCCGCGGCGTTGCCAGGATTCGTGGTGTGCTGGTTAGCGTCGAGGATAAAGACGCTGCTGCAGTGGACATGGTGGCAGATGGGGAATTGATAAAGTTGCGTTTGACCCGAGTGTCGATGCTTGGAGGTGGAGAAAAATACACTCCACTCTTTGCGTGAAGGCCTGCTTCAACGCGTTCCGTAGGTCGGGTGGTATCACGGAGCACAGCTGCAGGTAGCTGCAGGTGATCTACTAGCAGCGTTTCCTGTAAAATTTTTTTTGAGGATGGTGATAAGGATGAGTGAAGATATTCCATGCTGGGTGGTATAGCGATCGAGTCACCCCATGTTAATACTTCTAGTAGCTGCAGACAGTATCTTCCAACAAGAAGCGTGTCCCCCATCATTCTCGCAATAGTCAGGAGTTGCCGAAGCACATGAAAGCGAATAATTAGCCACGAATTTGGGATATCTGAAGATACAGTAGTTGCCGAAGAATTCCTCCCTTTCCGATGATAAATAGATGTAACTTCCCATCTCATAACTTCACCTTTCTGATCTCTTCGAGTTTGGATGCCCAATTGCTCTGCTGCAAGTTGCTCGATAACTAAAGCAGCCTCTAAGTCTCGCTGCCGCTGAGGGTCTTTCGAGACCTTTGAAGGTGAAAGCAGTAGTTTCGAATACGCGCTGATACAAGGTGTGTTTCGTGTCAATAAGAGAGACGCAGCTTCGTGGAGAAAGAAGGCCACACGGCGATGATGGCCTACCATTTCTAAAATTCGACTAGTCTCAATTAGGAACTCCAATTGGCGCTGCGGCTTCAAATCTGGAAACATCATCAATCCTCGTTCCAGCAGATCCCACAGCAAACGCTTTGTCCACACGTTAGTGTCCAGCAACTTTCCCTCCGCTGTCGTATATGTGGTCGCCACTGCTACACTCGCATAATACCACCCCAGGTTTTCAATAAATAAATTTTCTAGCTCAGTTGTGCCGGCTTTTGCGTAAAATGCTACGGCCTCCGACGCCTTTTCCACAAGTTCTGTCGAAAATTTGGTCGGTGCCTCAGCATACAAGCAAAACACATATCCTTCAAGAGCAGCAGCAAGCCACAAAGCGTCTCCCGGTGCACCACTACGTCGTTCTTCTTCACGTAAGATCTCGATCGCTACCGTGTAGTGGTCAATCGCAGTTGATAGGCAGCTCACAAGCACATTAAAGTCCCCCAGTAATTTTTCACGTCGACCTTGCTGTCTCTTCCGTCGTCGGTTCCGGGAGTCTATGGAAGCGACACTCGGAGCCAGCGGCGATGAGATGGAAGGATTCGATGACCCGGACAATCGAGTGGGAGGACTTGAGGTTGACGCAAACGCTGCATCCACCTTGGTGTCTCGTGAAAGAAAAAGTGGAGAAGATGCCGATTGGTGCGTGACGTTTGATTGCTTGGACTCGACGTTAACGTCGAGCAAGACACTAGCGAGGTCTGCGGTATGTGCCATGCCACTCGAAACGGCTGTGGACGTGGCGGACCGAAGCGCACTCTCCAAAGACATGAGAATATTCACAGCCAGTGTATCCATAACAACCTGCAGATGGAGACTAACTGTCGACTCGCCTGTGCCCTCCAGTTCATGGTGTACTGGAAACATGACCAGGTCGTTGAGACCTTCGCACTCTCGAGCAGTGGCATCCTCGAACGTGTGCTCAAATGCAAAGAGCTTTTGCACGAGCAGGCCTGGGAAACGCCGCACGGATGCCTCAAACTCGGCGTGAGCAGCGCGCAGTCCCTCCCGGAGTGTAATTGATGGACAGTGGCACACACCCAACGCACCAATGACGCGACAACTGGCGTGCACGTCTTCTCCATCGTAACTATCGACCTGCTCCGCTGTTGATACAAAGCGGAAGCGCAGGAATCCAGCACCTGTCCAATCCAGTCCACGGAACGGCGATAACTCAGCTGCGTAGCCTCCAGGACGTGAGAGACTGCGAAGAGGCAGTATACTATGAGTGTGTAGAAGATCCGCATACGACAAGAATAGATGGGATGGGATGCCGCCTACTGGAACAAGGTAGACGAGGAATTGCGCCGGTCTCGTCCATTGCAGCGGTAGGACAGGGTTGGTGTCCATGTCAAGAGTGAAGGTCGCTTTTATTGTCCTTTTTCAATCAGCGAGTTGAAGAGTGGTAGGACGAAATTAACATATGACGGTAGAGGACGACGAGGAGCTGTACGTGCCGCTGAAAGTGCGGCGCGAGCGCGAGCAGGAGCGTCTCCAGAAGCGACGCAAGGCCTTGCAAGAGCGTATCCAGAAGGAGCGACATGACCACGAAAATGTCAGCGATGCGGACGAGCACGAGCCCACGAAACAAAAGAGGAAGATCGAGTCGCCCGCAGCGAGTCAAGTGGAGCCCGCCCACGAGCGATCGAGTGTGAGTTTGTTAGATCAAGCGTACGAAATGCGCAAGCAAATGGAAGAGCGAGGGGTGAATCAGCTAAAAGCTCAACAGGATGCACAAGAGGTGACCATGCTGAAGGAAGCGAGTTACGTGCAAAAAGTCGCGCTTGTGTCGGCGCATGAACGAGCCGAGGGAATTCAGTACAAGGAAAGTATGAAATCGTCATGGAAACCACCTCGCAGTATTGCAAGTATGACTCAAGAGGAGTGTGCGGCGGTCCGAAAGAAGTGGCACATTCTCGTAGAAGGCGAGGACGTGCCGCCCCCGATCAAATCGTTTGAGTACATGCGCTTCCCACGCGCGATTCTCGACGCTCTCAAAGCCAAAAACATTCGCCGCCCTACACCAATTCAAGTTCAGGCGATTCCATGCATTTTGGCTGGACGAGACCTGATCGGTATCGCATTTACAGGGTCCGGCAAGACCGTCACATTTACCTTGCCGCTCGTGATGCTCGCGCTCGAAGAAGAAAAGAAAATGCCCATTATCGGTCGGGAAGGTCCTTTCGGACTGATTGTGGGACCTTCACGTGAGCTCATGCGGCAGACGTTTGACGTCGTAAAACACTTTACGAGCCACTTGTTCAAGGCAGGCTACCCTGAGCTCCGCAGTTTGCTCTGCATTGGAGGCGAAGACAAGCGACAGCAGTCCAGCTTGATTGCTAGTCGCGGCGTGCACATTGTTGTGGCCACACCAGGACGACTAAACCACTTTTTAAAGTTACGCGAGATGAATCTGCGTTTATGCAAATACATTTGTTTGGATGAAGGCGACCGGATGCTAGACTTAGGCTTTGATCAAGAAGTTGCAACAATATTCAACCACTTTTCGAGCCAGCGACAGACGTTGCTATTTTCAGCAACAATGCCGCAAAAGTTCCAGGATTTTGCGAAAGATGTGTTGATAAAACCAGTGTTAGTGAACGTCGGACGAGCTGGTGCAGCCAATTTAGATGTAATTCAAGAAGTCGAGTACGTAAAGCAGGACGCAAAGATTGTCTACTTGCTCGAGTGTTTGCAAAAGACCAGTCCGCCTGTTGTGATCTTCTGCGAACGCAAAGGTGATGTGGACGATATCTACGAATATCTCATCCTGAAGGGTGTGGAGGCGGCGTCGATCCACGGCAGTAAAGACCAAGAGGAGCGGAACGAAGCGATCGATTTGTTTAAAAGTGGACAAAAGGATGTCTTGGTCGCGACTGATGTGGCAGCAAAGGGTCTCGACTTTCCAGATATCAAGCACGTGATTAACTTCGACATGCCCGCAGAAATTGAAAATTACGTGCATCGAATCGGTCGCACGGGTCGTTGTGGAAAGACTGGCGTCGCCACGACATTTATCAATAAAAGTGTGCCGGAAAGTACGCTTTTAGATCTCAAGCATCTTCTCGTCGAGGCCAAACAGACGGTGCCACCTGTACTTAAGGCATTGGAGGATCCATACGAGGAGCTGGAGCGCAGAGGTGATGCACTCTCCAATGCTACGGGCACCAAGGGTTGTGCCTTTTGCGGCGGTTTGGGGCATCGTATCACGGATTGTCCGAAAGTGGATTCCCAGGTACGAAAGATCGGTGCAGGCAAGCGTGACTTCTTAGCTGGCAAAAGCGAAGGATATGGAGGCGACACGCTCGGTTAACCTGGACCGCCGTAGCTCACAATATATTGATGTTGGAAAGCGAAGTTAAGGCGCAGTATTGCGGCTTTCCAAGGATTTAGCATCGACGCACAAAAGTCGAAAAGGGTGTACACAAATTGCTTTTTTTGTGACGGACTATAATTTAGTCTAGTCTAAATATATCACTTTTACATTTTCTTCCTACAATTAATTAACGTTAACTACGCGCCCGTTTTCTTTGCGCGCATAGTTACTTTGGCATTATAGGTAGTTGTAGAGAGGGGCACGCGTCGTCACGTGGAACATCAAGTCTCGCTTAGTGGATACGTGTGATTACAGTTCGATTATTGAGGCAGAAGTGCTGGACTGGACGATCACGCATATACAAGTGGAGACATACTTTGATTAAGTGATTTTTGACACATTTGCACTACGATTACGCTATGGCTAAGAGTAAAGGCGCACAACAACAATTGATATATTACCTGGCACGTCTTCGTCTTCGCTTAAACATTAGCCGAGAAACGTAATTCTTTTGGGAATTGGTAAATCCACGTACTGAAACATGCCCTTTGGGCAACTGGCGGTTTCAGCACCATTCCACCAAAACTTGAGCTGCAGATGCTTGCACCGCGGGAGGAAGGATCGTTCGCGACTAGGGAAGCTGTCATGGAGCACTGCCAAGCAAAAGCAAAGCAGGAAGGCTACGCTGTTTCCATCGGCCACAGCAAACGTGAAAAGAAGCTCTGGCTGCGTTGCGACATGAGCGTAAGTGCTCCTCCTGAGCACCATGGAGGGCGTAAGACTAGTTCGCGGAAGTGCGAATGTCCGTTTGAGCTATACGCATCAAAGCCGGTGAGTGGGATGTGGGTTCTGCGCGTGAAGAATCCCGAGCATAACCACGAGCAGAGTGGCACGACCCAATGCATCGCCGGATGACGAAGGAGACCATGCAGCACGTGGCTGTGCAGACGAAGAGCAACATCATGCCCCGGCAGATTATCGCGTCGTTGTGGGAGAGCGGTGCTGACTGCGCAATCAACCAGGATGTGTACAGTGCCAGCAAGCGGATACGCCGTGCAGATATGGGCGTGAGCACATCCATCGAGGCGTTATTGGATAGGCTCCAGGTGTCCGGATATCTGCATTGTGCAGATTTTAGCGAAGAACGTCGGGTATAACGTTTGTTCTTTGCAAGCCCAGACGCTGTCGAGTTAACTCGTCGTTTCAGCACCGCATTTGTAGCCGATTGTACTTACAAGACAAACAGGTACAATATGCCGGTGCTACATATTGTCGGGATGACGTGTGCAAGCCGCTCGTTCACTGCATGCTTAGTCATGCTGTCTGGGGAAACCCAAGTCGATTACGAATGCACGCTGAGGACGTTCCGTACCATGTTCGCACCAGGATTCGTCGTGCCGGTGCTTACCACAGAAAAGGATCAAGCGCTCGGCAACGCCATCGCAGCCGTGTTACCTGGAACTGCACACATCCTGTGCACATGGAACATCAACAAGAACTTGTCGGTCAAATGCAAATCGCAGCTCGCCACCGGTGAGGTGGGATGTGTTTCTTGTGCATTGGGCACATCTTTGTGCCTCGGCAGACGATACTGCATATCAAAGAAACCTGCAGGATCTTCGTTGAACCTACGAGACCAACCGCAAGTTCAGCGGTATCTGACCAGCACGTGGTTGTCGTTCAAGGAGAAGTTCGTCCGTGCATTGAGTGGGCGCGTTCCTCACTTTGGTAGCGTAACATCGTCCAGAGTTGAGGAAACGCGCGCAGCTTTGAAGAAGCATCTGGGCACCTCAACGAAGAACGCGTTTGAGATGTTCAAATCGTTGAACATTTCGTGGAAGGAGCAGGTTAAGAACGTCAACGTGGCCATTGCGCAGGAAAGGAGCAGGAGGCCATACGCTTCATCGACCGTTTGTAAAACGATGTGATTGGACGAGTATCACGCCGCGCACTCGATATGGTCAAGGAACGCACGCGCTGCTGCGATTCTGCATGCATTGCTGCTTGACAGTAGGTGATACAAGAGTGTCGCCAGCCTTTTACACACCCCAGAGCTGACCATGAGTGGTGTAAGAGAGCGTGAATGCAGCAGTGGCCACGTCATCATGTGCTTGAAGTGATTGTATACCTTTCCATCCAAAAAGTTACGAAAATGCTTGCGCTTATCGCAGGTGAACTACAAACTTAACACATAGTGCACGCCAGTTTCTACTTTCCGCACGACGTGTAGATTTCCAGAACCAGCTGTGAACATCACGAGAAGGCTCGATAACCGTCTCCGTGCTTTCGTCAATGAAAGAAAATAGTCCTCCGGTAAACTCTTCGTTATAGTCTGCGAGGTATAGCAGACCTGAATAGTCATAATGCCTTTGTGTTTTCCTTATTTACGTGTGGATGCCTGTAGTACAAGGAGCGTTAAAAACTGACTACTATGCTAACACATCGAGCAATAATTTTCACTTACCAGTATTCGTCATCGATATCTGCCGGGGTCCATGACTCGTTGCCAATCAGACGTGTGATGAATGTAGGCGCTAAGAAGTACAACTTTTTGAGACGAACTCTTTTATCCGGACCATCTTAATAACGCTGATGATTACAAGATGGTTCAATAGAGACAGTTACACCATAAGTTATCCCTGCAGGCGAACAAATTTGATTGTCTAGCATTTACCTGGGATAGAGTTTGAATTGCTTCTTACTGAAAAGCTTGCTACCCGGCTTTTTTTCATTGGAAAGTCTGCTTTCAGTTTGGTAAACGTTAACCAGTCCTTCATTATTCCGCACGCAGCCTGTATTCATGGTCCATTATCGTTGGACCACTAATTGAGATGTGGAACAGCATGGATGATTTTGAAATCCATTTTGTCCAGTTGACGTATGTAGTAGGTTACGGCCAAAGCTGCCATGTAGGAAAAATAACACAGAATAAACTTGTGCTGCAAGCGCAGATCTTGAGCCACCTGGTCCCAAAGTATTGACCAGGCGGGATCTTGCGAGGCGAATGACTTGTGCGCGACGGATGCCACGCGGGGGACGTTTGTAATGATGACCTGCGGCTTAAAAAAGCAAATGTAAAGTTACTCAAGCTAAATATAACAATACTTTAAAGTTAAATTTAAGTCATAACTTGTAAATGCTCTTACACATTTCATCCAATGGAGTTTCAAAAACTGCATGAAAAGTTGCCAAAGCCTTAATGGCTACACGAAATTTCAACATGCCAGCACGGACAGAAAAGCTTGAGAGCCCACCCATACACGACCTACGTGCAATCGTCAGAATTAAAATTCCTTTTTAGTTTCTTCATCACATTAGCACACTCCATGGCGAAGGAGTGTATGGAGGGGGAAGAAACCTTGGTCCTTGGCGTTCTTGCGGGCCATGGGTGTAACAGGACTGATCCTGTTACAGGCTTACAGTGTAATTGCGAGGAAGCGCGCAATACAATTAGGGCAGGATTAGTTGATAACAACTAATCCTATACTAAAAAGTAAATATAAATATTTACTTGAGTCTAAGAACGCAAAATTATGAGTGTTTATTTAATGGGTGGTTTAGAGGCTAATAGTATAGTAACTACCTAATTAATATAATAATATCAAGTATTCAATTAACTGTACTATTAGTGTGGAGAAGCGTGCCCAAAATTTGGCACACTTCTGGTCAAGTTTCGTCAAGGCATTTGGTCTAATTTCGGATTGGTTTAAACAAGGGGGGCTTTTCATCCTATCAGACTCAAGAAGTGTCAAGAACGCAAGTTTTGGTGAGTCACCCGACTTTGGGTATTTACATATTTTTGTGGGGGTACATTTAGGGACTATAGGGTAGTAGTTTTTTAGTTGTGGATTTGCCTAAAAAAGTAGAAGTCTTTTGGTTGCAGGATTTTTCTAAGTAGAAGTCCTTTGGTCTTGGTTCACACCACAGCTAGGGGTCGCCGCTCTTCCCTTTTCGTACACTAGTCGCCTCCGCCCGCCGCGGAGTGTTTGGGGGCAGAGGGTCGAATTATCCCCTCTCGTCCATTATACCCGGTCTGGACGCGCCGCACGCGCACTTTGGCCCACCGGAAGTCCCTCGACGGGAGTACGGTTTGGCGATCTCAACACCTCAACTCAAGTACGTTTGGAACGTGCTATTCACTGGATTGGTCTTGGCGTGGAGATATCGTTTGTGGAGTTTCACGAGCATATTGGGTCTTTACGCGGACATATTGGCTTCTTTTAATATTGGTTGGGAACTAGACCGGTTTTGGTCTTATTTTGTATTGGTCAGGGGCTAGACCGGAACGGTCGGTCTACCCTCTATTATTTCGTATTGGTCAGGTCTTGATAGTTTGGACGATCGACCTATTGGAAGTTATCTCTTGGAAGTGTTTTTGGTCTGTTTGTGTCTGGGGTGAAGAGTTCCGCCCCAGAGATACCTACCCAGATCGGTCTTCTATATTCAAGACCGGTTCGATCCAATCTGCGATCCCGATCCACCGAGTGTGTAACTAGCCCATTCCATCGTGTACACAAGGTGAGATGGACACTAAACAATCGGACCAAGTGGGTTCTGATGATGACCGGTCGTCTGCTTGCAGCGGACGATCGGACCAGATCTCGAGTGGTGGTCCGCGGAGTACCCCCTCCGAAAGTTGGAAGGCTGGGCGCGATGGTGGTAGTCAGGTTATCGATGCTAATGTTTTCGATTTCGAACTTGACGTCACCACAGAAGCTCAAGCGCAGGTAGCCATCATTCGAGAGCAAGTGGGTAAAGACAGAGCCCAACGGCATAACGAATGAATTAAATTAAAGTTATGTTCGAATGAAAAAAACGCCTACTGTAATGGGGTGCCATTACATAATTGATATTCAAGTTAGAATATCACAGTTGAATTTCAGACGCGTTGTCTGAAATTCAAATAATAGATTATAATTTATTATAATCTACGAAGGAAAAGTCGATTCGGTATAAATACCGAATCATGCAGGTTAACTAATAGTGCAGTTAGTTTAATACTTGATATTATTATATTAGTTAGGTAACTACTATTCTGTTAGCTGCTAACCACCCATTTAATAAACACTCTTAATTTTGCGTTCTAAAGAATAAGTAAATACTTATATTTACTTTTAGTATAGGATTAGTTGTTACCAACTAATCATGCCCTTATTGTATTGCGCGCTTCCTCGCAAAATACAGTGTAAGCCCGTAACAGGATCAGTCCTGTTACACCTACCGCCCTGGATAGTTAGTCTGGCTGTATCACGATTTAGTCAAGCCAGGGTTAGTAAGAAAGCTGGATCACTTATGGCATGGCCCATATGTGGTGGACGAACGGGTGAACGACGCGGTGTATCGGTTGGTGGTTCCGATAACTGAGAGTCGAATATTCCCATTAGTGCATATTGCTCGACTGAAGCCCTACATCAACAAAATGAGAAGGCCTCGTGAGAAGATTCACACTAAGGATGCATTGGAGTTAGACGAAGCGTTACTCCCAGAAGATTCCTGGTATGAACCGGGTAAAGACGATGAATGGGAAGTGGAACGCATAGTAGATTCTCGAATGAAACAGCGGACAAGAAACGGGCGTCGGATGAAAGAATACCTTATCAAGTGGAAGGACGCCGAGGAGATGACGTGGGAGCCCGAAGACAATCTCTCGTGTACCATACTCTTGTATGAGTTTGATGCGCAGCGAGCTTGGGAGAATCGGCATTATGCAGCCCAGACAGCAGAAGAGGACCTCACTGCAGAGTAAATGTAGAAGCCTTAGCGGAGGAGAAGAACGAAGAGGAATACGACGAAAGAAAAAAGGGATAACAAGAAATCAGAAGACACAAGGAAAGGAAGCCCCAGAAGATGTAGTACATCCCTATCACGGACCCATGTTGGTTGTGATGAGTAGAATGCGGACCCGAGTTGGTTGCATTAGGGATAATCAGAAGAAACAAACAAACAAAAATATAAAAGAAAGCCACATGTTCGAACAAATTGGAAGATGTTGGAATTTGTGGGTAAATTACGTGACTAGCTATGTTGAATGGAGTGACATAGCTAAATAATGAGAATGATATAGAAAGCGATGCCACGAGGGCGCGATGACTTGATGATGTGATGTAGAGATGATACGAAGAAATACCTACTATGGTCCAAAAGGTGAAAAAAAACTGTATGTCTAACATAAAGCACAACTAAGTAACGACAAACCAACGCAAGATCGTACGAAGAGATACCTCACGAGGTCCTAAGGGTGCAAAACCTGTGCGGCAGCGACAAGATGATGCGAAGAGATACCTATCACGGTTCAAAAGGTGAGAAACCTGCACATATACCGTAAAACACGACAAAGTAATGACAAATCAACGCATGATCGTACGAAGAGATACCTCACGAGGTCATAAGGGTGCAAAACCTGTACGGCGGCGACAAGATGATGCGAAGAGATGCCTATCACGGCCCAAAAGGTGAAAAACCTTCACATCTACAGTAAAACACAACAAAGTAATAGCAAACCAACGAAAGATCGTACGAAGAGATACCTCACGAGGTCTAAGGGTGCAAAACCTGCACGGCGGCGACAAGATGATGCGAAGAGATGCATATCATGGCCCAAAAGGTGAAAAACCTTGACATCTACAGTAAAATACAACAAAGTAATAACAAATAAATGCAAGATCGTACGAAGAGATACCTCACGAGGTCCTAAGGGTGCAAAACCTGTACGGCGGCAACAAGTGTGAAGAAAAAGAAAAAAAAACAAAAAAACAAAAAAAACAAAAACAAGCGAGCCATAGGGGCGGTAAACCTGAGTGTCGAGGGCGGCTACGCGAAGAAACACCTAATTGGGATGTCAGTGGTGTGAGATTTGCCTAACAACCTCGAAAGACACTGAAGAGAAATACAACAACAGAGCTCGAACAGTGGCGGCAGAGCTTAAGTATGATGGGGGCAGGAAACGAGGGTATAAACTTGCCCTCAGAGGTGTAACGAAGTTAGCGAGCGGCCCGTTACGCTAAGAAAGTGACACATATAAAGGGAAGATGAAAATGTTAGAATGCTAGGGGTGGAGTAACACTCACTGGCTGGAGACATACATGACGAGCTGTTGGAAGGCTGAGTGCAAGTGTGGAGTTTTGAGGGCGCGCGGAGCACCTGCGGGAGCTGAGTATGACACACGTGGCTTTGAATGAAATGATTACAGAACTTTTAAGTGGGGCTTTTGTCCAATCACGTGATAGATGACCGTACACGACAGTTATGGATAAGTACGCGGATGACCGTCCACGCAAGTTTTGGATAGGTACGCGGATGACCGTCCACGACAGTTTTGGATAGGTACGTGGATGACCGTCCACGACAGTTGTGGATAAGTACGCGGTCATAAATAGTACGCGGATGACTGTCCACGACAGTTCGGTTCTGGATAAGTACGCGTTCATAGATAAGTACGTGGATGACCGCCCACGACAGTTCTGGTATACAAAATGTGACTGTCCACGACATGGCCGTCCACGACAGTTCTGGATGAGTACACAGGTATATGTCTGTATACAAGGGGATTTTTTTTGGACCGTGCATGATATGACTGTCCACGACAGATAAGTATACAAAATGTGACTGTCCACGACATGGCCGTTCTGGATGAGTACACAGGTATACATCAGTATACAAAGGGATTTTTGGACCGTGCATGATATGACTGTCCACGACAGATTAGTATACAAAATGTGACTGTCCACGACATGGCCGTCCACGACAGTTCTGGTGTACAAAATGTGACTGTCCACGACATGTCCGTCCACGACAGTTCTGGATGAGTACACAAGTATACATCGGTATATAAGGGGATTTTTGGACCGTGCATGATATGACTGTCCACGACAGATAAGTATACAAAGTTTGACTGTCCACGACATGGCCGTCCACGACAGTTCTGGTATACAAAAAGTGACTGTACATGACATGGCC
>CM047592.1:6639288-6674580 GCA_026184515.1 Peronosclerospora sorghi | reverse complement strand
CACGACAGTTCTGGTATACAAAAAGTGACTGTACATGACATGGCCGTACACGACAGTTCTGGATGAGTACACAGATACACGTCTGTATACTAGGGACTGTCCACGACAGATAAGTATACAAAATGTGACTGTCCACGACATGGCCGTCCACGACAGTTCTGGTGTACAAAATGTGACTGTCCACGACATGTCCGTCCACGACATGACCGTCCACGACAGTAAATCTCGGAGTGTGAGTGGCCCAAAAGGTGGGTATTATGAACGAATCACGGTTGTTTGACTCAATAAAGTGCTCAGAATTGGCTTACAACGGTGGAGTTTACGGCAGTCACCGTCTCGAATTTGATCAAGGAGACGCACAATAGAAGTCTATACTAGACCTTTATTCGGTTAACTCATCGGCGCCCTAGTCTCAAAGAAGTTATTTTCTTTTGGAGAGTTGTCAAGCAAACTAATTGGAATGACATAGGGTGGACAACGTGGACACGATACAAACATTGTTGATCTTGAGAACTTCAGGAGAATTATCCAGCGGAATAGAACGCAGCGAGGATGGTGCCAACATATCAAGGGACTTCCCTAGTAGTACATCCGAGTCACAACCTACGTCTGAACGGAAGTTTTCCCATACACGCTTTCCTAGATGGACCAAGAAGGAGAAGGATGAGTTAGTACGTATACAATGCGAGAGTGAGGATCAGACGAAACCAGCTTCCGATATAAGCGACTTGTACAACCAACGGTGTCAATTAAATGTATGGGCTAAGAGAACTGAGGCTAGTGTCGAGATTATGCTAAGGCGATTGGTATCTAAACGAAAACGAGATAATGAGTGGACTGAAGAAGAAGTGAAGTGGTTGACAAGTCTAATGGAACGGAAAACCAAGATCGATTACATAGTGGAACAGTATCCAGTGCAATTCCCACAAGCTAAGAAAATACGCACCAAAACATCTGTACAAAAAAAGATGCAAGCCTTGCACCATGAGAATATAGGAAAGTCCCGAATACTATCAGATGAAATTGATAGCCAAGGTGAAAGCGGAAGAGGTGGCAAGAGATGGACCCCACAAGAGGAGCTCATATTGGAGGAGGCAATCGAACGTGGGGAAGAGGACGTGATTTTAATTGCTAAGAAGTTACGTGATGCGCTAAACACGAGCAGATCCAAAACCACGCTGAGGTCATATGAGGGTATCAGAAGAAAACTTTATCGGCTAAAGTGCAGAACACAGAACGCCTAACACGCCTTTATGAGGTCATGCCCTCAGTTAGAACAAGAGAGCTATGTGAACGTCGATGAAGAGCAGAATTTTATGGACTCTGCGATACCAGGGAGCCCAAGTCCATCATTCGCAGTGGAAGGAGAAGCGAAAAGTGTGGCAAATGTTGGGGTGGCCCAATTTGAATTGCAGAGCATGTCGGCTGATGATGTCAATGTTTCCAAAGAGGTGGAGCTTGAAGGTACAGTGGTAGAAACAAACAATGCAAATTCCGGTGAAATTTTCAAACAGCGGGAAACAGTGAAGGAACGACCATCGGAGCCAACTCCAAGAGAGGGACTATTTAATAGCACCAAAAAAGATGATGGAGAATCAAGACGAGACGTCTCCACAACCATAGATGTAACAGAATCCACAGAAGATCCAAAAACGAGTCTGCATGAAGATAGTGAAGAGGAGCTGCCTTGTAGACAAGGGGTCAGCGGTCCCGAAGAGAAAAATAAGTGCGTCTCGGAAAGTATAGACCTGCCTGCAAGCATGGGGCATACCCATGAAGAGATGTGTGGGGAAGGTCTGAACAATCGTGATCGCACATCATCGGGAGTGGAAGAGAAGTCGGAACAAATGACAGATGTCGTGTTAACGCAGCGTGAATTGCAAAGAATGTCGGCTGAAGATGTTAATATGTGCAAAGATGTGGGGATTGAAGGTACAGTACAAAAGGGACAAGTACAAACTCCGGAAAATTTTTTGAACAACGGAAAACGGTGAATGAAGGAACATTGGAACCAACTATCAGAGAAGGACTATTGGACAGCACCCTTAATGATGTTAGAGAATTATGACAGTACAACCCCACAGCCATAGATTTGACAGAATCCACGGCAGATTCAATTTCGAATCTTCAAGAAGGTAATGGAGAGGAGCCGTCCATCCAAAAATATGAGCTGTCGTGTAGACAGAATCTCTGTGGACCAAAAGAGGACCACAAGTGCGTCTCGGAAGATGTAGACCTGCCTGCAAATATAATGAAGAACTGTGATGGAATGTGCGGGGAAGTTTTGAACAATCTTAATACAATGAATGATACGAATGCAGTGACGGTTAAGACGGTGGTACAGAGGAAAGAAGAATATCGAAGCTATACGTTTAAGGAAGGACTTCACACAGCAGAGTGTCGAGAGGTAGCGTGGTATAGCATATGTAAACCTGGCTCAACGGCAAGGAAAGTGATAGCGCGTATGTCAGATATTGAAAGGAATTGGTGCCAGGAGGTGGAGAAAAGCACTATCAACCCAGGTGCTATCATTAATGAAAATCGGGCATTGGACTTGCACAGAGAAATTGGTTTACGGCGACAAATTAAATCGATCACCCCGGAGGATGCAAGGAGTATATTGTTTGCTGTCACGCTATTGTTACGAGATTCAGAGTCTCTAGTAGTCTTTTTGTTCGAATGTTGGGGTGGTGGTTATGGACCTTGCAGGGATGACCTGTGCAGTCTAAAGTATGATGTGACCATACCACAATTTCAATACCAAGGAAGCTGCAGACATTGGCTCTACGCAAAATATCGAGAGGTGTATGTGGATGATTTTGTGTCTGTAAGCGATTACCTCCTTACTATGTGCCTAGTGACACATCTGGATGCATTTTGGGCTACTAACCCTGATCATGATGGATGGACAACGTCTACGGTTGAGTCAACCATGAAGCTTCATGTGTTGTCATATGGCGTGGGGAAATGTTTAGCCAACCGATGGAACACGTACAACAATGATGGTGGTACCACGCATTTCATGCCATTAATGAGAGGTATAATATACCTGCATGTGGCCGGAAACGATATGATGGAATATGTAGATACCAGTATAGAATATTTGCAAAGATGGGATTATGGGCAACTATGTGTTCCACGAGGCAACAAATTGGAACTTCTAGGCTGGGGGATAAACTGTTCGGTAGGATTCAGACATGTTATTTTAACCACCGCCCTGGGAGGACGCATTCATGAGAACATCCATAAGTTACGATGGTTACCCAAAGCTAACATTATGAGCTACATCCGAAGGTTCGGAGCGGTAGACAGGATGACTAGAGATCCACAACCGGAGATATTGAATCTGATGGTTAAAAGAGAACCCGTTCAGTCTCTGAGGAATTCATCGGTAATGGCTGAGGCGGAACAACAGCGGTATATACATCATTTCAGCGCAGCTTGGATAGGGATCAAATGAATGTGATACGTGCGGCAATAGAGACGAAAGGGATAGTGTTGGCTCGTGGTCCATACGGATGTGGGAAGACGTCTACAATTACGGCTTTTGTACTATCTTTACTAGCAGTTTTTCGCCTATATCAGGTTGCCATCGTGTCCGAGACCAACGCAGCCATTGATGAAGATCTGAAAAGGTTGATGGATTCAAATCAGTTAGACGATCATGATATCATTCGGTTGTGAGAAATAAAAGGCACCATCTTAGCGTCAGAGGCTGAAAAGTATCGACGAAGGTTTTTCTCAGAGATACTACGACGCGAGCGGCAAGCATTGGAAAGGTGTGTGAATCGGAAGGAGATATCTCCCAGGTTGAGGTTGAAAGAGAAAGAGACATTAGATGGAGAACGTGTGATTGTTGCCACTTTGGCTCAATTGGGGCGATCAGATTACTCGAATGTGCGTTATGATGTAATTATCAATGATGAAGGAGCGCAAACTGCCGAAGTGGCATTACTGCAAGCCATTAGGCCGTGGGTACAAGTGGTTATATCAGTAGGAGATCCATACCAACTTTTTGCGTACTCCCCTATGGATGAAAGACTGAAGCAGCGATTCCATAATGATGCACGTCGCCATAATATTACGTGGGGGTTGATACATTCCATTGAACATTGCCGAGCGGTGATAAATATATCCCCTGCATTCCCTGGAGTGACCATGACGGCAGAGCTTAGGAGCCATCCGATGATAACGAGACTGTTACAAACGTTTTATCCCTATACTATTCGAGATCGAGCCTATAGTTCATTAGATTACTAGCATCAATACAGCTGAGGAATATGGAAACCCTTGATTGGGCTCAGCCAGAGGATCGTTACCCTTCTAGAGTGGGAAAAAGTTTGGGGAATCAACGGGTCGTGTAGATTAGCTCTCAAGAATGGATTGAAGAACATGAGCGCACAGAATACAAGCACAGAAATGTTATTGAATTAGCGATAGTGGTGCAGTTAATGGATAAAATACGGTCGGCTTTACAGGCGAAATCGCGACGTTTGGGTACGGCTGTACAGAAGTCAGTCTTGATTATTTTCCCATATCAAGACCAAGTATAGACTATGAGGAGAGAGTTAAGGTATTTGAATGGAGTATATGAAGTCCATTTGGATATCGAAGTGGCTACTACTGATTCTAGTCAAGGCAGAGAGGCAGAAATCACTATTGTTACGATGGTGCGTTCGCATACTATATGATTTATGGCAGGGAACCCTTCAAGATCGTTTGTATCACTCAGCAGATCACGTGATTACCTATTCATTGTGGCTGCGCGATATGTATTCGAACAGGATATCGATTGGGATCGGATGATGGAAGCGTGCAAGAGATACGATACCCCCTGTTTTGTTTCTACTATGGCAGACAGTGAGGCACGTCACTATTTGAAGTGGTACTAGCGAAAATTTGATATTGAGGTGATATATAAATGGATTGCTTGCTTTTGCTCGCCTACGCTGAAGCTGCGCAAGGGGAGGTCGTGGTGAAGTGGCTGGAATCTGTGGTTAAGTGTATATGAAAAGTATACATATAGAATATACGGGTGACCGTCCACGACAGTTTGTGGTGAAGTGGCTTGAGTATGTGGTTAAGTGTATAGAGAGTATACGGGTGACCGTCCACGACAGTTTGTGGTGAAGTGGCTGGAGGCTGTGGTTAAGCGTATAGAGAGTATACGGGTGACCGTCTACGACAGTTTGTGGTGAAGTGGCTGGAGGCTGTGGTTAAGTGTATATGAAAAGTATATATAGAGAGTATACGGGTGACCGTTCACGACAGTTTGTGGTGAAGTGGCTGGAGTCTGTGGTTAAGTGTATATGAAAAGTATACATAGAGAGTATATGGGTTACCGTCCACGACAGTTTGTGGTAGTACGCGGTCATAAAAAGGTATACGGATGACCGTACACGACAGTTTAGCCGACCATGAAGTAAGTTTTCGGTATTGAAGCCAGTGATGAAGTAACCATGAAGTAACAAGGTGAACAGACACAAGAGGTAGATATAGGATTTCTTAGTACTTTAATTATAATCAAATTTTCCCCCTTTACAAAGAGTCGTTTCTTTCAACCAACCAACCCTTTTCAACCCATACAAAAACTAAGTCTAAAGACATCCCGAGGAAAACTTTAAGTGAACGCGTGTTAAAGCGTGATAAAGATTCCTTTGCGGTTATATAACCTAAGGGGCAGCCTGAGTGTTACAGGGAAGTGTCCATTTTAAGTGATTTTGTGGTAAAGTTCGGACGTAAGTACCAAGAACCTGGGAAGTTTAAGCAAGAGAAGTGTAGTCTATCGCTTCCTTGTGTTATTTTTGAGTGGAAACATCGAAAATTTAAGTTCCTTCACGACACTTCGCCGTGAATAGGAGTCTGGTAACGCGATGGTGTTGAATAAAATAACCCTTTCCACGACCGCCGTCCCGCATTGCGTTGCTACATTTAATTGGCTTCGTATACTTTGTAGTCCCCTCGCGCAATTCACTTCCGAAAGGTCAGCCCATCCGACGTCATAAACCAGGTATTTCAACGTCTCCGTCAATTATAAAACAGGGATGTCATACCAGTCTTGAAGTACGATTGCCTTTTTTTGCAGGAAAAGCAGCTTACTTTTGCGTACTTGAACTTTCAGGACCAATAAATCTCCAAATCTGTCAACTATTTGTAAAACTGTTTTGATTGATCCTTCTCGTTACAAGAAAACCGTGGAATCGTCAACGAAGGCCGAAAACTTGTGGAGAGTGCCTAGACGACACGGTCTTAGGCCTTGAATCAACTCCTCCTCCTGGATCGCTATCGATAATGGTTCCACCTCCAGAATGAATATAGAGGAGCCAACGGACAGCCTTGACGAATTTCGGAGGTTATCGTAACTGGCTCTGATAATTCCCCATTCACCTTTAACTGTGCTGTTGTGCCTTGATGCAGCCTTTCTACTGATCTGATGAAATTCGGGGAAAATCCAAACGCTCTCAGTGTCCCATACAAATATATTCTATCCACCGTGTCATATACTTTCGCGAAATCGAGAAAAAGAACTGCCGGACTGTCTTCAGGTGCCAAGTTTATGTCATCTTGTCCTGCTTGTAATATTGCCTTCATGAGGATGACTGTCCGATGCAGTCTTCTCCCGGAGACAAGTCCTTGCTGGGAAACCCCTACCAGCTCCCCAAGAAATTGCTGGATCCTGGTTTCTATTATCTTCGCGAATATCTTGTAACTCGATTATAAGAGAGATATATTTCTATAGTCCATCGCGTTGGTTGAATCTCCGTTTTTACGATAAGGGATTACCAACGCTTGTAGAAATGATTCAGCCGGCTTGTCTCATCGAATAATCCTGTTAAATAATACACATAAAGGTTCGGAAAGGACGTTAGAAAGATCCTTGTAGAATTCATTTCCTATCCCATCCGGTCCCGGTGACTTATTCCGCGCGAGCGATTTTATTGCCGTGAAGATTTCATCCTCAGATATCCGAAGGAGAAGTAACTCATTTTGGTAAGACTTCAACTTCCTCATAACTGCTCCACCTAAGAAACAATGGCGTTCAGGGTCCATCTTGTCTTGCGTGATGCGACTATGTCAGATCCCTAATAATCTGACCCATGTAGCTGCAAATTTATCTGCTATTGTGGCTGGTTGGTGTCCTGTCTCATCACTCTCAAAGTCTATTCTTGTCACCGTTTGGTCTTTCTCCCAGATGACTACACGTTTATATAGCCATCGTATGTCCGAAGGAGACCGATGCAGAACGCGACCCTTCTTGGCTGACTCACTTAACTTGCGGTCAACCATGCCACTCGCAATGTGTTCCTTTCTTGCAACTATTTTGCAGTCGTCGTCTCAAGCAGTTAGCTCTTCGACGCCGTTGGTACTTAAGTCGCCGCTGAGTACTTTGAATTGCCTGTCGATACTCCCAAGTAAGCAATCCCAAGGAATCTGGTGATTCTCCCACAGATCCGTCACATTTTGGATGGAAAACCTCAATACGTCTTGAACCTCTTCAATAGTTGAACTTCTGAAGGGATATGCCGCATCCGGAGTCCGTTTAATGATCAAGACTCTCTTGGGAGGCCGTACGTGTAGTTGAATCTCTTCATGGTCCGAGTGTTGGACTGGATCCGTTGTTTATAGCCATTGGATCCATCCCACAAGACCGCTGGATGAATAAAACCGGACTATGCGACTAGCTTGTGCTCCTCTCCAATACGTAAAGAAATTCACTGGCGTGATCGGGATAATATCTTCATGTGCTGATGTCATACTTAAACGCGCATCTTGTAATCGTAACAGCTCTACCATAGAAGTTATCTCCTTAATCTCCGTCTGTACAGATCTATGTCCGCCAAGCCTGTCTAAAACTGGACTTTCCACGTAATTAAAATCACCGCCGACTATTAAGTGTTGATCGGTCGTGGAGCATGGCGTTCCCAGTCGGGGATGAAGTAAAATTGCTACTCCTTCTGCCTTGGTTTTTGAAATGCTCCAATATGAAAGTCTATCCTGAGTACTTTTATAATTCCACATACGTTCACATGCTTGTGACACTTCCTCTGCCACTTAAGTCGAATCGATGTGCGTCTCTTGGAGAATAATAATGTCAGGCTCCAATCGTCTTCCCCTCCACGCCTGCATCCATTTCAGTCTACTACGTGACGGGAAACATCTCAAATCTTAACTAATGATCCATATGTCTTGGGGTCGCCTGACTAGCTTATCTTGTGTTGGTACCAGCGTATTCCTTCTCATGTAATGAACGAAATGATGAATATACGTCATCTTCCGTAGGATTCCGCTGAACAGGATGCTGGAACCTTGCTAACACCTGGCTGACCTTAGTAACTACCAGCACTTCCTTCATCTGGACACCTCTATGCCTCTATGGATGCTTCCTCCTCCCTTGGTGTGTACCATCGTTTCCTGTAAGAAGTTGCCTAGATTCCACCATGCCCTCTCTTTCCCAACCTCGATAATTCTGACTAATTTCCCGTATGCAGAATTTGTCACGGCAAGAGTGCAATTCCGTTTGAGAAGTATAATGATCTAATCCATCGAACGAAACTCCGCCCCCAGTAACAGAGCCTGTTGCTCCCCAAACAGATGCGCGCAAAAAATATTCCGCGCTAAAGTCGCAGTGTATTTCGGCGCACATAAACGAATTAGTTTATTCTGTCCATACTGCGCTTGACGTACCTCCTCCCACGAGGTTGATCTGCTCATTATGGCAGTCTTTAGTTGCGGAGTTGGAATACTGGAGACACAGCTTTCCCACTCCCGGAACCACGCTGCATCAATACCTTCACACACTTCTCGTTTCCCGAGATCAATTACCGCATACCAACGATGTTTACGAAAAGATGCCGTGAGTTGGGTCAGCACTGCTTCGTCCACTGAATCTAAGATCTTAGGTACTCTTCGAGATAGTGTAAACAAATGTAATAGTTGATTTGCCGCTTCCATCCATGTCTTCCGTGTCGCCGTTACCGTTGGAAAATTGACCCGTGTATGGTCGTTCCAATATGCCTGAAGACTGTCCCAGGCGTTCCTCCAGTTTTGATCTTCCCCGACGGTCTCCAGTTCTGAACATTGAGGCCTGCATACTTCACCTCTTGGTGATGGTTCTGGACCACTATTGTGGGAAGTGATTGATGTTCCTGAGGTAGGTTTGTACACTGATTCTATTAACACATCTGGACGTTTTGACGGCGTTGACGCTGGTTCGCGTGATGCTACTGGTTCACTGCTCATTTCTATGTCCGGGTTGGTTGTTTTGAGGGTACTTTCTCCTCCCCTAGATCCGTGTAAACATGCAGCATAGTGCGCATCTTCGAAGTGAAGAATTATCGGCATCTGATTTTGCCGATTGATGCCTGCTGCTTCATTTCCTTGACTCGTTTAACACACTCGACCAGTTCTAATGTGTATTCACCACTATGTTGGAATGTTAGGGAATTGATAGTACGCCACTCAGGTTGAAAATGTACCGCCCCGAACTCCACTCCTCCACGTAACGTATTGACCACAAAAAATATCCCTTTGTAGCATCGCACAAATACTCGCTAGCGTGTCATTGCTTCCCCATTCTTTCGCCGGAACGAAGTCCTTTAGTCTAGATCTACTGAAGGCATAGTCACTCAGATACTTCCGAAACTCCTCTGCTGATACCTTGGCGGACATTTTGTCGTATCCCCGCCCCAAATCTATCAATGCCTGTTTACGTATCCCGGCCGGGAATTTCCTGTCAAAATCGATCAGTGATCGGGCTCGACCACCTGATTTCACATTCTAGGTCAGGGCCGCTAATACCTGTGGATATTGTTCTAGCTGTGAGCACGCCAATGCTTGATCTATCGCATACGCTTGACAGTTCCCAGTCGCCGGCGTCCGTACTGGTGTTACCCCCATTCCGAAAAGGCCATAGCTATTTGGTTAATCTTCCTTTGGGGCCGTGTCATTTGTCCTTTGCTCTGCAACTCTATTCCATCTCACTGTGCCTTCTTTCTTGTCTAAAGACGCTAGCGTCGTATTTATTACTTGTTTGGCCGTATGTTCTATCATTCCAAGCTCTACCTCGACCGAGTTTGTCGGTTTCCACGGCACCTGTCCTGAAGGTGACTTCATTACAGTAGGTTTTGTACCGGTTGGCGCACCTGATGGTGTATCAGTCTCTCCGTTTTGGTTGGCCTCATTGGTTCCGCCTTTGATGGCCTGTAAACCGTGTTCCTTCCGTATACTTGAAGAGGCTACTGGAAGCCAAGCTGTCTTGATAGGTTCCATTACTTGAGCGATCGCGTTCTTCTCCTCCGAAATATATGTGTCTGTGTTCTTGGTCTACTGCTCTTCCAAAACACTGGGTACTGGTACTTTCTCCTGTGTTCGTCCTGCAGTCGTTCTTGACTCGCATGGTTATGGTATGACTGACGACATTTCATCCGATTAGCCGCAACCTCGGTCCGAAGTTGTTGCATACTGGTGAAAGTCAGCGCGCGAGCCTTCAGCTCACCAATCGCCTTTGTTGTAATGACTATAAATCGGTCCTGTAGCAAGTTTAGGAAATCCGTAGTGCAGGATCTGATTTGGTGATCCGGTTGACCGCAACGTTCACATTGTTTTCTTCCCCGCATGGTAGGATGCTCTATAGTGAATAGAGTTTCACCCCTGGCGATTCTAATCATGCCTCGCATTCCTTCTGAGAATCCTACCGATTCACAGATCACCTTCCATTCCGTCGATTTCTCGGAAAATGGTCCCCAGTGTCCATGTTTTCTAAATAAAATGGTGAGTGATTATGGTGTTTGAGCAGCATATGTACCTTAGTCATGTCTACCATCCTGGAGATATTCCGGATGATCATTGTATATACTCCTTGAAGCGGTTGATCCGACCCTTGGGCCTCACACTGGCGTCGTCATATGGCCTCCGTATCGCCAGGATTATCACCCTCATCTTTGTGCATGTTTGACAAACGGTGGTCTTTCCTTAAAAAAAGGTACAGTTACCCCAACATATCTTTTCGCTATCTCCCTTGTCGGAAAGAAGAAGTAAATTGTATGGTTAGGCTTATCATAACTTATTGTAGTTACCTGCGCCACCATTTCCCATAATCGATCTGACCCGTTACCCCTTGCTGTTGCTGCAGGGGCTATACTCTCCTGTAATTTCCGAGTGCTCAGAAATGCCTCCTTGATCTCATTTTTTCAATGCAACTCCATCGCAAGACATCCTTCCACATGGACCCTTATCTTCTGCATGAGTCGTAGCCTATCATCTATGGTCATAATCTTCCGAAGAAACTGCGGAAAAGAACGGGAATGATCGTTCCTTGTGCTAGTGTAGCCGGTGCGTATACGCACGGTGCGGCTAGCGCACGAGGAAGATTTTACTAAGGAGGCGATACGCCGCTACTTAGCCGATACGCCCTTATAAAAGGGCTTAGTAAGAGAGAACTCTCTTACTCGGGGCCAAGATTATCCTTGGTTTACTAGTTAGTATAAACTAACGCCTTGATACAAGGCTCACTTAATAAGGGGGTAGTTAAGGGAAGGTATTCCCTTTCACTACAACACTCACTGCGCGCGCCACCGGTCGAGGTCGTGCGCCTAGCAGTCTCAGAGTGAAATGTAAACTGAATTTATATTTAATATATAATTAGGATAAATTAATTTAAACTAATGTAAACTATATGTAATACTAAGTAGAACTTACTCAATTCGTACCTAGCCGAAATGTACTGTACACCACCTGTGTACCAACACGTGGCAGGCTGCCACGCCTCCACCAAGGTCTCCTGCCCTGATTGGTTAAAATAACCAATAGGTCCAAACCTTTGGAACCGGTCAATACTGACCTCAACCGTAGTGTACTTATGTACACAACATACCCAAATATAGCCAAATGTAACCCTGTTACATCCTCCCCCATCAAGACTATTGCTTACGCAATAATCAATTATAGTTGGAGAACTCCAACTGCCAGAACTTCTGGCTTGCCATGAGCACCTTTAGTGGTGCTGAGGATTCTCCTCGAGAAGAGGATGGAACTATTCCGATAACTCGGAGGTGGATGTCCTTGGGGATATCTCCCCAAAGGCTGACCGCTACGACAACGCCGAAAGGCAATATCGGCAGTCCAATCCGTTCCCCACACGTGGGGAAAATGAACTAACTCGTGCGCCACCTCTACCAACTGCGGATGATGCATCCGGGTCGCCGAAGCGACCATCACCAATGAGTCAGACATGGCTCAGAAAGCCCGACATGCCGTACCGGCACGGAAGGGTCCACTTGACCCTCAAAAGAAGGCTAAAAACGAGGTGAAGAGGGGATTAGCCTCCCATATCCCTGGCCCTGCGGTTGTACTGCCGCGTGAAATCGCGCGCCGGGGACAACTCCGGGAAAAACTGCTAACACCGAAGCAGTTCACTGTCAACTCGTACCGAGCGCGCCTCGGAAAACAGGCACGGGGTGTCGTCGTTGAGACCCTCCGCGAGGTTCCCTTCGTTCTCCTACGAGGCGAAGATGTCGAGGAGGTAGAGCGGACATTCCACGCTTGGGCGGAAGGAGAGAAACGTCTCACTAACGTTGACGAGCTGTACAACAGCTATTCCGAACCTGACGTTCGTATCGAGAGGGCGTTGCGCTTGGCGTTTGCCCAAGCCAAAGCGCTGGGGCAATTACCTGCCCCTTATTGCACGCACCATGATAGCGCTCCTGCCCTCGGTGTGGTGCCGGAGAGCAATGCAAACTCTGAATCTGCCTCCGGCAAACTCCCAGTTACTGGGAGTGAAGGGGATTCTTCCGCCCCTTTGATCGTTGACTCGCATCGGGGTTCTCCCGCTCGAAAGCGTCAACGACGTCACGGCAATCCTGCCGCAGGGGAGTCTCGGACTCCCACGAATTCTGTGAATGTGGATAACCTTTCTACTTCACCAGGTACTGGGTCTCACCCCGATGGTGGCGTCGCGACATCAGGCGTTCCACATGGTAACGTGGAGTACCCTCCGTATCAAGAACAGGAGGAGGAGGTCGCGCAATTGTGACGTGAGTTCCACGAGCGCTGTGATCGACACATCCGCCGCATCCAGGATGTCCAGGAGGGACTCCGCGACGAGGGGAGTGCGAATGACCGCATCGAGAAGCGGCTTGCCGCTCTAGAGTCTGTCGTTGCGGAGTTTCATGGTCGCATTTCGACCCTATCGGCGCTATTCCGACCTGTTGTGCCTTTCGGCTATCCGGCTTCCCAGCCTCATCCAAGAGGGGACCCGTCTCCGGGTTCTGGTATGGGTTAAGCATACACACATAGAAGGTTGGATGCGTACGCATCGCCTTCGGGATATCCAAGGTATACGCCAAGCCCTTTTGGTCTAGCACCTTGAAAGGCCCCACAAACCTGGGGCGCAACTTGTTTCTCAACACATTAGAAGCCGAATGTGTAGGAAGGTTTTTAGCGTTTAATAAAACACTTTCTTCTACTTTGTACGCACTATTGTTACGCCGACCCTTGCGGTCGGCCTGTTCCTTTTGCTTGTCTTGGCTTTCCGCCATGGCATCGCAAATGTGTCGTAATACACTAAGGCGTGTCGATAAAAACTTATCGATGTGCTTGCGCACAGATACAGGGCTGACATCGGGGAATCCTCCCACCTCAATCCCTGGGCCACACACACGTGGCGTCAATGGAACCCTCGTATTCATTAATCCGTTCACGTAGAACGAGGTAAACCCCGTAGATGCATGAACCGAATTGTTATAGCAAATTCGGCCATAGGAAGCATCTCACTCCAACTCTTTGGAGCATCCGGACATAAACTCCGGAGAATATCCTCAACAACGCGATTGACGCGTTCCGTTTGACCGTCCGTCTGCGGATGATCCGCAGTGGACATGAGGAGCTTGGTGCCTAGCACCCTAAACAACGCTCCCCAAAACTGTCCCGTAAAATGGGGATCCCGATCCGACACAACGGAATCGGGTAGACCATGCTGTCGAAAGACACGGTCTAGGAACACTTTCGCTGTCCCTTGTCCATCAATGGACTCTGGCACTGCCGCCAGGTGATCCATCTTGCTCAAACGGTCTACCAAGACCAAAATGCCGGTGTTACCGGCCTTATCCTTCGGAAAACCGAAGATAAAATCCATGCTAATGGATTTCCAACACTCCGTTGGAACGGATAAGCTCGCCAAAGGAGCCGCGGAATCTGCAGAGGGTTTGACCCTCTGACACGTCTCACAGGTGCGAATGTACGCACCGACCCACTTATACATCTTGGGCACCAATAGAAAGGGCTTAAAGTGAAGTAGGTCTTATCCCGACCTAAATGACCCCCGGTAGGGGCGTCATGTGCCTCAAAAAGGACTTTGTACTTTAGTTCCTCATAATGAGGAACAATTACCCGCGGAGTGTCCTCCGCACTCGTGCTATAATATAGAAAACCGTCACAGTAACTGTAACTGTGTAACCGAGTTCTTGCTCGACATGACAGGGTAGGCTCAGACGAGCCAAGTACCTTGTCACCCAAAGCGCTGATAAGCGCCGTACATTGTGGGTCTTTCCCATACAACTGGCCTATGAGATCCACCACAGACGAGGTGATGAATATCGCGTGAGCGAGCTCGTAATCGGGACGACGCGACAAAGCGTCTGCAAGCAGGTTCTGTTTGCCAGGTTTATACTTAACCTCAAAGTTGTACTCCGCAAAGAAGGAGAGACAACGGGCCATCCGTTGCGAGAGATGAGGCGACTTTGTCGCTGTCCGTAAGGACGCGTGGTCAGTATAAACCACGAACGGCTTAGAGCCGAGTAGGTGAACCCTAAATTTGACAAGAGCATAATTCATTGCAAGTAGCTCCTCCATGAACGGGATAATTCCGTTCCGCAGCTTTAAGCTGCCTCGACTCAAACGCAATTACGCGTTCCCTTCCTGCATCGTCTGCTTGTAACAAAGCACATCCGATTGCGAAATCGGAGGCGTCGCAGACGACACTAAATGGTTTCCCAGAATCTGGGAGAGCAAGAACGGGAGCTTTTAACAAGCTCCCCTTTACCGCTTCAAAAGCGTTTTTGGTGTTTGGTTTCCCGACACCAATCAACATCCTTCTTAAGAAGGTCGGTTAATGAATTAGCCATTGCAGCGTTGTTCTCGCTGTACTTGTGGAGATAGTTGGATAATCCAATCCACTTCCCTAAATCTCTAAGATTTGCAGGCGAAGGCCACTCCACAATGGCTTTCACCTTCGCGGGATCCGCCCGAACTCCATCCTAGCCGATGAAGCATCCGAGGAAAGGAATTTCCTCAGCACCAAAGATAGATTTGGATGAGTTTTCATATAACTTATTCTCTCGCATACATTCGAGCACCGCTCGAAGGTGTATCAGGTGCGTCTGAACATCATACGAGTCGCCTTCCGCACGACTATGAACGAATATATACTGTCGAAGTACGTCTGAGCGTACTTTATATGAGAGAGGAAGAGTTGTGTCACCAAGCGATTAAAAGTCGCTGGTGTATTCGAAAGCCCTTGTGGCATAACAAGCCACTCCCACAGCATGCCACTAGGTGTTCTAACCGCTGTTAGCGGAATATCGGATGCTCGCATGAGCACCTGATAATACCCGTCCACCAGATCTAAGGCATTGTAAACAGTACAGCCTGCCATATTGTTCTGGAGGACATCCTTCCGAGGAATCGGAGTTTGCATGGGTACAGTAGATGCATTCAGCTTATTGTACGCATTCACAATGCGCCACTTTCCGTTCGGTTTACGAACACAAAAAATGGGAGATGAGTGGGGAGACTTGCTCTCGCGTACCATAAATTTCTCTTCTTTCTCCTTGAAGAATGCGTCGATGACGTCGCATTGCTCCTTGGGGAGAGGCCACTGCCTAGTGACGCAGTATTTGGTTCCGGGAACCAAGTCAATTTCATTTCGGACTCCCCGATCCGGTGGTAATCCCATCGGCGGGTTGTCACTAATGACATCTCCGAATTCCTTAAGTAAGGAATGGTAAGGGTCCTCAGGATCCGCAAGGATATTGTGGCCGCTTCGTTCATTCAATGCCTGTTTGGCTTGCACCAAAACTGACTCGTCCATCGTGGATGAGGAGTTCAACTCCTCTTCCGGACGTAATACGACAACCTCGTCGATTTCATCTGCTTTCAAAGCAGTCTCAAACTCGTTGAAGGACATCTCCAACGACAACAGTTCGCCTACCACAGGCAACCGTTCCAGGCTTACGCCTTCTGTGACAATAACTGTCACACTATTCAGCATCCGATAGGACTGCTGATTACTGGCCTCGGGACTCATCCCGAGACCCAGATGGGGGGAGTCAATTGCCCCATCTATTGGAAGCGCCACGCACCTATCCACAGAGGTCTCTACCTCTACCACCGGTGACTCGCAGGTATCACCTATAACGGCGTAGTCGGAATCATTTCCGACGTGCGAAAGAGACAAACTTCGGGTCTCTTCGCTTGGAAGAGCCTCGCGCTTAACCACAGGAGTCTCTACCCCTACCACTGGAGTCGCAACTTGTTCGCCGAACACGGCGTGGTAGGGAACTCCGACCTTCAGAAGAGACAAACTACGGGTCTCTTCTCTAGGAAGCGCCTCGCGCTTAACCTCAGAGGAATCCACCTCTACCACTGGCGACTCACCAGTCTCGCCTATATCGGCGTGGGGATTAACCGCCGAATCCCCCTCGTCAAGGAACACTTCATTGACCTTATTGGGACTGATCATTTCAGACATCCCAATCTCTGGCATCTCACGCCAGAATCGCTTTTGCGATCGAGCAAAGGTGGCTGCATGACTCGCCAATGATTCACCCGACCGCGGGTGCGTTGAGCCAATGGACTTAGACTTCCAGTCTATCCATGGCTCGTGGCGTTCCAGCCACTTCATGCCCAGAATGAGGTCATACCTCGAGTCCAAATCCAGGACTAGGCAACGTTCTAAGCCGTCGAAGTCTGCAAACATCAGCTTAAGGTCAATCGAGACCTTGGGTACAGAAACCTGTACGCCCGTCGCTAGACGGACCGTGACAACGTCACGAGAACGTGCCTCTAGGGCCTCGGCATACAGCCGACTCTTTTCAACAGAAGCTCGTCTGACATAATTGTTAGACGATCCAGAGTCTAGCAAGACTATCCAAGGCTTATCAAAGCCTTTCACGTCCGCAAGGACGACCAGCAAACCTGGCTGGTGCACCAACTCGGTGCTAGAAAGCACCGTTTCCCTCGGGGATTTGTGCTGTCGTCCCCTACCCTGGGGCTTAACAGCACTGAGGGATCCCCCAGTAGGGCGCCCGGCCCCTACTGGGAGCCGTCGTTTCCCGACGTCTTGGGCAAGGGCTTTTTAACCGCCCTCGGCCCCTTATAGCGAGTGTCTCGCTGGGGATTTTTCGGACATCTATTCCGCAGATGATCCGTGCTTCCACACAGGAATCATATCAGCGGCCCATGCCGCTGCAGCAATGCAAAGAGCTCCTACTCGAATCTCTGCGAGGTAGAGTCAGAGTGACTCTTAGCGAAAGGTTTCTCCTCCGCTTCGACCTGACTCATGTCCATGGGTTTGGGACCCACTAGAGGAACGAAAGTTCCTTTCGGCGATAAACGCCATCTTAAAAGCCTCCCCCAGGGATTGGGGTCGGCATCGTAAGAGCTCCGAACGTTCTGGCCCTTCTTTCAGGCCTCCCATGAACACGGGAATGGACAAATCGTCCGAATACGCTTTCGCGTACATCCCTGACAGCAGGGTCTTAAGTTCTTGGATATATGTTTTCAAGTCCCTAGTTCCCAGACGGCACCTCAGAAACGCCAGCTGATTCTGGAAAACCAGATCAGGCGCGGCATACATGTCCATAAGCTGTTTCTTAAGGGCTTCCCAAGTTGGGAACACGTCCGTGACCGAATCCGAACACGTAAATGCCCATGTACGGGCTTTACCCGTAAGATGGGTCAGTGCAAGTCCCACTTGCAAGTGATCCGCGATCACATTCGCTGTGGCGAAGGCCGTTTCGACCTCTCGAAGCCACACATAAAGGTTATTACCTTTTCGTTGGTGAATCCCTTTATCTTAAAGGACAACGGAGGGCGCACCCCCGTGGACGTGAATGAATTCCACGAAAATTCGCCTCATGCGCGATGAGGGCGTTGAGCCTCTCCTTTACGGCATCAAGGCCCTGCTCCACTAGGATCTGCATGCCTTCGTCACCCATTATGGATAACAGCCTGTTAAAGGCTTCCTGCTGGACGAGGGTTAGCCTATCCCAATCGTCCTGAATCGTCCTTTGCAGAGGATGTTGTCGTCTACCAACACAGGTGTTGGATTGACTACTAGTGCTACCAGATGTAGCAGGTGCGTATACGCACGGTGCGGCTAGCGCACAGAGGAAGACTTTCCTAAAGCGGCGATACGCCGCTACTTAGCCGATACGCCCTTATAAAAGGGCTTAGTAAGAGAGCACTCTCTTACTAGGGGGCAAAATTTCCTTGGTTTACTAGTTAGTATAAACTAACGCCTTGAAACAAGGCTTCCCTTAGAAAGGGAGTAGCTAAAGGAGGTATTCCTTTGTCTACAAACACTCACAGCACGCGCGACCGGTCGAGGTCGTGCGTCTAGCTGGATTGGCGTGTTTTTTAAACTGAATGTATATTTAATATGTAATTAGCCTAAATTAATTTAAACTAATGTAAACTATATGTAATACTAAGTAGAACTTACTCAATTCGTACCTAGCCGAAATGTAATGTATACCACCTGTGTACCAACACGTGGCAGGCTGCCACGCCTCCACCAAGGTCTCCTGCCTGATTGGTTAAAATAACCAATAGGTCCAAACCTTTCGGACCGGTTAATACTGACCTCAACCGTAGTGTATTTATGTACACAACATACCCAAATGTAACCAAATGTAACCCTGTTACAGCTAGCCCTTTGACAATCAACCATTCATCTTCTGTGCCTTCCCGTAGATCTTCCTTCATACGCCAACGAAACTGTTGTTCGCATATAAGACACAGCCGCCTTATTGTACCCGGAGGGTACACGTGCGTTAGGAAGAGAAAAGGACGTTGATTTTGCCCCTGTTTGTGCTGATCCGCCTGCTGCTGTTGACCCCGAACCTTGTATGCCCATCGAAGTGGTTGCTCCTCTGATTGTTTCGCGATATGAACGCGGGCTTGACCAATTTCTCTCTGTAATATTGTGGTCAATGGTTTCTTAAATGATCACGATAAATCCACCGCATTAACCACACATGAACTCCATCTAGCCCACGGAAAGTCCAATTGGATAACAATTAACTCATATAGATCAAGTAGCTTTTTCGTCTCCTTGGCATTCACCTTCGACAATCTTTTCTGGTCTGGTCTCGCAAATATAAAATGTTTCTTTTTGGTTAGTTTTTTGTGAATATGCATAGAAAAATTTGCTGGATCAGATGTTTCCAGGTTTAAATCCGGGGACATCGAGCTTGCGCCTCGCGCAACCCGTGTTCAAGAGTGACCGATACTTGGTCCGCATCTACCTGTGATTGCGTGTCGGTCTTCACTTCGTCCGATTCCGCTTCTCGAACATTTGAGTTGGACTAAGGGTTTGGTCTACCCTAAAGTCCGAACTTTCTGATTCTGAGTCGAAAATTTGACTTTCAGGAATGACCTCATCTTGAGGGTGTATTCCATCTAGTCGCCTTCCCCCCTGTCGCTCTGGTTGGTATAGACGGCTGGGTAGTCCGGCCGGGAAACATTCCTCCCGGTCCTTGCTGATCGTAAAACTTCTGGGGCGGCCCCAGTTTCCTCGCTTTCTTTAGTCCTGATCCACCAACTACAGCAGAGTTGGTGGGCTTTGTTGCAAAATCGGGAGGATAAGACCCTTTTTATTATTTTGAATAAATTTATAAGGGCGAGGGAAAAATCACCCCAGCTTTTTCGCAAAATCACCCCAACCGTGGGGTTTTCACCCCAACCACCCGACCGGCGCTCGTTACTGACCCATCGATTGGGCGAAACTGTTTTTTTTCTTTCGTCAAGCGGACTATAGATTGTACCTATAACTACCTACCGGTACGATTACTCAGTCATCGATCGGGCGGTGCGTCCCGGGGACAAAGCCTTACATAAACTACCGTCCTGTCCATTTTTTACGGTATTGACGGTACGCTCGCGTATGCAATAATGTGCTGTCGGGATGTCGGAACGCTACCTTTACCGGATAAAAATGCGACAGCCGCGATGCAACCGCACAAACGAGCTGACAAGAGTCATTTAGTCACTTGCGCTTGGATGTTAACGTAACGTTAGAACCACATCATGGCCGAAGAAAAGTGCTGCGGCTGTGTCCCTTTGGACGCGGAAAACGAGTATGACATGAGGCTACACATTGCCTCCATCTTCATTATCTTTGGCGTATCTACGGCTGGCACCCTGGTCCCCATCATCTCCAAGAAGATTCGTCACTGCCAGACGAATTCGATCATGATGGAGGCCGTCAGTGCTTTCGCTTACGGTGTGGTCATCGCGACAGGCCTCATCCACATGATTAGCGAAGGCATCGAAAAATTGAGTAGCGATTGCCTAGGTCCAATCGTCCAGGACTACAGCAGTCTCGGTCTAGCGTTTGTGCTAACGACTTTGGTGCTCATGCACTTCATCGAGTGCGAAAGCTCGGTATTTTTTGGTGCTCAAGGCTCAACGTTTCATGGTCATGGTCATGCCCACGGTCATAGTCATCAACACGGTCACAGCCATGGTCATGACCACCACGACCAGCATGAGGCCATGATAACCCCATCTGCCGAGAACCCATACCACGAAAAGGCCGTAGACCACAAAGCTCACATCTCAAACACTCGCCGCAAAATGGCTACGCTTATTTTTGAGGCAGGTGTTATCTTCCATTCGGTCATCATTGGCGTCAATTTAGGTGTTACAAGTGGGTCAGGGTTCAAGACATTGCTGGCCGCAATGTGTTTCCACCAGTTCTTTGAAGGTGTTGCCATCGGCACCTCCGCAGTGAGCTCACTCGAGAGCACAAGCAAACTGATCACTTTAATATTTGTATTGCCATGACAACTCCTGTGGGTCAACTTATCGGCATTGGTATCCGTGGCACGTGCTCGGACTCATCGTGACATCCCTATGGGTACAAGGCACTCTCGATTGTGTTGCTGGTGGCATTTTACTGTACACGGGTCTAGTCGAGCTGTTGACATACAACATGACCACGAACAGCCAATTTCTTTCACGGCCAGCATCGCAACGATTTACTTTGTACGGTAGTATGTGGCTAGGCGCTGGGTTAATGGCGTCAGTCGGTAGATGGGCGTAAGGCGACGTAAATAATGCTTCGTCAAGTTACCGGTATGCTTACCTTCCCAGTTGTGTTTCAATTTAAGGAAAAAACAGTTTCGCCGAATCGATGGGTCAGTAACGAGCGCCGGTCGGGTGGTTGGGGTGAAAACCCCACGGTTGGGGTGATTTTGTGAAAAAGCTGGGGTGATTTTCCCTCGCCCAATTTATAAAACCATTTTATTACCTAATTAAATAGGGAGCTGCTATACGGACACCCCCCCCCTTTTGCTATCCGGACACCCCCCCCGCCAAGAAAAAAAACACACACACACCTCCAACCGTCAACCAAAGCCACCCCCCCGACCGCCAACCGCACATGTTCCTCTCACCCACAGCCGGGCGCTGATACTGCCACCACGCGTTTTGCTACTGCGACCACAGAGCAGTTGTTTGAGCAAGCTCCAAGCTGCAGGCGCTTCGGGTGCTGTGATGCCGCCAGTATGTTGTCAAGATGCTCCACGCTATGGGCTATGGGCTTTGTCCTGTACGCCAGTGAGCCAACTGCAAGCGAACCATTAGGACAAGTCTCAACCAAAAGTTCATCGGTGCACAAACCATGTTGTTACAAAGCTGGTACACTTTTGCTGAGCTGCCAGAGGGCACTGACAAGCAAAAGACCCAAGTGCGCATGTTGGATATACTATATACTTGTAAAGGTATAGACAAGAAAAAAAGAGTTTATTTGGTCAGATCTATCACTTCCTTTGATTCTGACAACGATCCTGGGGAAACACTTCCAAAAGGCGGTAAAATGCGGCCTTCCAGGTCTATCAGCCAGGTGGCTCTCACTTCAGTGCTTGCAAGGTCGCGCCAGAGAGGGTTGACCCTAGGCAAAATCACGTTGTCAACCAGCTGCCCCAGCTGGAAGTGTTGAGCTGCACGTCGAAAAACGAGGCAAAGAGGTGTCCTGGACACGTCAACAGAGGTCAGGGGCAGGTAGGTCGAGGTTCCATATGGCTCCTGGTCGTCCAGAACTACGATAGTGTGTGTAATGGGGTGCCATTACATAATTGATATTCAAGTTAGAATATCACAGTTAAATTTCAGACGCATTGTCTGAAATTTAAATAAGAGATTATGAGTTTTATAATCTACGGAGGAAAAGTCGATTCGGTATAAATACCGAATCATGCAGGTTAACTAATAGTACAGTTAGTTTAATACTTGGTATTATTATATTAGTTAGGTAATTACTATACTATTAGCCGCTAACCACCCATTTAATAAACACTCTTAATTTTGCGTTCTAGATAATAAGTAAATATTTATATTTACTTTTAGTATAGGATTAGTTGTCATCAACTAATCCTACCCCTCTTGTATTGCGCGCTTCCTCGCACAACACAGTGTAAGCCTGTAACAGGATCAGCCCCACGATGGGTTACACCTGGTAGAACTTTGTGGTCCGTCCTAACGACCACAGTTCCGTTCCGCTAGTTAACTAGCGGAGAGAAGATTAAGAGCCGCTCGGCATCATGTCGCGAGACATGACGCCTTCCGAGCGAGAGAGAACGCTGAAAGTGGTGACGAAACACTTCCCCCACTTCTCGTCGCGTAGTAAAGACGCGACGGTAGAAATGGTTCGGTCCATGGGGACCGACATCATTACCTTCCTCCAGGCTAAGTCCCCGGAGGAGGTGATATAGGTGGTAAATCGCTTTAGGCGAAACCACCTAGAAAAGACAGTACGGCCCACGCCAGAGGCAGCGCGGACCGCAACTGCACCTGCAACGCATAGCGTTCAAGTGGTAAAGGCGCGAGTACCGCCCTTTACCGGTGAAGGGGGCGAGCCCCTTCGTAGATGGTTCGCAGAGGTGGAAGATGCCATCTCTGCACAAAATATTGTTGACAAACGTCAACAGGCGTACTTCGCCACAACATGTCTGGGTGGCAGAGCCAGGGCATGGGCGATGAGTCGCAGAGCCACTGATGACTCTGCGTTCCTTACTTATAAGTAATTAAAAGCTGAGCTAAAGCTTAACTTTGAAGCTCCAGAAATTGAGCTAAGTAGTCGGCAGGAGTTCATGGAACTCCGGAAAGGTAAGCTAGACCTTCAAGCTTACGCTCAGAAGACGCAATATTTGCTGTCAAATATTGTGTATGAGCCGGTGCCCCCTGCTATGCAGGTCACTGGCTTCATGAAGGGACTCAATGATGGTCCCGTCAAACAGAGTCTTTACCGGCACCCGCCAAATTATCTAAGGGATGCCATTGATATGAGCATCCGTCAGGAGTTCAGCATGCGATCAGCGTCATCGCATGCGGGGTACAGCCTAAGGTCTCAACAGCCATTCGCTTTTGACATGCCCCAACAGCATGTCAACAATCAGCAGTCGGGCAGACGAAGTTTACACTTCGTTTCAAGAAACAGCCACCCGCGCCGGAGCATGGGAGGTGGAGGTCCAGAGCCGATGGACCTATCGGTTGCGGTTGCTTCGAATGTGGTGGAGTCAAGTTCGAAATCGAATACATTTGTATCGACAACCTGACCACCACCATCGTGCCCAGCCTTCCAACTTACGGGGGGGGGTACCCCGCGGACCTCCATTCGAAATCTGGTCCGATCGTCCGCTGCTGGCAGACGACCGTTCATCATCCCAAGACACTTGGTCCGATTCACTTAAGCTCATCTCACCTTGTGTACCCGATGGAATGGGCTAGTTACATACTCGGTGGATAGGAATCGCAGATCGATCTGATTCGGTCTTGAATATGAGACCGTGATGGCTAGGTGTACCTGGGGCGGAACTCTTCACCCCAGGTACGTACAGACCAGAAACACTTCCAAAAGATAAATTCCAATAGGTCGATCGTCCAAACGATCTAGACCTGACCAATACGAAATAATAGAGGGTAGACCAATCAACCGGTCTAGCCCCTGACCAATATTCTAGAAGACCAAAACCGATCTAAACTCCAACCAATGCTACAATAAGCCAATATGTCCACGTAAATACCCAATATGCCCGTGAAACTCCACAAACGATATCTCCACGTAAAGACCAATCCAGTGAATAGCACGTTCCAAACGTACTTGAGTCAAAGTGTCGAGATCGCCAAATCGTACTCCCGTCGAGGGACTTCCGGTGGCCAAAGTGCGCGTGCAGCGCGTCCAGACCGGGTATAATAGGCAAGAAGGGATAATTCAACCCTCTTCCCCCAAACACTCCGCGGAGGCCGAAGGCGACTAGTGTACGTGAAAAGAATAACGGCGACCCCTTGCTGCGGTGTAGACCAAGACCAGAAGAGGTTTTTGCCACTTATTCCTAGACCAAAAGACTTTTACTTGGAAAATCCGCAACCAAAAGACTCTTACTTGGAAAATCCGCAACCAAAAGACTCTAACTTGGAAAAACCGCAACTAACCAATAATACTACCTCCTTATGGTCCCTAATGTACCCACACAAAATTATGTAAAATACCCAATGTCAGGTGACTCACCCAAGACCTGCGTTCTTGATACTCCTTGAATCTGATAGGATAAAAAGCCCCCCCCTTGTTTAGACCAATCGGAAACTCGACCAACTGCCTTGACCAAAAGTGACCAAATTTGTGGTACACTTCACCACAGCCGCCCCTGAGTCCGACCGTGTCGCACAACGATAACAATCTGACTCACCCATCACTCGACTAACTGGACCTTGGTCACTCACACTTCTTCCCCATGGATCAAACATCTTCGACACCTGCGTCAGGTACTGCCTTTACTGCACTTGATCTTCTTATGCTTCCCTTTGGCGCTTTTTCTTATTGTTCTTGCAGAAACTCTATGCGCCGAGTCGCCCCACCATGCTTCGCCTGTCCGGTCGGCTCGGTCTGACAGCCCACGTAACTCTCGTGCACTTCAAACATCGGAAGGGCGTCAGACTGAAGCCGACACGCAGATGCAGGATATGCTTGCAGAAAACATTCGTCTCAGGACCCAGGTGGCCCACCAGGAAACACGAGGTGCGCATCTTTGGTCTTCGTCTTGTACTTGTCTTGGCCCTCGTTTGTCTTCAGCTCTCATCCCTCCCAGCGTCGTCAAGGCAATAGGTGCCTTGCTTGATGCCGATAGGCAGTCCGGCGATGATGTTGACCAGCTCCGACACATTTTGGAGGAGCTGGTAAGCGCGCGTCATGAGCTGTCCCGTCTGAAGGCTCATCAGTCCCATCTCCGGGATCAACTTGCACTTGTTCGTCGGAAGCAGCTGGACGGACAGTTTGACGCGACCTCACTGCGCATGCAAGGCGACGACTTCGCGCGACGCATTGCCGAGCTTCAGATTTCAATTCAATACCAGACCGGGAAGGTCCGGTCTTATCAAGACAAGTCAGACGCTTGGACGCTAGAGTCAGGTCGTCGTCAGGTGGCACTAGACCAGTGCCGCCAGCGCTTAATGAACTTGCTGCATCCGTGTTCGGATGCTTCCTCCAGCATAGATTGGTCTGCGTCGGCAACCTTAGTCTCCTCGGAGCAAGACCAAGACCGCTTGCAGCAGGACCAAGACCGACATCGTTCATTGGCTGATATTCAGCAGCCCGAAATTGCAAAAAAATCGAAGAAGCGCGCGGACGCGCCGGGTAGCTCGAGGGCGCGGGGAACTGCGCGCGGACCCAGACTCGGGGGGAAGCGTGCAGTGCCTCATAAGCGAGCCAAGACACAGGCGCTTCTTATGGACCCGGACTCGGACACGGAAGAAATCTACAGCCCCTCGGAAAGTCGAGCGCCCTCGCGCCGTACTGCAAGTCGCATCCAGCCCACAGGGGTCTCGTCTGAGGAGGATTCCAGCGAAGGGTCCGGCGATTCCGAGTTCATGATCCCCATCCAGTCCAAGTCACGAACGAATTTGCGTGACAGTTTCGTCCAAGTGGCGTCGACAGTGCGGTCAGAGCAGAAGACCGGTCTGCCAAGTGACGCCACACCAGTATCAACATCCGCGACGCCGGCGCCTTCGGTTCTCCCCGGGACATCCGGGCTTCACAAGTACGCCTTATTGAAGAAAATGGCGGTTGATACCAGCTCCCTTCCGCCGCGGACGTTTGAAGTCACTTGGCCGTGGTCGTCGGGGCAAATCGGCTGTTTACGCCGGTCTACCCTGACCAAGCAGCTTCTGGCCCGGTCTTTCCCTCGTCCGGACTCCTGGCTTTTCCACCGGCCAAGAAAACCCCTGCCGCGTCTGCATGGAGGGCGGACCTGATACGTCGGCGCAGATCTCCCGCCTGTACGGCGATGCCCCATGAAAAATCTTCGAACACTCCAAGATAGGACTTGTGTTCCACTTGACTCCGTGGATCGGCACTTTGCTAGGCCGGGTGAAGAATTTCAACAAGATCCACGGCCAAGCAATTTGGGGAGCGTCCCACTACTTGATGCTTCCCCTGACCGGGTGCGACAATATCCGGGCCTGGCGACGTTCCAGAGCAAGCGAATGCGACGTCGAATTCGGGCTGGCGAGGCTTGGCAGTACCATGTGGAGGAACACCGGGTACAAGAACACGTCGACGTCACACTCGCGGGCTCGCATCCTGTGACATTTTGGACGGGATGCGAGCCCGCGAGGGTGACGTCGACGTGTTCTTGTACCCGGTGTTCCTCCACATGCCGAGGCGTTGCGTTGAGAAGGCCAGACTGCTGGTCGACGACGGCATATGGTACCCTGGTCTTGATTGCGCTGAGCCGGTCGCGGACCTCAAGGATGCTTCGGTCCAGCTTGCCCGGAAGGACCCCTGTCGTAACCAGTTTCAGGATCAAGTGGAAAATCATCCATCGATGGTCATCGGCCGTCTGTGGGGCGATAGCAAGTGAAGTCGCAGGTAGTCGACCAGATAACTCGTAATACATGTCATCATTTCTTTTCATATGTCCGATCGTCAAATCACTTGAACTAATTTTACCACTCTCTCCATAGTTGCACCGAACACGTTATAGTGAACAGTTCCACCCCCATCACGAAAAATAGTCATTTCATTCGTCATTCCGCTACTCCAATTCGTCACAGTTCATCACAATTTCACATTAACTCCGGACCTTCCACATATTCACACCGGTCTAGACCGACCGATGCTACTGCGTGTCTTGGTCTTGGTCTTCATGAGTCTGCATCACTGCGAAGCGATTAATACTGACTCTTTCTCGCTCGAACTCTCGTAGAAGATCCCCACAATTCAAGTAGATCTCGTCGAACCAAGTTGATTCATCATGGTCCTTCCATCGGACCAGGTACTCTCGGTGAGTCCGACCGAACCTGGTCTTCTTGGTCGACCGAACATCTAAGACCTTCTCCACTTCAAACTCGTCTTCCTCTAATGGTCGTTCCCAACTGTCCTCCGTCAGTAACGCTTCATCGAAATTAAATCTTTTTTCTTCGTCTACCAGACAGGGAGTTTTGGGTCGATCAGGAAATTCTTGGACCAGCTTCAACTTGGACACATGCACAATCGGGAAGACCTTGTAATCTGTACCAGTTGTTACTAGACGGGCAGCGTGCTCACCAATCAGCTCAGCAACACGGAAAGGGCCGTGCCACATGTGAGCCAGCTTTTTCGCATAGCCCTTTTTCACTCGGTCTAGGTATATCCATACCCTCGCCCCTGGTTCTATACCGTGGGGTCGGACCTGATCATTGGTCCGGTCTGCCCGGTCTTGTGTGGCCTGACGCAGCTTTCGTTGACGACTTCTTTTGCATGCTGGTAGTGTTTCTGGACCTGCATGCGCCAGCGTCGAGCATCGCGATCGCGTGTCCGGGTGCAACCGATAGGTATCGCAGCTTCCAGTGTCGACCGAGGGTCCCATCCCTATGTCAGATAAAAAGGCTTTTCTTCTCGGACCCGATCGGTCGACGAGTTGAGTGCAAACACCAGCCTTTCTGCATACTCGTCCCAATCTCGCTGGTCTGGGTCATCAACGTACATCTTGATCGCCATCGTTATGGTCTGCACCATGCGTTCCGCCGATCCATTTGCTTGCGGACGATATGCCAACGTCGCACTCTGTTTCTGGCCCAGCATGTTATTGAACGACCGGAACACCTCGGCCATAAAACCGGGTTCCCGATCGTGCCTGATGACCTCGCTGGCGCCGAATCTTCGGAACACACATTCTTCGTAGCTCTGGGCGATCTGCTCCGCAGACCGAGATGCACTTGCCTTCGCAATAACTAGACCAGTGAACAGGTCTACCCAGATCAGCAGCTCAGTGTTGCCGCGCTTCGATCTAGGCAGTGACGGTATGTGGTCCATCGCTTTGACCTGTAAAGGGTAGGTAGCTTCGATATTTCCGGGCGATCGCCCCTTGATTACAGGTCTACCCTTTCCGGTCTCGCAATCCGTGCAACATCCCACATATTTCTGCACACTGCGGAAAAGACCTCTCCAGTGGAAGTGGGGCCTGATCTTGTGATAGGTCCTGCCTATTCCCTGATGTCCTCCTTCTACACTCACGTGATAGTGATGAAGGACATCCGGCTGAAGCAACTCGCGGATCACTAATTTCGCCAGTCGGTCCCGGTCTGCACTGTCTTGGTCGGCATCGCGGAAGTAATACAATAACCCATTATCATCCACTTCGTAGCTATCCGCGATCTTGATGCACTCTTTCGCTTGATCGTTCGTCAATTTGGACAGTTCACCACGCAGGTAGGTCTTCCAGGTTCATAATCCATTCTTCTTCGTCCTGGGCCTTGAGGATCCGTTCCATCCTTAACTGTTGCACTGCATATTCGTTCAAAATTTCCTTCGGGAACGGTCGGCGAGACTTCTGAGCTTTCGATCTAGTCGCGACCATCCCATGTACCTATACTGGGGCGTTCTTGGGTCCGATCACCTCTGGGAGCCTGTTTATATTCACCAATTCATCCAGAACGGCCTTCTCGGTGATCGTAGCCCCGGTCTGGTCTTGCATGGCCTTGGTCGCGAGGTAGTCGGCGCTTCTGTTCCATTCCCGTTTCACGTGCAATAGCTCGTGGTTGGGGTGGTCCTTCAATGCCTCATTACTCGATCATTTAGCGTCCTTAGTCGTGGAGCCTTGCAGTCGATCTCTCCGGTGATCTGCCTGATCACTAGGTTGGAGTCACCACATATGATGACTCGCCCCTTCTCTTGCGACGACAGCAGGTCCAGACATAGAAGTAGACCTAGGTACTCCGCCTCGTTAACAGTAATATCCGGCGTGAAATCGGCAGCGGCTGCAACTATAGACCATTGTGGCAACATCCACAATATGGCACTATAGGCGCCTACCTTCTTCTTCACGCTTGCCGATCCGTCAAAACTTAAGACCAAGAGCTCTTCATCATGGTCGACGGTCGGTGGCGGTCTCGAAACTGACTGCCGAGGTTGCTTCCTCGGGGCAATCGCTATCAATGCCTCGTCCACTTCAGACTGAGGGGTGATACTGGCAACTAATGTTCCCAATATCTCTTCCTCTCCCCCGGTGCACTTAACGACCTCGAGGGTCCACTGCGACAAGACCGCCGACCATCTGCCTAGACGTCCGTCCATACCATTGGTTGATAATAGCCAGGCCAAAGTAGACCGTCTTGACAGGACCTTTATAGGTCGGCCGACCAGCAGGTTGTAACACAAATCCAGAATTAGTAGCAACGCCAGAACTTCTTTCTCGACAATTCCATAGTTCACTTCATTTGGTTTTAGCGTCCGGCTCGTAAACGTGACTGGATGATACACACTACCGTGATCTTGCACTAAAGTGGCTGAGATAGCCCACTTACTGGCATATACAATAATGGTCGGCACTTTTTCGGGAGCGAAATGCTTGAGAATAGGTACCGTCGCCATCTTAACCTTCAACATACCAAAGGCAAACTGTGCACGATTCATATGATCTTCGGCCTCCACTTGCGGACAAACTGCAGCAAGACCAGAGTCGGCGCCCTCCTGTAAAGTTGCCCGATCTCCTTCGCGCAACATATGATAGTCAACTTCCCGGAGCTCGTACAGCACAGCCGCGTAGATAGCAAATTCTTCAATGAATCGGCTATAATAATTCAAGCTTCCCAGGAAGGACTGCATTGCCTTCAGCGATCTGGGGAACGGGAGGTTACTCAGCGAATCCAGGTCCTTGGGATTATCCTCTAGAAAAGTAAAACTTGTGGGCGCTGGTATCGATACAACTTACACAAACTAAATGATTGACTCCTCTAGACCATTGTTCGAGACCATATGGCCTAAATAGGCGACCTTGGACATACCCCAAAAACTTTTCACGGTACTGATAGACAGGTTCCAGCGGTCGCATGTCTCCAACAATCGTTCAACCTTCTCGCACAGATCGTTCCATGACGAGGTAGGTATCAGAATGTCGTCGATGTACGACCGCCTACCTAGAACGGACGGTCCTCTTTCCCGATCGGGTTCACCCTCTCTAAACACATCATAATTTTCAACAGGGTCCCGATCGGTCTTGATCTTGAAGTGTCCGTACAATGCGTTGTCTATCAGCCTTTGATACATCTGGAGCGCGTTCTTCAGACCGAACGGCATACGATTCCACTCGAAAAGACCAAACGGCGTCACAAATGCGGAAATCTCACGGGCTCGATCAGTCATCGAGACCACCCAAAATCCACTTGCAATATATAGCGAACAATACCACAAGATCTTGTCGAAGTCTTCCAACAGATCATTAATCAGCGTCATCGGGTAAACCATGAGTTTAGTCAACCGATTTACCAGCCGATAGTCGATGCACAGTCTAATGTAAACGCCGTTCTTCTTGATAACAATTAGGGTCGGCGAGGCCCATGGCGAGGTCGACGGTCTAATAATCTTGGTGACCAACAGTCCTTTAATGAGATCAGAAAACTTTTCACGGTACTGTGGCGCCACGCGTCGACATCGCTGGGCAATCGGCTTGGCATCTCCAACGTCAATATCGCAAATCGCACCACGGGCTGCAGGTGGTAAGGCGTTGCCCTTTCCGATCAGCAGATGTCTTTTCTTTCATATGATATTCTTCAACTGCTCGATCTGGTCTGGACTGTTAAGGTCTTGATCACCCGCTTGTAAATCATCCGTTGTAACTTCGGGCGAGTCGGCAGACACTTCAGGGAGAACTGCCATTTGGATTTACATCTCCTGAATGTACTGTTCCCCGCCTTCATATGTACAGACTTGTTCATCTTCTGGGGCGATATCACCTAGACCATCTGGACCGGCTGAACGCCCCTGGTCTTGATCGACGGGCTGTCCTTCACTGATATCGGTCTGATTAGGAATACCGTCATGGTCCGACCTAGCAATTTCATGTTCCCCTTCTTCTGTTTCTTGCTCCTCTGTCGCCTGGTATTGTGCTGACACCACGTTGACTAACCTTGGCTCGTCTACTTGATGGTCCACCGTTCCTGGTGACTGCGGCGCCTTTCTTCGGACCAACATCTTTTTTGGGGTGACATAACTTGGTCTTTCCACTAAAGGTGAGGTATCCTCTTCCACCTACCCATCATCGCTGATAAGATCTTTGGTTGATTGGTACGCCAGGTTTTGCCACTCGACATACCGCCTCGACCCAATCGAGAAGAACCCCATCTTCCTTGGTACCTTTCCTTCTGCTAACCACATACCAACAATAGTGTTATTGTCCAGTGTCAGCGGCTTGTCACCGATATTGGTAACACGGACAAAATCACGTCGACCAGCACTGTTTACGAAGGTCGAGACCCACCGATGGCCGCTGGTTAACCATAACTTCCTCCAACGGAAACCTTTCTCGACCGGGGTATCAGCATACCGACCGACTGGGATAGTGAGGTATTGATCCCACCAGACCAGATCGGTATATGAACCATACAGAGGTCTTCGACCAGCCAACTGGACCTGGACCTCATACTGGAGTGTAAGCACTCCATGTGACAGGTCTAGGCGAATACCAGCTGGGACCATGAAATCCATGCCTAGTAAAGCGTCCTGTCCAGCCAAATTGGCAACCCAAGCGCTGAAAAAGTAGACCAGCGATCCCGACAAAGTAATTTTCACACGCGTTCTTCCTTCAGTCATATAAGAGTTTTCACCAATCCCGACGCATTCTTGTCTCTGGTTATCGTCTATACGACATCCGACCTTACGAGCAAAGGCGGAGTCGATTATCGAGAATTCAGCTCCAGAGTCGAACAACATTGTCGCTTTCTGGTTATTAATCTTGCCACAGGCTTTCGCCTGCTTGAACCATTTATCAGGCGCGTGATACTTCCAGTATCCGCGGGATTCTCCAGGCAGCAAGTCCAACTGCATAACCACCTTGGTCCGGGAGTACTCATCGGTCTTCAGACTGTAGAACGGATGGTCTCGGTCGACGCAATTTGGAATAGAACGTGTATTGTCGGTCTTATCCTCCTTGCCGACATATGCATATATGTGAACCGTAGAACGCTCGGCTCGATCCAGATTCCAACCTGGCGAGCGTTCTAGTTTAACATCTTTTCCGCGTCCGGCGGCAGCATCCCCGCGTGCTTGTCCGACACGTACCACTTGCGTATCATGTTAAAAAATTCTTCAATCTTGCAGTGGCCGGCCTCGTGGATCTCTCGACACGACTTGCATACGAAAAGGCAGTGGTTCGTCGGGTGGCCGCGTCTCTCGCACTTCTTGCACACCATCTTCTTCCAGCAGTTTGGACCATCATGTTTGCTCGACCCACAGTGGGAGCACTTCTGACGAAGTCGGTCTGGATCGGACTTGCTTCCGTTCCTTCCCTTCCGGTCTACCTGTTCGGAATTCGACCTGGTCTTCGGGGCAGGTTCCACAAAATAGACGTAACGATACTGGTCTTCATCCGACGACTCCTGGATGGATTGACTTCCACTTTCCCCTTCCGATACCGTGCTGGCTTCGGCAACGATCGTCTTGATCGCTCGGGTCGGTCTGGTCCAGGGTCTTGACCGGATCGGTCTGGGTCTGGGTCTTGGATCGGTAGCGACCTGATCCACCAGCACTCTTCTCCCTCATGCTACGCGACTGCTGTAGCGTCCGTAGAGTCTGTTCAACTTCACCCGCGTCCGCCCCTAATAAGCAGCAGAGTAAGCTGGTCCGCCAGTTCTTGATCGTCCAGGGTACTAATGTAGTGACGCACATGTTCCAGAGCAGCACCGTTCGGAGGGTTATTCTCTTTAATTGTTATACCGGCACGAAGTGCAGCCACGTTCAACCGATGCAAATACTCGATCGGTGTCTCGTCGCTCCGCTTCTGCATATGGTGATACTTGCGGGCACTCGAAAATCCGGAGTTACAATATTGCCCTTCAAACTCTGCACATAGCTGGTCCCAGTCAGACCGGACATCCCGACCCAACTGTTGGATCCAGTTGGCAGCCTGTCCTTTCAACAAATCCCGGAGAATCAGACACCTTTCACTTTTCGGTGTCTGGTCTCGCAGGAACGCAGACTTGACCCGACCGAACCAAGACCGGGCCTGGTCTTCATCAGTATCCTTGCCAGTGAAGTCCTTGAGGTCGGTCGTCGTGGCCATACGGATGCGCGGAATCGCAGCAGATCCAAAGACGTAAGCAATAGTGGAGGCTAGGTTAGCCTTGCGTGGCTTGCCAGCGCCCGTACCGTCTGACCCACAGTGGTCGTCAAGACCGCCGACCGACTCCATGTAACAGTCACTTGTCTTACTTGGTCTACGCAGTCTGGCCGGTTGCGGCTTGCGCTTTCTTTTGCCGACTTGCTTACCACTTCGAGTGGGCTTGTCCACAGATGTTACCGATTCCATATCCACATCTCGGCAAACATTGGCACTTTGCTGGGTAGACCGGCCTTGGGCATGTGGCCGCAGAGGTGGTATAACCCGGTCTTCCATGGAACGCTCCATCATCGTCTCAAACATGGTTTGGACGTTAGCTGGAGTCATGGGAAACGTGTTGATACCCTCCTTTTGCGGAACTGAGACCTGTAGGGAACGCTGGAGCCCCGACGTGCAAGCAGACCTTTGCTGCCGCATGTCCCTCTTTTGTTCAGGCTGGGCATGGTCCACCCCCAAGGTCATCCGCTCGACACCGGTTTCCAACTCTGATGAGCTGTTAGAGGCCGGTGGAGACTGATAAACCGATTCGTCATCAGAACCAATGTCGGCAAGCGCTGTGGAGGCTTCAGCGACCTTCACTGCTGCGGTGGGAGTTGGGCGGCGAACCGCCCCCACCAGTGGGACCAAATGGTCGTGGAAGGTCGACATCGACGATTTCAGCCTCCAAGTCTTAAATTCAAATAGTTTTCGTACATCGGCGGGGTTCTGCATTTTAATGCCAACCTCCGCCAACATCGCCACCAAGTTTTTCACCAACAGTAATGGGCGATCACTCTGGACCGGCTCGGTAGTGGGACCGCGAAGACGGTCGGGGATCTGGAGTTTCAACACCCGGAAGACCACGTCAAAACGAACAAATCGTTTCAGCTCAAAAATGTAGTACATCTTGTTTAGGTCTTCTTCAGTGATGCCTCCATCTCCGACCTGCGACTTTTCTTCGAGGTCGTCTTCATCATCCGGCATTCCCAACCCTTTCTTGGAAATCTTGGGAATCTTGGGGACCTTGGGGAGGTTGGTCTGATCGTTCTGATCAGCCTCCAAGTATTTTTTGTCTTTTAATTTTCCATCAACTTTTTTATGCACATACATAGGATCAGGACCATGTCCTGATCCTTTTCGGGACTATAGAAGGACTTGCTATAGTCCCGATCGGCTCCGGTGGGAGCCTTTTGAGGAGGAAAAATATTATTAATCCCGATCTGGTCCTCCACCAGGCCAGACCGGACATCACCATCTTTATCGAGAACGAAGACGTAAGGTGATAGCCTTTCCTTACGCCCTCTCCAGAACGATTCCAAATTCAAATCTTCAGATTCAATCTTTGATGACACCTCGCGGTGATATCCACGATCACCAAGTGATCCGGGCACGCGCACCATTGTGGTGGAGTCAAGTTCGAAATCGAATACATTTGTATCGACAACCT
>CM047592.1:6627582-6637653 GCA_026184515.1 Peronosclerospora sorghi | reverse complement strand
AACATGTCTGGGTGGCAGAGCCAGGGCATGGGCGATGAGTCGCAGAGCCACTGATGACTCTGCGTTCCTTACTTATAAGTAATTAAAAGCTGAGCTAAAGCTTAACTTTGAAGCTCCAGAAATTGAGCTAAGTAGTCGGCAGGAGTTCATGGAACTCCGGAAAGGTAAGCTAGACCTTCAAGCTTACGCTCAGAAGACGCAATATTTGCTGTCAAATATTGTGTATGAGCCGGTGCCCCCTGCTATGCAGGTCACTGGCTTCATGAAGGGACTCAATGATGGTCCCGTCAAACAGAGTCTTTACCGGCACCCGCCAAATTATCTAAGGGATGCCATTGATATGAGCATCCGTCAGGAGTTCAGCATGCGATCAGCGTCATCGCATGCGGGGTACAGCCTAAGGTCTCAACAGCCATTCGCTTTTGACATGCCCCAACAGCATGTCAACAATCAGCAGTCGGGCAGACGAAGTTTACACTTCGTTTCAAGAAACAGCCACCCGCGCCGGAGCATGGGAGGTGGAGGTCCAGAGCCGATGGACCTATCGGTTGCGGTTGCTTCGAATGTGGTGGAGTCAAGTTCGAAATCGAATACATTTGTATCGACAACCTGACCACCACCATCGTGCCCAGCCTTCCAACTTACGGGGGGGGGACCCCATGGACCTCCATTCGAAATCTGGTCCGATCGTCCGCTGCTGGCAGACGACCGTTCATCATCCCAAGACACTTGGTCCGATTCACTTAAGCTCATCTCACCTTGTGTACCCGATGGAATGGGCTAGTTACATACTCGGTGGATAGGAATCGCAGATCGATTTGATTCGGTCTTGAATATGAGACCGTGCTGGCTAAGTGTACCTAGGGCGGAACTCTTCACCCCAGGTACGTACAGACCAGAAACACTTCCAAAAGATAGATTCCAATATGTCGATCTTCCATACGATCTAGACCTGACCAATACGAAATAATAGAGGGTAGACCAATCAACCGGTCTAGCCCCTGACCAATATGAGAGAAGACCAAAACCGGTCTAAACTCCAACCAATGTTAAAATGAGCCAATATGTCCACGTAAATACCCAATATGCCCGTGAACTCCACAAACGATATCTCCACGTAAAGACCAATCCAGTGAATAGCACGTTCCAAACGTACTTGAGTCAAAGTGTCGAGATCGCCAAATCGTACTCCCGTCGAGGGACTTCCGGTGGCCAAAGTGCGCGTGCAGCGCGTCCAGACCGGGTATAATAGGCAAGAGGGGATAATTCAACCCTCTGCCCAACCTCTGCCCCCAAACACTCCGCGGTGGGCGGAGGCGACTAGTGTACGTGAAAAGAATAACGGCGACCCCTTGCTGCGGTGTAGACCAAGACCAGAAGAGGTTTTTGCCACTTATTCCTAGACCAAAAGACTTTTACTTGGAAAATCCACAACCGAAAGACTCTTACTGAGAAAATACGCAACCAAAAGACTCTTAGTTGGAAAAACCGCAACTAACCAATAATACTACTCCCTATGGTCCCTAATGTACCCACACAAAATTATGTAAAATACCCAATGTCAGGTGACTCACCCAAGACCTGCGTTCTTGATACTCCTTGAATCTGATAGGATAAAAAGCCCCCCTTGTTTAGACCAATCGGAATCTCGACCAACTGCCTTGACCAAAAGTGACCAAATTCGTGGTACACTTCACCACACGAACTCGAAGCAACCGAAATTTAAGAAGAATATTCGCTACAATAGATGCGCGAAAATGGGGCATTTTGCCCATGAGTGTATGGCACCGCGTCCGGTGCCACGCAGGAAGCGGACATAACCGTCCGCTGCACGGCGACACCAACAGGGACATCACCCTGTTGGTGCAAAAAACGTAGATCACCAGTAGGGCGGGGCGCCCTACTGGGAATGTTATCCCACATGCCGACATAGGGCATGTGAGGGTAATAGCCCCAGACGGTACTATGTCCTGTCAAAAGGTGCAGGGTGATGATAAGCCTCTTATCACCCTGGAGGTTAAGCCGCACGGGAGCGATGTCCCCATGCGAGCTTTGTTTGACACAGGAGCGTCAAACAATTTCGTTAGAACTTAGAGTCTAACGCTGTTGAGCTTCGTGGAGGTAGAAACCCCACGAAGTATGTTGTCAGTCCGGTTAGCAACAGGTGCAACCGTGACTATTCCAAAGCGTGTGATAAAAACACGCTTCGAGTTGAATGAACTGTCATTCGAGGATGAATTCATCGTCCTCGATTTAGATGAAAAGTTCGATGTGATACTTGGAATCCCATGGATGTCCAAGTTTACCTTCGATCGACTGAGTTAACCTATCGATCGACTGCGGCGGATGCACAGGATCTGATCACCCTGTGTGTAATCCGGCTGTATCAGAAGATACAACCGCAGCGTCAGACAGTCTGGTGGATAGCGATGGCACCACCAGGTCTGTTCTGACACGATAAGCGGAAGGTACCTCCGCTGGTGAGAGTCCAGAGGGACTACCACACGCAACAGAAGAGTCGTTGCGTGTTGGAGAGAAACATTCCACGGGTGATAAAGACCACCATGAGAATGAAGTAATATCCACGGTGGGAAACACCCACCATGAGAATGAAATAGTATCCACAGTGGGAAACACCCACTGTGCGACCGAAGGTTCCAACACGATGAAAGAATTCCGTGTTGATGAGAGTGAACTCACGATCGAGTGCAATCGTGAGCACAACTCCGTGGTGGCCAGTGCCCACCACGTTGCGTTAGCCATGCACACGGGTGATAAAGACCACCGTGTCGCAGAAAAGGCGGCCGATCAGACGAGCACATCTGATTGCCAAGAAAATTCCATGGTAGGCAGTGGACACCATGATGATGAGTATTCGGACACGGTGAATCGTAATCACCGTGTAGCATTCAATCAGACGAGTGCGTCTGATTGCATGGGCTGTTCCGTCGAGACGATCAACGTCTTGACGCAAACGGAGACCGGATTAGCTACCCAGTCTCTGTTGATGGAACACCCTCCGAAAGAAGGTTCGGAGGTGATGGCTCTTCCATAGCTAAGCTGGATGAAGTTTATGAGCAACTTGCACGATGATCAGATCAAACAGATCTGTATTATCGTTGAAACAGATGATGTAGTGGATATTCGTGAACTAATATCCACATTACAAGTGGAAAACATTGGGAACGAGGTTCCCAATGATCAAACCAAAGTTCAGCGCTTTGAAGCGAAGAGATGGGAGTCGCTTAAAGCGAACTCCCCATTTTATGAGGTACTTCGGGAATACGCTGACGTATTCCCAGAGGAAGTACCTAGCGAGATCCCTAAGGATAAGGGAACTCATCATGAAATTGACCTCGTGCCAGGCTCGAAGTATTGTGTCGCGCGGAAATGGCCGTTGCCGCGTGATCAAGTAAAAGCGATCGACGAGTTTTTAGAAGCTCGTCGTAAAGCAGGCCAAATGCGGGACTCTATCTCACCGCACTCTACCCCCACCTTTTGAGTGAAAAAGTCCACAGGTGGGTGGAGAATCGTTCACGCTTACAACAAGCTGAACGCAGCGACGGTACCGGCGCAGACGCCGATACCGCGAAAAGATGTCATCATTGATGGCATGTGCGGGAGCACCATATTTAGTGCTCTCGATCTAAGAGATGGATTTTATCAAATCCTAATGCGTGAGAAGGATATCCCTCTCACGGCGGTAAGCTCCCCAAGCGGCATGCTTTGGGAGTGGCTTGTTATGCCGCAGGGGTTTCGAAATACCCCCGCTATTTTTAACAGATGCGTAACGCATCTATTACGCCCGGTGCGAGAATTCGCACCGAGTTATTTCGATGACGTGTTCATCCGTAGTAAGGGTCAACACGATAAAAGCGATGTAGATGTCCATAGGGAACATCTACGTCGAGTGTTAGAGCTTATGCGTAAGCATAAGCTCTATGCAAATCTAAAGAAGTGCACCTTTGGTGCACCTGGGATACCCGTTCTTGGATGTTTTGTGGGCAAGAACGGGGTGCGCTCTGATCCAGAAAAGATCAGGGTGATTGTTGAATGGCCTACGCCAAACAACGTTAAGGAACTTCGAAAGTTCCTTGGGTTGGTAACATATTTGCACAATTATTCGTGCAACTATGCTGGGTTAATACGACCTCTTTCTCAATTACTTAAGAAAGATGTCGAATGGCATTGGGATGCCCAATGCCAAGATGCTTTTGATGCAGTCAAGCAAAGCTTGACTGAAGCGCCTGTCTTGGCTATAGCTGATAACGAGCGTTCGTTCCACGTCGTTTGCGACGCGAGCGATTTCGCTATCGGCTGTGCTTTGATGCAGCGTGATCACGATGATCTTGATCGCGTAATCTGCTACCAATCGCGTCAGTTGCGCCCAGCCGAGCGCAACTATCCAGTGCATGACAAGGAACTCCTTTCCATGAAGTATGCACTGGCCAAGTTTCGGATCTATCTCTTGGGAGATAGACCGTTTGTGGTTTACAAGGACCATGCGTCGCTACGCACGGCCGTGAATTCACCACAAATTTCTCAAAGAATGGCTCGATGGCTGTCATTCTTTGCTGAGTACAACTTTCCGGTTGAATACAAACCCGGAAAGTTGAACGTGATATTGGATGCGCTATCGTGAAGGCCCGATTACGAGACGAAACCCTCCGTAACCGAAGGTGCCAGTGCAAACGCGATCCGTTGCACTGCTTTGTCGTCGTAAATTATACGACAAGTACGCGAGGTGTACAAAACAGACGAGGAGACACGTCTGTTGATTGATTACTTAAGTAATCAATCAATTGAGAAGCGCGACAAACTGCCAGAGTTCCTCCGCGCTTGCGTGCATCGATATCGACTGCACGATGATCTGCTGCTTTAAAGCACAGACCAAAAAGATGAAAGTCGCATCGTCGTTCCAAACGACGATAATCTCAAACATCAAATTATGTTTGAGTATCATGATGCACCGATTTCGGGGCATCAAGGTCGAAAGAAGACATACGCTTCTCTCGCACGTGACTTTTACTGGCGCAACAAGTACAAGTGGGTACGGAAATACGTACGCGCTTGCGAGATTTGCCAGCGCGGTAAGTCTGCACAGGCTCCGCTGAAATCTCTGCAGGTTCCGACAGAGTGTTGGAAGTCCATTTCAATGGACTTCGTATTCGGTCTTCCACCCGACAATAGTCGGAAGACCGGAATAGTGGTCTTTGTAGACCGTTTCAGTAAGATGGTACATCTTACTACAGTATCATCGAACGTAACCGCCGCTCAAACAGCGCGGATATTCGTTTATACGGTATTCCGTTTGCACGGAATGCCGGAAGACATTGTCTCGGATCGAGATCCGAGATTTACAGGACGTTTCTGGCAGAAACGTTCTCATTGTTGGTAACCCAGTTGAAGATGTCAACTGCGGACCATCCGGAAACGGATGGGCAGACGGGACGGGTTAACCGCGTTCTCGGAGACATGTTGCGATCATATTCACATGCCTTTGAACAGTGAAGTGACTATCTGCCACTCACTGAATTCGCGATTAACAATTCGGTGCATGCTTCAACTAAGCATACACCGTTCTACGTGAATGCCTTAAGACATCCACGAACCCCAGCTTTACTTGGCGGTACGCCAAATCTAAGTGGGGGAGGGACCCGCTCAAATTTTGAGCGAGTCAATGCGCAAGTTGCAACTGCAACTTGTGTGGTGAAGTGACTGGAATTTACGGTTGAATGTATACGAAAAATATGCATACAGAGTATACGGTGTTTTTAGCCGATCATGAAGTGAGTTTTTTGGTATCGAAGCCAGTGCTGAAGTAACCAAGAAGTAACAAGGTGAACAGATATTGGAGGTAGATATAGATTTCTTAATACTTTTAATATAATCAAATTTCCCCCTTAGTGACTAGTCGACCTCCACCCAACAAAACTTTCTCTCTAAACCTATACAAAAACTAAGTACAGCCCGATGACACCTTTAAGTGAACGCGTGTTAAAGCGTGATAAAGATCCTCTTCGATTACCTAAGTTAAGGGGAAGCCTGAGCGTTACCAGGAAGTGTCCATTTTCATTAACTTTGTATTAAGGTTCGGAGGTAAGTTTCAAGAGCCTGGGAAGTTTAAGCAATAGAGGTGTATTGTATCGCTTACTTGTGTTGTTTTTGAGTGGAAACCTTGAAAATTTAAGTTCCTTCACGACAACAGGTGCCGCGACCCGGGACTTCACGTCGACTTAATACAATTACATATACAAAATGGCTTTAATGTCTACTGAGGGAGAGAAAGAGCTGGTATTTACTTTACATCATGCTCAGGACGACCCTAATAGAACGTACACTTTCTCTGATGCCTGTGCAAGAATGGCACGGTATCAACGACATGTATTGAAGTTACCTGGGGACTCAAGTAGTTGGTTTTCGCTATATGAAATCCGCAAGGTAGCAAGTGCTGCCCCGAATTTTAGAGTTAGAGAAGATCTTACTTCCTTTGGAGGACTGAAAGAATCAATTGAAGCTATAGAAACGCTGCTTCGAAATTGTGGCTTCGAATTTGTACGACGGGAAGAATTTGACACTGCATGTGACTTCAATCTGGATCGTACCGCAGAAGATATTGGTTTGATGGTGTCACTATTGCTAGCGGAGAATCAGTGGGAAACATCTTTGATGGTGTACCGGAAAGAGGCTACTGACATCAGCCCAGCTTACTACATTGTGGCAGACACCACCCACACACCAGTGAAGGAGTCTAAACCACCAGACATGCTGGAGTTGTGTAATGACGATGAGTTGGAAGACGCTATGGATTGGAAACCAAAGCGTTGCCGTCGAGTACATAAAAAGTTGGAATTTTCCTCGGATGAGGACGAGGTCATGTCACCACCACGACCAGTGTCGCAACAACAAGACCCAGTGGTGGCAAATTTAGTCCAAATGATGCAAGACGGACACTTAAGTTTGGAGGAGTTGACTAAAATTACAGCATCTCTATCAGCTAGTCGCACGCCTGATACTACGAGAGGGGCGACTAGTGCAGCATATCGAAGAGCGGCGGTTCCGGAAAAGGCATATCCCAATCTGCCGAAACCATCAAGACAAAGCATGTCAAGTGGAAGACACAATACGTGGGCATCATTAGGTCCGCCTGTCACAGCTATCATCCATAATACAGAGATCAAGACATTTGACGGGAATAGACAAGACGCGGGGAGTGCAAGGGCATGGGTAACACGATTTTTCCATGTGGCAAACATTTCACGTTGGGATGAAGATCAACGGCTAGGAATGTTTGTGGATAGTTTGACGAACACGGCGTCTTGGTGGTATGAACAATTGGCGGATACCGTGAAGTATGATTGGAATGCGGTGATAGATTTATTTCAACGGAAGTTTTGTGTGGCCAAAGTGTCGCCTAGGGTCCTGTATTCCAAATTGACACAGAAACACGACGATTTGGCGACTACATATCTATACCGGTTAAATGTCGCGGGGTTACGAGCTGGAATGGACTTCCGAGATGTCCGTAACACCTCATTGTTGGAAGAGCACATCCAGCAATTCTTTGACACTATTCATGATTGTGTCATACAAATGCAATATCAGCATATGACTTTCAATAATATTGAAGAATTGGAAAGGGTGTTGACGAAGCATGAAGCACGTTTGTCAAGGCCAGGAAAGAAAGCGAATGCACGCAAGGATGCTGAAGCGGTATATGAAGATGTACAACCTAGCGTACATGTGATGGGCGGAGAAGTACATGCCATGCAGCGGTCACGTTCTAATTATGACTACAGAGGTGCACGAACGAGCGCGCCTAATAACAATGATGGGGGCGTGGTGTGTGAACATTGCAATCGAAGAGGACACGATAAAGACAGATGTTGGAAGTTGCAGGCGTGTGAGCATTGTAAAACAGTCGGTCATGATGTGAAGTATTGTCGGAAGTTCATCGAAGAGATGGCCGAGATGCGGAGCAAGTTGAAGTCCGGGGAACTAGCCAAGGACCAAGTGGCCGCACATTTAAACGGCTAACCCCACAGTGCGTTGCAACCACTGTCGAGAGAAAAGGGGGGGGCATTGTCGAACAATGTGAAAGCGACACCGCGTTCACCTGTAAGTGTAAAAGAAAACAAGAAAAATGATACATTTTGCATGGAAAGATCACTCACTATGGACGAGGATCAAGAAAAGAAAAAATTACAAGAAAAAACGAAGAAACAAGTTACATTTGAAGAAAAAGAAGAAGAAAAAAAGAATATGTCAGCGACTACTGAAGCAACAGATGTCTCGGGTTATGCCAATGCAGATGGTCCTACAGAAAGGGATAAGAGTGAGGACCCCCGGAGGCGACTGCTAAATCGTTCGACGACTTCAGAAGTAATCCAAGTAATGAGGCACAAGTGGATACTACTGAAGTCACTGTTGGGGAAGATGGTGGATATCGGTCACCACAAGTATTTGTGATCACTCGAAACATGAGTAAACCGAAGAAAGGACATCATCAACACCAAGGAAGTGAGACCGTGGAACAAGGGGCGGACATAAATGGTGGTTCATACTCTGTGGAAGATAATGTTGTTGAAGCTAAAGTAAGTCGGAACCCAGCAGAAGAGGATGCAGCTGAGGCTGAGATGTAGAAGCCTCATAAGATAAAACGTATAAGGAGAAAAATAACAAGACATTCAAGAAAATAGCAAGAAAAATAAAACCAGTGTGACAAGACCCTGAAGATGTAGTACATCCATATCACTAACCCATGTTGGTTGTGATGAGTACAATTCGGACCCGAGTTGGTTGCATTACGTGGCATAACAAAAAGAAAAGCAGAATACAAAAAGAAAAATACATGTTTGAAGAAGGACTTGAAGTTTGCTGGAACATGTGGATGAGTCACGACGCAATTTAATTTTGATGACGCAATATGGTTAACTATGACGATGGTGATATGGAGAGTGAGCCTATTAGTGCTCCATGAATCAGTATTAAGATGTGAAATTCGCGTATTAATGAGATCGTACGAAGAGAAACCTGTCAGGGTGCTAAAGGTGTGAAACCTGTACGGCAACAACAAAGATCGTACGAAGAGAAACATGTCAGGGTACTAAAGGTGTAAAACCTGTACATCCATTGAAAACAACCCGGAGAACCGCATAACAAGACAAAGATCGTACGAAGAGAAACCTGTCAGGGTGCTAAAGGTGTGAAAACTGTACGGCAACAACAAAGATCGTACGAAGAGAAACCTGTCAGGGTACTAAAGGTGTGAAACCTGTACATCCATTGAAAACAACACGGAGAACCGCATAACAAGACAAAAATCGTACGAAGAGATACCTCAAGAGGTCCTAAAGGTGCAAAACCTGTACGGCGACAACAAGATGATACGAAGAGATACCTATCACGGTCCAAAAGGTGAAAAACCTGTACATCTAACACAACATGATATGATAATATCTGTGCGTAGACGAATCCCGTACGAAGAGATACCCAATGAGGTCCAAAAGGTGCAAAACCTGTACGGAGAGGCACAAAGTGTGAAGAAAAACAAACAAGCGAGCCACAGGGGCAGTAAACCTGAGTGTCGATGGCGGTTATGCGAAGAAACACCTAGTTGGGGTGTTATCGGTGTGAAACCTGCATAACAACCGCGAGAGATACAGAAGAAAAACAACGACTGAGCTTAAGCAGTAACAGCTGAGCCTCAGTATGATGGGGTAGGAGCCGAATGTGTAAACTCGCCCTCAGAAGTGTAACGAAGCGAGAGAACCACCTGTTACACTGAGAAAGGTGATACATATCAAGGGAAGAAGAAAAGATTAAATGCTATGGTTGGTAAGACATTTACCGGATGGAGCCATATATGACAAGTTGCTGGAGTTCGGAGTGCACATGTGGAAGTTTGAGGACGCGCAGAGCACCAGTGGAGGTTGAGCATGGCATACCTGATTTTGGATGAAATTAAAATGGGATTTTCAAGTGGAGTTTTTGGCCAATCACGTGATATTGATCGTCCACGACGTACTCGTCCACGACAAACATGGAATAGTATGCAGATATATGGTCGCA